>VWZV01008020.1:0-72999 GCA_013397155.1 Irena cyanogastra | reverse complement strand
ACTGGAACCCTAATCAGGAGGAGGGAAGGAGGAATATGAGGGAATATAGGTCTCTGAGGCATAAGGGAGTCAGTCCCCAGGGGGAGTAATACCAAGCTAGCATTTGATGGAACAGAAGAAAAAGATGAAACCCCAGCGGCAAGGTTGAATAGGTTAAAGCGGAATTTCCAGTTGCATTCAAACATTGACCTAGATGGCCCAGAGGGCCAGATGCTGCCTAAAGTGCCGTTTGTGACAAAAGCCTGGCCTGATATTAGGAGAAAGTTGGAAAGGATGGAAGATTTACCAAATTAGGTTGGCTGTTGATTATCTGCTTGCCGACGAAGGAGGGATTTGTGGCAAATTTAATATCTCCAGATGCTGTCTTGAAACTGACGACAGAAATGAGGTAATTAAAAACATATCCAAAGGGATCAGGAAAATTGCCTATGTAGGTACCCAACAATGGACCCCCTTAGTTGATACCAACTGGTGGGACGAGTTCTGGTCATGGAAAGGAAAATGGTGGAAGAAAGTAGCTTTCATCACCATCTGTGCAGTTACTGGATTAATCTTCCTGCCGTGTATGCTCCCCTGTGTGAGTCCATTAGTTGTCTCTACTATACAAACAGGCCTCATGATTCCCGAAGAACTGAAACAATCAAGAGGAGTAGATAAAATATTGGCATTAAAAGGTTCCAAAGATAGCGAACAAGGAAATGCCAAAGAAATTTACCAAAAATTCCAAAACTTAAGAAAAATTTACAATCAAGACCTTGAAACCGTAAATCCATGTGGGTTTACAACCCGATCAAAGAATTAAAGGGGGGACTGAAATGAATAAGCCTTACCACAGGATTAGTTGAAATTATAGTTATGGTATAGTGTTGCAGGTTGTTGAGTTGTAGGTTGCCAGTTCAGTAATCTATGTTAACAATTCTGTGTAACCCCATGTTCTACTTCCCTCCACGTCACTGCTAAGCCCTGCTGCTCCCCAAGATGGCGACCAGAAGTATACGCAGATTAGTCACTGACTAAGTATTACCCCAAGAGAAAAACGCTGAAAGACAGCAAACTGGCTCATGTAAGGAAAACCTGAAAAAGACATAGTGCTGTCAAGAGAAAGTAGTATCACACTCTCGCCTTGTCCCTGGTCACCATGACCAACATAGTACTAGCCAAGAGTAACACCCCAAGACCATTGATCCAACTGTGACTCCGGATATTCCTGTGAGGACAGAAGTCCCGGCTCTGCCTACTCTGCACTCCAGCAGGAAGAGCCGCACACCTCTTTGTCCAAGTCGCTTCTAGGAGCAGCAGCGGCGTGCGTGCGACTCGTCGAGCCCCCACCCCAAGGTGATCCCAATAAAGGCGTTTGAAGGAGAAAAAAGTCTCCTGCCCTGTTTTTATCACATACATACACAAGTATCTATCTGCCTCTACATCCAAATTTCATTGATGCCTCTGCCATGGCATCTTAATCTGATTTTCATGGTTTTCTTGCCTTTCTTATGCAGCTATGTTTCTCCTCAGTTGTCATCTGGGCCAATTCTCCCCACAGTGTTTAGATACTTAAATACTCATGAAACACTTTGAAAAACACTTTGACACTTAACATTGACAAATATCTACTTCCCTGTAACTATAGTATCAGAATACATGGGACATACAGAGGCTTCCAACATAGCTTTTATTGCAAAAATGGTGGACCCTCATGTGTGCTGTGGACTATGGTTGTTTTGTGACACATGTATTTCCTGAGTCTTTGGCTTTAGACATGAATATGCCTTTTGTATTAGCCTATAGTCACTTTCGAGTTATTGCTTTGCATACATCATCTGAATTCCTTTCTGCAGTAGTGGTTATTCTGAATCAAAACAGAGATTTGCTACGTTAAAGAAACTTCCTGCTCACTCAAAAAAAAAAAAAACAAACCAACCCCCCAAAAAAACCCAACAAAAAAACCCCCAAACAAACCGCCCCCCAAAAAAACCAAAACCAAAAAAAAAAAAAACCAACCCCCCCCCAAAAAAAAAAAAACCAACCAAAAAACCCCCACCAGAGCACCTTTTATAAAAGTAATTGGTTTTCAACTCTCTTTTAATTAAAGAGAATAGTTGGGGGAAAAATCATGTCAGAAAGACACAGGAAATCAAAGTAAGACTTAACCAAAGAACAAAGTGTCCTGGAGAAAATGTATCAGCATTTATTCAGATCATTATGATGCAGGGGAGATAAAAACTACTAAAAGAAAAGTGTTGTGGTTCGTGTTTATTTTATTGATTCCTTGTTAAGTGTTTCATTCTGTTGTAACCCCATGTTCTCCCCGAGTTGGTTTACCCGCCCTCAAAGCTGTCCCTCATGCCATTCCCTGCCCCTTGTTCCAGCTCTTTCGTTGTCTGTCAAGGCAACCCAGCCCTTGATTCCCCAAACCTTCTCTGCCACTTAAACCTCGGGCCAATCCCTGTCTGCAACACCCCTTTGGCATTTCCCCTACTCCTCGAAGCCCCATTGGCCTATGTGACTCATCCCCTCCACCCTCCTACCCCAATTGGCCCCAGACACTTTATGTAATCCCCTCACCCCTCCCCTGAGGATTCGCTATTGGTTAGCTGTTTGTATCCAGCCCCTGACTTGTATCTGAATAAAACCCCTTGCACGGGCGTGCTCGAGGGTTTTTTTGGTCTTGCTCTCTTCGGCTGGACTAAACTGTTTGTTGTGGAACCTCAAGGCAGAGACCTCCTCTGTCTCTTCTGTCTGATCTCTGTCATGGCTTGTGTCTGGCACCTTAGAGCAAGTGCCTCTAAAGGTTCTGTCTCTGATAAATCCCCATACCAAGGCAGTTCCCCACTCCTGGAGTGGCTCCGGAGTTCTAAGAGCTAGCCCGGGTTCTGGCAGTCGCTTCAGAAAAGTCTGACATTGTGTGTGCAGAATGGATAAATTTAAATAATTTAATTATTTAAAATTTTTGTTAGTTTTTTTTGTAAAGCAGAATAACATCCCATTTACAGAACAATAACTGTTAGCTTAATTTCAAGTTTCCATCCTTATACACAACGCATGTACTAAACGAAAATCTCAAGATCTTAGAACTATCCATTGGAAATTTATCCTTAAACTTAAAATGCTGTTGGGAGCCAACATTTTCTGATTCTTGATCCCAGACTTTGAAGACAGCCCTTTTCCTGGTACACCAAATGCTGTACAAAAAATACAACAGATACCAAAACAGTATTCATAGTGAGATACAGCACAGCTCCCAAAGGGTAGTACTGAATATACTTGCATCACAATCCTGAATATTATCCTATTCATTTTACACAGAGGAAACAAACCCACCAACCCTCTTCAAAACTATATTTTTGCTTCAACTCTTCATATTGTTTTTAGGCAAACCACTTTTTCAGAGCTTGTTGGTGCTTCCCTGGTACTGGGCACAGGATAGATGTCCCAGCTTCGAAACTGAGCACTGGAATTGGGGGCAGCTGTGCTCCATTGTGTATGAGGGGATCAGAGGCTGAATCTGGGTCCTGGTTGGCTCCTTTACTTTTTTGTTCTTTTTAAAAAGTTCAAAGGCTAAATCTATTTTGTGCTTCCTCATACTAACCTGTCAGTAAGTAGAGCTAAAGGCAAAAAGGTCTTAGGAATCATCACTTATTTCATTTATGGAGAAAAAAATACAGTTAAAACACGAGTGTTTTTCAAATTCAATTCCTAAACTTATATTTACATAATTGAGTAGAAATGAGATTTTGAACAAGTTCTTGAAACTTTCACTTACTTCATGAGGAAAACGGTGCCTTGAATATTAAATTCTGCTCCTCAAAAGATCCTAAATGAATTTGTGTGCCTGGGGAATTTGATCCCTGTTATACATAATGCCTTTTCAAATGCTCCTCTATGCCTAACTGGAGATTAGGGACCTGAACTCTAAACTCTGTTTGTTTCCAACATTTGGGTTTCGATTACAATTAATTTTAAAAAATTAATTAAATATACACACACACACCATGATTTATAGGTATTATTATGAAGATCACCTCAGCAGAGGGTTGAATCACTGTTTTGTTGTAATTAACTCCAGACTCTGAGATACACCAGCAGGCCAGTCTGAGGCATCTCCAACCTCCCAGGCCTGCATCCTTCACCTCTAACACATAATAGAAAACAAAAGACCTTAAACATTTCAGCTAATCTGCATAGTTTATAATTGTGCAAAAACCAGCACAAGTGCACAGAAGCAAGTAAGAATTCCTTCCTCTAAAGTATATTCCCTGAAAAGCACGTAGAAATATGAAAACTTACATATTTTAAAGTCTGGTGGGAATTCAGGGAAAATAAGGCATATTTATATTTTCTTCCTCTTCTGGCCTTCTGATTAAAACAATCAAGCTGTCTGGATATCTTGTGCAAGTCCCCCCTCCTGACACATTAAACCCAGGACATCAAACAGCATTTATTAAAATCTTATTAGGATTCGCCTTTCTGAAAATGCGATACACATTTTCTTTTTATTTCACTGTAGACACATCTTACCAGGAAAAGGCTGGACAATGATGAGAGATTCTGGGAGAATTTTCAAGAACAAATCAAGATGATTACTCTAAGTGCTGGCTTTAAATTGCAGGAAAACTTTGAGAGTCTCCATTTTACCAACTTGGTGTTTTATGTTCTAAACTGTACAGGATTTTCTCCTATTCCATTTTAGCATTTTCTCATAGTCCATTTTAGTTAAATATTTTATGTATGTGCACAGCCAATTACACAACTGTACACTTCAGCTAACCTGCTTCTTATGAAAAAGCTGAAGCAAACATAGATCATCCCTTTCAAATAAAACATGGAAATTTTCTTTTCTAGACCATCTAGAAAGAAAACCACTGGCACCAGAACAGTCCAGCTCTGTGTACCTAACGAGATGGCAAAAACCTTTCAACTGGTCATGCGTCCAATAACTGTTCTCCTCCCACTTTTGCTACTGAAAATTAACATTGGGGCTGTGGAACCATAAACATATTCTGGAAAACTTAAAATGTCAAAGATACTGTTCATAACCCTCTCAACACCTTTTCTTTGTATCCTACTCTGCACCTTGTCAGGCTGAGAGCTGAACTCAAAATGTTTGTTAGTTAATGTGAAATCCAGAAACTTCATTGCTTGGGATTTGGTTGATCTACACGCAATCAACATAATGTTTTTGGAAACACTTACTATACTAATTGCTAGACAAGCACCTTTTTTTGTGGTCATGGCCATATTAGTATCCCCAAGTAATAAAACAAACAACAAGAAATGAACATTTAAGAAGCAGTTCAGTGCAATACACAGAGATCAAGAGTGGGTGTAGAAAATATGGAGGATAATCTCAAAATTTAGGTTCACCTGTGGATACTGCTGAGCTTCTTAAGAACTACAGATATAAAATATTTCAGCAGATGAAGTGACATTATTGCTGTTCAAATTGCACCCTGATATTGTATGGCAGTACCTTCTATTTGAGCAAATAAACGTCCATTCACTTCTCATGACACAAACCTCTATAGCTAAGGAGGGAATGGAACTTCTCTCCAGGGCTGCTAAGTTTTCGAAGTACTTTTGCAAGAGTACTACATATACATATATATATATATATGTATATATACACACACATATACACACACACACATACAAAAATTTATTGCTGCAGTAATAGCTAAACTTAAATCGCACTGTGATCAAAATCTTGCTTGGCTCATAGTGCACTGTGAAAGTGCCCATCACTCCCTAATTAGCAACAAGAAGCAATGAATTCTAAATTACTTAATCAAAACAGCTATACTGTAATTTGTCTGTAGTCCCTAAGTGACATAGTGGCACTATGTCACAAATGTCATACATGAACGGATTATTATTTTTTTACATAAATACAAATGCCAGTAAAGAAAAAAGACTGATGACCACATTTTCACATTTTTCAATGTCACATTACAAAGTTTTAGTGGAACAGAGCAGCTGTGTTTACATCTGCACTTCATCAGGTAATAGTGATTATATCACAGTGTGTAAAAGTGTGGCCATTGGTACTTACCAGATAAAGAAATGTTCAGATCACATCATGGAATGATACCAAATCACCTCTCAAGTCAATCTTAGTGCACAAGGCACCAAGTTTCCTTTTGATTTCTAAAAGCAAGATGTTGTGTATTTGTAAAAGACATATTGCACATATATATTTGCAATTTATAATTACACATATAGCAATGAAAACTATACCTGCAACTGGTTTGAGTGAAACAAGAAAAAACTTACCTGTTTGAAAAAAGAACACTTGACAAGCAGCACTGACAAGCTAATTTTGCACCAGTATCTACTAGAGTTTCTACCAGCTTGCCTCCAACTAGAGTGTACTCATAAAGCTAGTAACTGGAAGTGACACAGGGCTGATAACAGTTTCACTTGCTTTCTACCACCTACAACCTTAGGAGTCACACTTTCAATTTTATATTCACATCCTTAGACCATCCAAGAATTGAGACAGATCTGCACTATAAAGCTTCTGTAGCTTCACTGGTGAAAATGAGGTGTATCATCAAAAGCTAATATCACATCTCTGATTCTGAACATACCGTGGACAGCATCTAAGTATGGAAAATGTAATACTGGAATATGGGGGAGAAAATGTTGTGAATCCTGCCAAATTTTAAATGAAGAAAGAGTAAGTGTAATCTGTAAATCAAGGACTGATATCAGCAAACTTAGAGCAAACCCATCTTCTATCACTAGCTCAGCAAGGGAGGCCAGCCCAGGAGACTGATTTTTTCCTGGTTCCCAGAAAAGTGGGAATTGACATTATTTGGCTTCCTGGTGCAGGGATTTAAATCAGAGGTCCATGTTAAAAATTGTTCTAGCTGTACATTTGTTTTTTGAGAGGTACTATGAGGTAATCTACAATTCTGACAAAATGTGGTTGGTATCCAGGCACCTTTCCAGACACACTGACATCCATTTGCTGCTTCACAGGACAGAGTTTACACATCAAAACTGAACAACTTGATTTATTTAAAATACACCTCAAAATGCATTGTGTTTAGTTTCTTTTTTAAAATAAACATTCAAAGCATCAAAATATTACTAATTTTAAAAGAACCTTTGTTAAGAATAAGGTAATTTACATACTGTAGATTGTGGCTGTGAGGGGAGAGAAACAATCGATGGTAGGTTAGGCACAGTATGAAGGCCAACATGTCAGAAAACAATGCAGCTTTATGCTCAAATTTTAAATGATTTGGACAAAAAAACAAAACAAAACAAAAAACCCAAAACAATTGGGCAGGAATATGAAAGCAACCACTTACTTGAGGGCATTTGTATAAAACAAAAGTGTTAGTAAGTTTTCTATCTAGACCTAACTCATTCATGTATTTAAAGAATTCTATCTTCTTCCAAATAACAAAAAAATGTTTCTAAACCAAGGCAGATTATTATTTGGAACTAGCATAGTAAAATAAAGGATCACAGTATACAGAGTTTAAAATCCTGTACCAGGAAAGAGCAAAAAGTGGTTTACAAGGGGCCCATTTAGGTATATTATCTAATTTTTAAAAACAGAGATATAAAATACCAGTTGCATAGGGATTTAAATATAAGGCCAAGCAGGAGATTAAAGTAAAATAGAGCTCATAGGAAGGGCATTATGGTGTTAAAACACAGTATTTCCATTTGAATTAATGTGTAATTCAAAATCACAGTATTTTGCTAGTACTACAAAAAGTGAATGTCAAACTGTCCCATTAATCTTGAACTGAAAACTGACATTAGAACTTATAAACAGTACAAAAGTAAAGCTCATTGTCTAAACCTGATCAATGTATTAGCACAACAGTGCTTGGTACGTACCTGATTTATTTACTCTACCTTCTGTAAGTAATATAAAGGTTATTTCTTGTTAATAAGTGTGAGATCACAATATTACTGCATGCCATCAGTGGTTTGCAGGCTTACTTGACATTTAATTATTCAGTCTTTGAAAGTGTAAGATCCTACCCTGCAGAATCTTCACCCATTGAACACAGAACACTGCCATTAATAAAATACAATAGAAGTTCCACCACTAACAACTAATATACAAGCCAGGATTTTAGGTCTAAACCCAGTACAGCTCATTATTATTAACTCACAGCAATTTTTTTTAGAAAAGTAACCTGTAGACTTCCAAGAAATCTTGTGTGTATTAAATATAAACAAGTGTGTAACTAACAGTTGTCTCTTGGCATTTCAAGTAGATTACTCGATTGTGAAAGTATTTCTGCAAAATCAATTTTGAGTTGTTAAAATGAAGTTCAAATATTAATTTCTGTATATACATGTAGCTTAATTAACCTAAAATTGTAAGGAATAGTAGTGTAACGAAAAAAGAATTCTCCAGATGAATTAGCTGTTAAGGTACGCTAACTGGGAATACCTGAACCAACATTGTAACTGAAAAAGTGCATAAACACAGTAGTACTACAAATGTGTTAACTACAGGACAAAAGCTAAGTGATATTATATTACACATTAATTACAGGCTGTGATTTTTCCAGTCACCACAGAGCCAATTCATGATCTTGAAGTTCCTTTGATAAATTCAAAGTGTCCTTTGGCTTCCAACCTATTCATGAGGAACTGATTGCAACCCCAGGGAATCAGGTACTGTATACAGCAGAACAACACTGCCATTGTGGTTCTGTGATTCTTCAAATTTCACTTCTTTCTGTTCTTTGAAGACAAGGCAGTATTTTCACTTCACGCTTTTTGTGGGTGTCTCGGACTCTGTAGACTGTCTGCCATCGGTCCACGCCTCCCGCGTGCTCTTCAGGGCCAGAGTTTTCTGCTGGTCCACCACAACGTAATCAACTCTCTCGTCTGCCACGCTGCTGCCCGAGCCACTACTCTTTTTCTGGGAACAGTGAGAAACAAGTTCAAGTAAACAACAAAAAAGCAAGTAGGTGTCCGAAATAGACACAAAACAAGCACCGGTTTCTCTGAAAGGTCCAACATTGTCTCTTCAGTGATCATTTGAGAAATGACCATTAAGATGGTCTTGGTGAAGGCAATTTTGAGCTCCTGATAGCAGAACAGCAAGAGCTGAACATCTGCTTACCTTACGAGGTGGGGTAGACTTTCCTGACTCTAGATCCAGATCTAAATATTCCACTTGTTTATCTCCTTTAGGTTTTATCATTGGGCTGCTTCCTCCATCAAGGCTGTTGCTTCCAAACAAATTCTGAAATAATAATATAAACAACCTCAGATACAAATGTACAAACTATTGGTCCACATTATCAAATATGCTTACTATAAACTGCCAAAATGTAAAAGGCTAAGGAAATGACTAAGACTCTTGCAATCACTAAAATAATGCAAATTTCATTGAACCTGTATGGCAAGGGGATACATTCTATGTCAAAAATGGGACAGAGTCAAAACTCAATGGGAGGAAAAAGCCTGAAAACCACTCCCCCCCCAAATTTAAGGTTGCCACTAAACCCATCTGTGCCTTCCACTTAATGTTTCCTTCATATAATGAAATAAGAACAGAGCATGTTTTGTTGTTTTTAAATGTAGTAGTTATATCTCTAATTTAGCATTACTCAAGCATGAACTTTTTTATTTCCTTAAATTGTTGTTAAATACCTACAATAATTTCTGCTTTACAGTAGTGGCAAAGCTAAAAATGAAACTTTTACATTTCATTCAAAAGTTGCCATGATTGAGCTGAAAATCAAAGAGCATTGTTCAGTTGACAAGATTAAAATATTAAAACTTTTGAAAATATGTGTAGGGCTGCCTGAAGTTGCATTATATATACCTAAATTTCAATTAGCCCAGACTTTTACAACCTCACCTCCTCTGTCCTCTCCCAGCCTGATCCCTCCCTCTTAACAGGTGTTATAGGTACAGTACAATAGAAGGACTCTTCTCTAAAAGATAAAGAAAAAACAGGAAGACAGAGGGCAGCAGTCAGCAAAAAATGAAGAAGAAGGGAGAAGGAAAGACAGAAGGGTAAGGCTGAGAGCAACTTGAAAGAAAAAGCAGACTATTGCTGATTTTATTAAATAAAACCTAAGTATGACACGTCCAAACAAGATGCTTCAAAGCTGATGACAGAAAAAGATGAAGAAATATGGACTCCTTGCTAAGATAGAATTGGAACAAGTAAAAATTCTCAAAAAGTCAAATTTTAAAACAAAGGCCATGAGATATCTGGAAATCTTCTGGTTTTTTAGGAAATAAAATATTTTATGGGCTAAAGCCAAATGGGCTTTTTAAATTGAAGTTTTTATGGGCTTTTAAAATTGAAGTTATTCATTATATCTCTACTGTCCAACTCATTTAATATTAAGTGGTAACAAGGACAAACATAAACAACTAATATGAAGTTCATTTTTGTTGCTCAAATTCTCTGAACAAATTTCTGTGTATGAAACATACAAAAATCAGATTCTGTATCAATGTTTCCAGCATAAATTAAAAAAGCTGTTACTCATTAAACAAAAAATAATCTGTTATTTCAAACAAACTAGGCAGGCAGAACATATACATTAGGAAACAGAAACTTTAAATACACGCAAATGAAACAGAAAGGAAATCTGTAGAATAACCTTAAAATAGGACCGGTGCAAGCAAACAGAAGATATTAATGAGCTGGGGCATTAATTGTACCATCTCGGTATGGAAGTTAAGCTCTGGAACAGCCTTAAGAATCAACAGAAACGCTCGGGTTGATTCCTTGCAGGGATAACTGTGGGCATGGGTGGGGCTAATCTCTGGTGTAAAATGGGATGTTTCTTGCACCTGTGAAATGGGACATCACCCATTACTTACCAATGGCCCTTGCAAGAGAGGGTCTAAGATTTAACATCAGCAGTCAGCTGTTCCCTGTGCTCGGTGCCTTTCCCCTGGGAAGCACAATAGGCACAGCACAAGGCACAGCTCGGGGTGTTCTGCAGGCTCCGAAGTCTGCACCACACCAGCTCCCGCAGGGAATGGCACAAGGGGGACCTGGGATTGGGCATCCAGAGGCAGCAGTGGTGATCTGAGGGGTAGGGATGGTGGAGGAGACTACGAAGGGATCCAGAGCAGCAGGGGACAGGGAAGTGAACAGTGTTGCAAGAGAGTCCAGGGGCAGTGAGATGGGCCAGCAAATGCCATATAAGAAGGCAGACACACAAAAAAACCAAAACCAGTGCTAGACAGGCTCTCCCCAAAGAAGGTCTTACATAAATGCTTTAAAGATGAAAAATGGTGCTGTATCCCCTACCAAGAACCCAAACATGTGAGTGCACTCAACTGACTGGATGGGGCTTTGGACAAACCCATCTAGTGGAGTGTCCCTGCACATGGCATGGGAGGTTGGAACAAGATGATCTTTAATGTCCCTTTCAATCCAAACAGTTCCATGATTCTGTACTGGATGAAAAGCTGAGCTCAAGATACAGGTTTCCTCCAGTGTTTTATGCATATTCTAAACCACATTTTAGTTTAGGCTTAGGTCTACTGCTGTTGTCTTCCTTGAAACAACTGCTATTGGATTTTCTTTTTCTCTCTCTCCTTCCTCTCATCAAAGAAAAACCACAGTGTGCATCATTAACTTTTCCTAACTAGTTCCACTCCATGCTTAGTATCTGAAGCTTCATTATCTGAGAAAATTCTCCCACAAAGGGGAAAAAATACTCAATACACAAAGACTCCTTCTATATTCTTCTTTGAAGGAAGCCTAATAAAATAACATGGCTCAGTTTTCATAGAATGCATACAATGAGTATCAATCTTTTTCCCCCTGTTCCTTTTACATTTCCTGAAGATGTCCTTTTAATATAGTTTTTTTAAGCATGTCTCAGAGGTCCTAGCACATTTTTTTTCCTTGATGTCGTAATACTGAACTGGTGCATAGCCCAAGGACAAGCAATTACAAAGAGGGGACAGATTCTAGGGAAGAAGTAGGAAAAAAGTCATGTCATGTACTGTTTTATATAATAGATATGTATATCAACCATTCTCTTTATGCTCTTAACTTCTTCAGTGAAATCTTACCAAAATTACAGCTTTGCTATGGAGATTTTTTTATCATTCTGATAAAAAAGAAGCGTAAAGGAAGTGATGTTGAGTGAAGGATCTGTGTTTGCATGATTTAAAAGTAAGGACTGCACAGGAAGAGAGTAGTTAAGACGTAGATTTTACATACTGAGTCTTCAGTGGACTGATTTGGGTTCATGGATACATAATTCTCTTCACTGTCGTGCGAGTCACTGCTGGAAGTTGTGCTATGAACTGAATCCGGTCTGGGAGACACGGGAAACCTGGAGGAGCTAATTACCAGGAATTATTTTACAAACAATACATCCCCAGTATCTTAAACCTCCTGGTAAACAATAAAAATAAGCATATTAGAGCTGAAATTTTCATTCAAGTTTACTAGTGTCACATTTTTTGGTTATACAAAGTCCCTTATATTTAATATCACAAAACAAAATTTCACATGGACATACTTTATTTCAATGCACAGATACACACACAGACTCACACTCTTCCAAAGGAAACTTCAACCTACAAACAAGCTAAAAATATGATACAGATGTACACACATTTATTAACACTCTAGTCAGCAAAAATGATTAATCTGAATGAGGAAAAGTCAAGAAACTTACTCTCGTGCAAAGCTTCTGGTGATAGGAGATCTAACTGGAGCTTGTAATTCTTCCCATTCAGGCAGAGGTTTTATATCTAGTGGAGCTGGTTTTGCTATGTAAGAAACAGACAATTGTAAAGCACAGAACATTCCTACATAAACTTAAATTTAATAGCTTTTCACAGCCTAAATACAGAAAAACCCTCTATCTTTCAAATAGTAAATAGTAGTAAGGAAAGGGAGACACTTCAATTTTCAGAAAGACATGATATATTAACTTATGTTTTTAATCTTTTCAGTAATGAGAGGAAACATCAATTTAAAAAATTAAAGTATAAAATGAAAAAAAATAACTGCAACCTCAGAATTTTGCAGCATATACTTGGAGGTAGCAATTCTGTTTTGAAAAGATATTCTGAAAGTGGCAGCATCGTGTTCTGTCCTCATTCTGCCTTGGAGACTTGTTGAGCTGGCAAGCCCAGGGCAGGGCTGATTGGCTGTTTCAGCAGAGCCAACTCTGGGGACTTTTCTTGGCTCAGGGTGAGTTGTTAATATGCAAACTCTGTCCTTGCTGTGTACATATGCCCTTACTGGTGAGGTTTCACACCTCCACGAGTGAGCAGGACCTGCAGCTAAGACTAAGTCTGCAAAAATGATAAATTGGCCAACAGCAGGAAGAGCCTGGCTCGCTTCAGTGCTCATCCAGTTGAGCAGAGCAATGTGCCACTCATGACAGTTTGTGCCACTCATGACAGCTAACACTGTTCTCAAAAAAAGTGCCATTTTAAAATTCCATTTCCAGAACAGAACCATGAGTAGGCTATTAGCAAGGAACACATTATCCCTCCCTCCAGCTTATATGTCTCACCCCTCCTAAACATTAGAAAAAAACCACAAGAATAAAAAGACTTGTGTAAAAAAAAAATCACAGAGTCAATCTGCTGTCAACTTTATCCCTCCCTACAACTGTTTTTAGAAAACAAAATGCAATGTCCACATAAAAACAGTCCTTTCTCTCCTTGTGCCCCCTCCCACAATGAATTTTCTGTCTCTTGGCAGGTTCATTAAGATCAAGTGTCAGGCATGTAGTGGCAACTGAACATGACATAGGCAAAACGATACTAAAGCATGACTGACAAAAAAATTGATCAGCTGGGCTCAAGTCCTCTGTAAAGATCTGAGACTACCTGGTGGGAATAGACAGTGGGCAAGGTACTGCTGCAGCAGACAAAGCCAGAACTTTGTCCAAAGCCCACCAAGAACAGCGGAAGTATTTCATCCAGTTGCAATGGACTTCAAAACCCAAAGGCAATCAGTGACATTTCTCTGAGATTTTTAATGCTGTTCATTATTTTCTCTACTTCTTGTGACTATGTAAGGCACCAACTCAGCATCTTCAATAAAGCCCATCAAATTAATTGCAATCCTCTTTAAGGTGCATAAGATGTCTGTACTAGTGTATGATCGAAGATCAATATTTTGCTTCATTTCAAGAGACCTAAGTGAACTTTGATTTCAGGTTATTGCCTAACAAAAGTTTCAAGTAACTTACAAGTTACTATGTACAATTTAAAATTTATTATATACTGTCTTCTAAATAAACAGACAAAATATGAACAGCTACAATTTAAGAGATCAGAACATTCATGTTAATATCAAAGAAAAGCTTCCTGCACTGTTCAGGCTAGAAAGTCGTTTAATTTCTTATACAGGAAACTGGTTGCTTGGCCCGGAAAATGCATCCATGACCTTAGACTACAGCAGAAAAGAATATGCCAAAATTATTCTAAAATAACAATTTTCTTGAGTTTTGCTTCACTTATATTTACAAAGCTCCATATACATACAGTGCTAATGTACATACCCTTTCTTCTTGTAGTAAAGTCACCTATGGTTTGTGAATCAGTTCGCTCTAAACCATGTGGTTTAGGTCTTAAAATTTTAGGACTTTGACCTAATTGGCAAAAAGAAGACTCTCTTAATAATATTCTATTTGTAAGTGGAAAAGTGGAATTTTATATATAAACATCACAAACCCCTGCAGAAAGGTTAATGCCACAAGCATAAGCAAGCTGCTGAAGGAGATTGTACAGTCTAGCTGGGGCTCACACTAAGGGCTTAAGCACCAAACCAGAAACAAAGAAAACACTGCATGCAAGTAATAAATATATTGGAGACAAGCATAAAAGGTGTACAAAAAGGCTAAAAAGTGCATCAACAAATATCATAACTGATCATTACTAACTGGTTTGATTAAAAAATTAAAAATGCATATTTGAGGCATATTTAGCATAAAAGGAGAACAGTCATGTTTCAGATACAAGTTGAAGTACCCACAGAGAAATTAAATCCTCTTTAGTCACAAAATTTCTTTGGAAGTAATGACTCTTGGGAGGTCTTCTACCCAGTGTGTATCTCCCCATTGAGATGCCACAAGAATCTTTTTTAAGAGGATATTTGTTAAATTTGTTCCTCAGAGGTCTCCATCTATCTGTACCAAACCCCACCACTATGACCCTGCAGACACAGTGGGATCTTCTTCCCAATTTTCCCGCCTGCATACTGCCCTCCCTCACCAAGGTAAACCTGACCTCCACCAGAAATGACCCTGGTATGACATACCAATCATCTCCCTACAGACAGCAATGCAAATCCCCTCTCAAAACAAGGATGTTCTTTAGCCAACTTGACCAAACTCTGCAAGTGTTCCAGGTCACTCCGTCTATTTTAAATAAACATGATCAATAATGTGTAATAGCCCTAAGCTTTCATTAAAGTCTATCTGACAAAGTGTTAATATTAAAAAAGGCAAGTGCCTTCAAGTAGTACACCAAGGAGCCATATGAATGAACCAAATGAAAAGTTTAAGTCTGATTATGTTAGAAAGCTTCCTTACAGCACAAAATTAAAAAGGACTGGTACAGACTCAGGTGTAGGCTGGTACTCCCAGCAATGGATAAGAATGCTTTGCAAAGAATAAACTTGGCAACAAACACCAGAAGTTTGCAAATCTCTACCCCAAGGGTTTTGCATATGAAGTGCTCTATTACTGTTATCACTGAAGTATTGGGAATAGTCAAGTAAAAACAAGAAAGAGTACAAAACCTCTGTTTACCTATCTTAACTTCTACACAGTGCTTCTGAGAGACGATGCAGGTAAGAGAAAATTTATTTATTCATTAGTAGTGCTGCATAGCAACTTCCTCAAAAAGAAAAGGACACGAAATTATTTTTACACAGACAGTTCTTTTCCAATTTCAAAATCAGATGCTCCCTTAGATGGCTCAATATGCTAATGAAACAGGTGAACAGTTGGACAATGCTGACCAAAGACACAGACTGTGAAGTAGAACATTAAGTATTTCTGACTAAAGCCAAGTAAAAAGCATGAGCCAAGATGTTAGTGTACTCAATTCTGATCTGATCCAATATTCTTAAGTCTTTGCCTATAACTCTCTGATAAATGCTTGCCTGTTTAGAAAGACCAGATTTTAAAATTGATTGAACAAATGTAGAAGTTCAAATCAAAACACTTTTTATTAAGGACAATTTGATGCTGAATACCATTACCTGATCATAATAATTTTGTATTTCACAGTTTTGTAATCTGATTAAAAAGATCAGATCTTAATCTGGCCCAATACAACTCAAGTTAATATGCACTGATATAGAAGCACAGATTGTAAGCACAGTGAGAAAACTAGCAGAGGTAACAGACTTAATTAAATTATTTAAGCAGTGTGCACTTAATAACCTCTGCCTGAAACCCATTATACAGAGATAAGCTCAAGGAACTCAAGCCTGTAACTCATTATTTCTCCTTCTGTTAATGATGCTACGTGGTCTACCACAGCCAACCTTTCTGAACTGGGATTAGCCCCATTCGTAAAACATGGGTATTATGCAACTGCCTGCTTCGCACTTAATTTAGCACTTACCAACCATGCTGAGATTTTCAGAAGAGCTATGTAAGTAAGTACAGGTCCCTTTAATACTTCTACATCAGACAAGAACATATAAAACTCACTGAGCTTTTGTCTCTTGCTGCTGGAAGACTTTCAATCTCAATAAATTTTGTGGCAAACCAGCTTGCTGATAACCAACCAGCTAGGATAATGCAATTCCTCAAGTTTAATGTGTCACAGAAAATTAAAATATTTGTGCAGAGTGTTTTCTCTTTCCTCCCTACAAAACAAAAAACCCAAAGGCCTAATCCTTGTTGAGGCGCTTATACTCTGCAACAGGAAAGACCTGACACCAGGCAAAGGAAAAGAGGAGGGGGGATCAAAATCACAAATCCGAGGTTACGTATTTGTGTAACTGCAGAATTCTTTCACCCTGTTTTTGTTCATTTAAGAAGATAGAGTGACACAAGCCAGGGCACTGAAAGCCCTTAATATAGCCCTTACTACCTTCAAAAGACAATTTTCCCCAGGAGCACACCCCTGTATCGCTGAAAAGCAACAAAGTGATTAAAATATGGAGGGGAAAGTGCTTCCCACCTGTGCAGCAGGCAGGTCACCCACATCTGTTTAATCCACAAATACTCACTAAAGTGTCACAGGGCTGTTCTTCAAATCAGTGTAGTGACAGTAGGGCTCTATGGAGAGCCTGGCTCCATACAGCATTCCAACACCAGCAATACTGAGGAACGCATTTCCTGTGGTTCCCACGGGCCCAGATTTACCTCATCTCAGGAAAGATAATACTTTTAACTTACACACCTATTCTGGGAAAGATATATCTGGGTAAAGGATAAAATGTTTCATTTATGCAATTTTATTTTTTTACTAACGGAAAAATTTTGCAACACCACTGGATGCAAACCTACACAGGCAAAAAAAGCCCCAACAAATAAATCAGGTTAAGTGAAACCAACCAAACAAGAAGTGAAGATTAGATGTTTTTACTGTTCAGTCAAGTCACCACCTGTGAAATGCAAAATGCTAAAGCCAGGAGACAGAAGCTCAGCTTCTGCATGTTCTATCAGACTGTACAAGGGCACTCTGAGCTCAAAAATCACTAATGAAGTCTGTTTTTCTAACAAATGGCTGCTTGTACAAACTGCCAGGCAGAGCAGGCAATTATGGCTGTGGCACTGGATTGCACCCAGATGCACAAATTCTGCTCCTGGCATTTGGGGCATGTTAATGCTGCCTTTGTCTGAGAAGTCACTAGGAGAAGAGTCCATTTCACATGTTTGAGTTTGTTTCAAACAACGGTTTAAACTGAAAAACCTTTTTGGTTTTTGCATTAGCTCTTGTCGTTTTCTGTAGAACACTTGGAATATAATATCGGGGGGGGGNGGGGGGGGGGGGGGGGGCAGTGGGAAGTTGTCCCACTGCAATAAATTCCTTCATCAGTTTAGGTGGGTCCTAATAGTTTTGGTTTTGAGGTCATAATGCTGAAGAGATTAATTTGTTCTCAGATTACTGCCTTGAAATACCAGAACGAAACATGATTTCTGTTAAGGACACTTCTTTCCTGACTGGATGCTTGCTCCATGGCTTGCTGGCAAGGGATTTCACATCAGGAAATTGCAAACATCCTCACAAAAGAGGCCAACTCTTCTATTTAAATCCTAGCTATTTAGGGCTTAAAATTATAAGGTAAATATACTAACATAACATAAAATTTGAGAAATGCATGATTTGATAATGCAGTTTCCTGGCCAACAGGACTAATCCTCATGAGACAAGGAGATCAGATGTAGAAATGCTAGAGCAGTGTTGTGCTTGGGATAGGAGGGGGAGAGCAAAAGGAGAAACCAGTCACATAAATGCTCTGCATCCACACAAAAGTACTTTCGGAGAGAAATAACAAACCACGGTTTGTTGTTTCCATCAACAAAATACACATCTTGCCCCCTTTCCTTTACCATTAGATGAAACTGAAATTTGCACTGAGGTCCAAGAATTCCTGTACTCAGAATCACTGTAGATTTTTCCTTGAAAAACAAGGCTGAAATTCACTGTCTTGCTTCCCAAAGGGTTTATCATTTGGTTTTCAATTCTGCCAAGTAAACTCTTGCTTTTCTTCTCTTCCCTCTTCCTCACCCAAGTGAGCCCTGATTCCCAAGTACATGGTCTTCAACACAGAGCTCTACAAATATCCTGAATTTGCTTTTTCATCTCTGTTTTTGTAAGACTGTTACCTGCCAAGATACTTGTAATCAGCAACACGTATTTAGTTATATAACATTCAAATGGATTTCCATACTACTATCCAGCAACAAATAGGAATATCAATAATGTGCTTTGTTCTGGTTGAGGATAAGATGATCCATCCATCAGTATGGATGCTGATAACTATGGTCCCTTTAGGACAATAAAAACAAATTGAAATCAACTTATTCTTCAATGTTGTGAAATATAAAAAGCAGTCACATAAAGAGTCAGTCTTCTCAGACATCTTTATCCCCTCAAAATAACTTTTTACTGCAAACTAGTACTTTGCTACAGAAATTAAGAATAAATTGGAAAAAAACCTGATTATGAGGAAGTCCAACTGGATCTGACAGCTAAGGTTGACTGGTATTTCTAAAATACTTGGCAAATGCCTTATAACTACTCAGTGAATACCAAAGCTATTAATCATCAAAATACTATTTGACTGCTCTAATTTGTGAGTAACTCTACATGTCTGTATTTTAAAAGCCCCCAAAGCATGATGAACTAAAAGCATTCAATAACAAAGACTATTTTAAAACCAAAGTACAGTGTTCTGGAGTGTTTATTGATTAGCAGTTTAATACTGCACTAAGATTTGTGACATCCAAAAGACTTCAAAAACAAAACACAGACAAAATAACAAAATATAAATTATTTACCAGAAAACTAAAGCTTAACATTAAGCCTATTACAAAGTAATGGAATAGCATGACAATATGCGCATCAAATATATGCTCACTTGAAAAAAAAGCGGTAAGGGCACAGCAAAGAAGAGAAAAATTTTATGAAAATTAAAAATAGGGCATTATTACCCATATTCTCTTGCTCTACCTCATATCTTTGGAGTATAAAGTTACCGGGGAAAAAAAAAATCTCTAGCCCTAATCCCTAAACTTAATCATCCCCAATCACTAGTATCAGAGCAAGTACTGCAGTTTGTCTTTAGAAAACTGGCATGTTTAGTTTTGTTACAACCATTGTGTCCAGCAAAGCACAGCTTCCTCTGCAGCTGTGATGCAGACATCCAAATGAAATCTTTATTGAAATTATTTGTTGTTTCAAAGCTTTAGAAGGAAATCACAGCTGCAAGTTAAGGACTGGTACATCACAGCAAGGAGTTATGTAAACTTCTTTTTAAGTCATTAAGTAAAAACAAGACTTGTACAAGTAATTTAGTACAGGCATGGAGGAAGTCTAATTTTCAGCTAAATAGGAGCTTGTGGAAGATCAAAGAAGGAAAAAAAAAAATCAATAAATGTGTACTGAACTTGTGTTACGAACTCTGAGGAAGCACCAAAACATCCCCCAAAAGCTTAATTTTTAAAAATTCCTAAATGGAATGAACAAAGGGTGTAGCTTCCAAGAGAGAATAGAAGATAAAATGCATGGATTTCTCAAAAGCAAAATGAACAATACTTTTGTTCAGAGAAGTCATCACAAGAATTACAGTTTCTTTTTCAACAGATCTTTAGTTCAGTTCTTGCTGCAGACTGAAATCACCATTCTCATATTTTCAATGCCTACCTGTCCTAAAGCTTCAGTACGTTACTGAGCCTTTATTAAAGAATATGCAAGACAATGATGATAGTGTAGAATACTGAAGTGTTGCCAGTTCCTAATTATTATTATTTTTAAAGAATTACCAGTTCCCCTTGGCACAAATGCTGTCAGTGTTTCTCTGAAGTTTTATGTAAAGATGGCATGGTACTCCTGCTGTATCAGGACATGCAATATGTTCACAGTGTCCAACTTAAATATTTACATGTTTGAGTGTCTAACAAGGAAACTGTTCATCAGGCTATTTATAGCTACATGCATGATTAATGAGGGTTCTTAAATTTCCTTAACAACTGCCTACTTTGCCTGGGATTTGTAGAGCACCATGCTACACTTCAACAATGAAAGATTATTCCAGTCATCTAGAAGCATCGCAGTGGGTCCTATGGGGACCAGAATGTGGCAGGTGCTTCCTGCCACGGGAAAGCTCTGTACACAATTACCTTTTCAAATTGGGCCTGTGCTCTTTTATAAAGAAAACTTGAATTCTCTGTGAAGTTTATCTGTTTGGGAGATGCTCATGAGGAGTGGTGGCGAAGATACAGCCACATTTTTAGAAGCAATCCACATATTTGTGATTTAACCACACAGATTATGTCTTTTAACATATTAAATGAGAAAAAAAAACTATGAGAAAAGCAACCAGATAAAATTTTTAACATTTTAAAAAACAATTAAACGACTAAACATTTTAAATCATGACTTCCAATTCCATGAGAATGTTTTTGCTCTCTCTTGGTTTCTTTTGTTTGTTTGTTTTCAAGCTGCAACTGGGTATTTTCTTGGCATCAAAAGAAAGTGAGTGTTCTTCACTCACTGTCTCTAAATCCAAGTTTACCACATTCTGGGCTGAAAACTACCAGGGCCAAGCAGCAGTCTCTTTTACAGGCAATCATGTGGACTTAAGTTGCAGGAAGCCTCTCAGATTAAATGCTGATATATTTGTGTTGAAATATAAACCAAACAAGCAAAACAACAACAACAAAAACAACCACCAAAAAAACCCAAACAAACAGAAAACCCCAAAAAACCCCCCAAACCAACAACAACAACCAAACAAAAACCCAAAAACAAACAAACAAACAAAAACAACCAAAAAACCCCCCAAAAACCACCACCGCACTAACTATTAGGTATTTTTGCTATCAGCAAAAATCAGTGCTGCCCAATCCAAAACTAGGACTGAAAATATTGTCCAAAATAATCTTGAAAGCAATTAAAACCTAACAATATTTGGACAAATTGAGTTTCTATTCAAGACAAATGAAGCAAAGTCCAGTACCATGTTTAAGCTGGGAATCCTAAATTCTGTACTGCCTCTGTCAGCAATCTACTGAGTGATCCTGAGGGCATTGTTCTATCTCAGCTCCCCATGACCCATAACTAGGACCTGTGCTAAATGGAACTCTCTCAGAAAATGCTTTTAAGCATTATTGATCAAAAACTTTACAAAAATGACATTTATACTAATTCATTCATACATTACATTAAGATACTATATTCAAATGAATGAGATTTCACTTTTGATTTTCATTTTATGATGGCCATGAATTGTTAGTTCAGCCATATGCTCACTGTTCATATATTTCTTTTCAGAACTTAAAAAGCCCACTTTGGTAGAAATGTGCTATAACACAGAAAAAAGAAGTTACCGATTAAATGTAAATTGGGCATCAAGCCGAGATTTTGAGGAAGTGAACTCCACCATCACCAATTCCATTGCTGACTTCACACTTTGATTCAGATATTGAAAAACTATATTTAATCAGTCAAGATGACAAGTATATACCTTAAGACATTTCAGCCTCACAGATGGGATGATGTTACACAGCTATACGGACTCATTCTGGACAGCTCTCAAACAATTATTTAAAAAAAACCTCTATTTTTGTAGTTGTTTGTTCTTAAAGTTATGTTTTAAGATGAGATACCTCTGTCCTAGCCATGGAAACAAATCCCAGAGCAAGAGGAGGTCTCTGTGAACCTCTGGGCATGCTCACAGCATTTAGGCACCTTTAATTCTACTGCTCCTTCTTGGACAAACAGTATTTTGAAAAAGGCATGTCACCATCTGTCCTACAGTGACTTTATGATGCTTGTATCCCCAATCTTCTGTTCTGTTCATGCTGGATATTCTGTGCCTTCAAGACTGATTCCGAGAGCGAAGGTGGGGAGAAGAAGAAGCACAGAGTTTGTTATCAGAGACTGCACTCACTGCTCCACACTCTGCCCTGGACTGTGTTGTCTGGACACGGATGGAGCAGAACAGAGCTCTCCTTTGCTTTTTAGTTAGTTTTAGCTAGCTGAGGCAGAGATGTTTTCCCTGGTCTGTTTTTCTTTCCCTTTTCTTGGGACTTTTTGAACCTGCTCCGGACTGGGGACCCAGGGAAGCACCAAGAGCTCGCACTTTGTGGCCCACCAGGGCCTACTCTGGGCAGCAACCTTTCCCAGTGCCGGAGGGACTGATAACAGAGCAACCCCCCACAGGAGAGACTTTCTGAATTTGTCATCTCTTCAGAGCAGCGAATGAGTTTTATCATCTGGTATTGTTCACTTTTTGTGCTGGGGGGTGCTTTCCCTGTTATATAAACAGGTTTTTTCCACTTCTCTCCGAGGAAGTTTTTCCCAAATGGGTTGGAGGGGAGGGGCTGCGTGGGTTTGCTTTATTTGGGGGGCGGGGGGGCTCCCTTTTGGAAGTTTTCTCCCAAGTTTGCCCTTAACCAGGACATCATCACAACAAATGTCACTTCTGCTCTGCGGCTGAACCAGTCACAGTCTTTGAACAATTCAAGGAGTAAGAAAGACGCGTCTGCATGGGTGGATGCAATATTTTTTCTGCTTGAAGTCTTTTACCAGCAAACACACTTCTAATTTAGCATCAGGACTACATGCAATTGTGGCAAGCTAAAGCAGCCAAAAAGCAGAGATACAAAAATCAGTATAACCAATGGTCCTATGTAACTAAATAAACAGCACTCTGAAAAAAACCAAATTAAAGAAGATTATTTTTGTCATTTAATTACAGGTGAATGCAGAAAAGTACCTGCCAAACACTCTCCATTTTGTCCCAAGCAGTACATCACTTACCTTTTGGTATTCTTCTCTAAAGAAAAAGTAAAGTGCTTTGATTCAAGTTATTTGTGCAGAGAGTCAACATCATGTTTTGAAATTACTTTAAAGACTTACAGAAAGTACTGGAAGTTCCCTATATTTACAGAAGCAGCTGTGAGCTAGAGAAATGAAACGACATGAATCCGTATTGTAATCTCAAGCCTATAGATACTTTTATTCATTATTATTTTTTAACCCACTTTCTGAAACAAAGCTCTCCTAGATACCAGTGAAAAAGAAACAGGCTGGGGAGATCAAAGAGCCTAAGGCTGTAAGTAGCAAGCCCTTAAATTAAAGGAAAAGAGAAGAGATGCTAAACACATACATTTGACAACAAAATGTTGTCCCTTATGTGCTTATATTATCTCTTTGTCAAATGCATTTTTAGCACTGGATATAACAAACCTCTCTGAGCCACAGAAATATGACTGAGCTAAAGCTCACGTGAAAAGCGTTGGTGGTATTTTTAATAGCTCCCATAAAGCTTAGAGGCATGCAAACACTGTTTTTGCAGCAATCTGTAACCAATAAAAAAAACCAAAACAGCTGCTTCTGACAGAACATGAAATGTGCCCTCATAACACCTTACCCCCAACACACATGATCTCTGCAGTATTTTAGAGACCATCTTTTGGAGAAGCACCAGTGGTCTCCCAACAGAATTTCTTGAACCAATGGCATATTAAATCCCCTCAACATTTAAAGGAGCAATAGCCCAAAGGTAAATATTTAATGTTCCATTTCCTCCCCTTCTGTGTCTACCAAAGATTTACTGAACACACATGCCTACTTGACACTTCCTATGCACTAAGTTGTAGCAGAAGAGCATTGCAGTACATTTGCATAAACAGAAACAATCTGATAATAGAAGTTGCTACAAGAACTTGAAAGCTCAAAAAGCAACAGAGAAGAATATAAAAGCACACAATTGTTTTAGTTAGATAAAGGTCCACTTAAACAAGGGCTTCACCTAATTTAACTCAAAGGAACGTGCAGTTTTATTTTCCCAAAGGTATATCTGGAAGGAGTTATTTCAGTAGCGATCTCAACTACTGAAATTGGAATATATCACCATTCCGATGTGTCATCAGATGTGTTCTTCACAGCAATGGAAAACTCGCAGTGGTGCATTTAATAAAATAAGAGTGAGGCAGTTTCTGTGTGTGTGTGCTACTAAGATAAATCCCTCAGTGGTAAATCAGAATCATTACCATGCTTGGCAGCTCAAGATACTCACAAAACTTTTTTTCAGCCCCTAAGCACTATACCATATTTACTTTTAAGGACAGTTTTACTTGAACATCTCTTCGGTTTGTAAATTACATTAAGCAATCCTATTATTTTACAGTGATAACATCTTCCATAAGCCTACAGCAAAAATTTCATCCAGTAACTCTACATTCATTAAGAGGTATTTTAACACATCTTAAAGTCCTTCCCCTGGTGTTAGCTGCATTTTTCTACCTGTAAATCATTTGAGGATGGGAGCAAAGCAGGAGCCTTACGTGCCACTTCCTGAATGTGAAACACTAATTCTGTTCCAAAAAAGAGAGATGTAAGAGCAATGATGCTGCCCCAGCAAACATCTGTGTGGCAGCTTTGCACTGCCAACAGCATAAGTGAGATGCTTTTCAACACATACATTCATTACTTTTCAAGCTCAAACATTTTATCAGTAACATAAACAAACTGGCCAGTCTGGGAAAATGTTTTAAATCAGTTCATTCTGAGAATGTTTTCCAGTATCAACTTTCATCAATCTCTTTCTGTCCAGTATTTCTTAAGAACTAAACAAACGGCTGTTTGGTGACACAGAAACAATTAGACACAAGCAGAGGGTCAAAAGTCTTAAAAGAGGGCTTTTTTAAGATGGACAGGCAGAATGAGATGTGGTGCTTTCCACTGCACACAGCTCATCTATCATAGTGATACCTCTACTTCCCTTAATTACAGGCTGTTTTCACTTAGTGGTAAAAATACTAATTTAAAGGTTTAGTTAGTGAATATTTTGGATCATCTGAATATTAGCCATCACACTTCCCCACAATGAAGTCAGCCATTCTCAATGTACATACTAATTTTTTCAAGTACATAAGATTAAAACTAGGACTTACTCAAATGCAAAATAGGGCAGACATTTGACCTAATGTTCTTTAGTCCCTTCTTCTACAGGAAAGTTAGTTATCTTGTCTCAAAAACTTAGTAGGGAAACAAGTTCTTTAAGCACTTGCCTGTATTTCTAGTAAGATGACTGATAAATTTTTGATTAACTGGAAAATCCAAGCTATTTGTTAGGGATTCTCTATACAAGTATCTCTTACAGACACATTGCAATCCAATCATCTTGGTTCCTTAAGAACTCTGGTCACCCAAATAATCCTTATTTAATGGAAAAATAAACACATTATGTGCCAGATTTAAGAGATTAATTTTTTAGGATAGATTTAAAGGGGCCCGCTAAAATGAATGTGTGCTGATCCTCTACCAAGCAATGTTATGGCTATAAATTTGTGTTCAATGTCTTGTTCTCTCTCTGCATAACAAACGTCATCTATATACAAGAACACACTTCTGAATCTTAGGAATTCAGTGGCATTTTTTCATTATTAACTACGGTAATAGAATCTAAACCTAGGCTTTTATTTGGCATGTTATTATGATGTTGTAATAATGCTAAAAATAATCCTAGGGCTCCTCTGTGATTTGGTTCTCTCATAGGACAAACATTATTTCTAAAATAAATTTCTAAAAACATGATAATTTTCCACTAAGCAGAAGTTGAGAGAGCTATATTATTTTCTTAGATGATAAAAATTAGGTTTTCTTGGAGGTTTTCCTCACCTTTTCTGTCTGGTTTGAGGTTCCGATCCACTGGCGGTGGCTCACATTCTGCAGCAGGTACCGACCGTCTGGGAGGGGTCTTTGGGCTGGACCTGAAACCCATGTGAGCAGGAGGAGGGACTTGCTTTCCAAATAATGGAAAATCAAATGTGCCTGGTATCATTGGTACATAGTTTGTTTCCTGGATGGGTTCAGTGAAGCTGCTGGAATGCTGTCGTGGAGGAGAGTTTGGATTCATTGGGACATAATTTTCATCTAGTTCTTCACTTCCCACTGTCAACATGCTTCTGTTTTTCTAGAATTAACATATATTTCCTTTAACAAAATAAGTTATGCAATCAGCTGTGAATCATATGAGTCTTTTAACCTAATCTACTCAGATTAATGTGTTCTATTGAAACTGAAAAATCACAAACACTTGACAACTTGCTTTCTTACACAGGAACAAAGAACATTCAAGCACTGTCTCTGTCACCTCTCATCAGATCAAGTCATACTTACAAAGTGGTTATGGAAACCCTCCAATGAATTAGATCTGTCATTCGGAAATGTTCGTGGAATATCGTAACAGTCTTGAGAACTAATTTCTAAAGAAACAAGAAGAGAAAGTGACTATTTATCACCCCTGTTCCTGTTACTTGGCACAGGTGTCCAGAGTCTGTTGTTATTTACTCTCTGCTTCTGAGAGTACACAAATACACCTCCTGAAGCTGTGGCCCCTACAGTTATCTATATTTGAGAGGACTGTGTTCACAAACAACCTTAGCACTCATCAGTTACAACTTGAAGCTCTCACAGTGGCATTTTTTCATGGCAAGAAAAGAGAAATGAATTTTTGCTTTTAAAGAAGCAGCAGAGTCTATCTTTCAATTGAGCAGGTCTAAGAACTTAGAGTAAGAGTGAGAATCTGGGCCCTCATGAAAAACACATTCTAAAATAAATGACAGATGTAGTTTAATGTCTGGAGAAAGGTTTTCTGACTGATGCCCTTTGCTTGGAAAGTGCTGATTCAACAAGATGCCATCTATTTCAGGAACAGGTGAATCCCTTCTCTCAGCTCCCCAGTGTGGTCTCCGGGGGCTTTTTTTTTTTCCCAGTTGGAGTGGACTGCTGTAGAACCAAAGATCTCTCCCGTTTCGGACTCCTGGCTCTTGGCAGCCCCCACAAAGCAAGTCCTCAGCTCTGTTGCTGGTTCTTTGCTGGGCAGGGGTCTTTGTGAGACCCCTGGCTCCCAGGTGCTGCTTATCCATGCATGCAGCAGCAGGCTGCCTTACTCTGTGGCAGGGATACCCCTCCTCGTGACGCCAGCACGGAAACTGGGCAGACTCTGGGGTTTATCCCTACCTTGCCCTGAAAAAAAAACCTCTGAAGTTTTTTTTAAGATTTTCACCACAGAGGACAGATAAACAACTCTGCTCTTAAGCACCAAATTTAAAACAGTGTTTTCAAAAAGACTATGTTTCCTGAGGCAGACAATCTCAGATTCAATGTAGGAATATTCACCTATAAACTTAGCAAAATGAGTGTGGTGGTTTTGCGTGGGAGGAAATACTACACGAGAGAAAATAAGCAAAGCAAACAAGGATCTTTCATGGTGTTAGTTTGTAATTTTAGAACAATAACAATCACCAATATTTTACACTCAGTCTACAAAATGAATGACAAATAAGACAATAGTATCAGGGAATTTGTATGATCCCATCCATTCTGTATACTGCCTCCTCTAAAAGCCTTGTATTCATCCCTCATTTCAAACAATTCTCATTTAAAATCACCTCTAACATAAGTATTGACTTAAACCAATATAAAATTTCACTTTAAAAACAACACTGCTTCAGAAATCTGAAAGAAAATGAAACCCTTAGACCAAGAATGGTTAACAAGACAATACACATGACAGTATATTTGGAGTACCAACATTTATGTGGCCACAAGGAACAACTTTAATTTTACTAAAAGACTGCAGTAAGCATATCTATCACATGGACAGAAGAAAAGTCTTGTGGCAATGATCGTCAAGTCAGGATTGATTACAAAGCTCTGGATATACACCATATCCCATTGATCTTCATGAAACAATTTCAGCTTCTGCAGATTGCACCACACTTCACTAAACTCACTTTCATCATTCTGAAAGACTGATAATGGTATTATTGAATTCAGTTATATGAGCTTATTACCAAATAAATATGTCTATATCTTCAAATATTTTTAGCCAAGGCTGAATGCCACAGTGCAATATACATACCTTATGGACATTCTCTGCTTTGCTGTTTTCATGGTTTCCTTTAAATTCTCTGTTTCTCTTCCTTAGATATTTTAAACATAGTGAACACAGACCACTTTGTGACGGGCTAAACACTTCTTCCTACAGGCTTGAGGTGCCCCTCACATCATTCAGCCTATTTGTATCATTAAGAACATATAGTTCAAGGCAAAAATTCTGCAGGATAACACACGGAATACTGACCTTTCCGGAAGACATTCAAATCTCCTGTTGAAATGGTGTTACTGCGTGAAGGAGGCGCTCCTGCAGTGGGGATGCAGTAACTGCTGTCAGTGTCTGAAGCAGTACGACTGATGCTACAGGTTTCCACAGGAGACCGATCCGCCGCCTGGTGAGGTTTGGGTGGCCGAGGCGGAGGGATGTCTGGAATAGTCTCCAGTTTTGAAGTCTGAGACAACGTTCCCTCTGGGAAAGTTCGTGGGATCTGATAAGTACCTCCGGGTGTGGGGGGAATGTCATAGGTAATGGAGATGTGCCTCATCTGTGCATCTAATGACGTTGCTGAGGGGGTATTGAAAACATGTTGCTCTCCTTCGGCATCAGTCCCAGACGGAGACGCTGCCTTGGGCAAAACATCCTGGGAGTAACTCCTAGGCAGGCTGTAGAGGCTGGAGTCTGCCAGTGTCAGCGTGGAGCGGGAAGGTGGGGAATCATAGACGCCCTGCTGCGGGAAGAAGCCATTCACAGCATGCTTGCTCCCTGATGCACCAGGGTTTTTGTGGGAGGGCAGGTTATCGTTGCAGTCTGTTTCTGAAGAGCTGGATTTTGCAGAGTCAGCATGAGATCTACATGTGAGATTGTGAGATTAGAACATTGATGAACACACAGAGAGAAACAAACATTGCAAATCATAAACACAACATTTATCATGCAACCAACTGAACACGGTCTTCCAATTTTTGTATTTTCTTTTTTTTAAATGAGATGCAGAAACTCAATTATTAAACAAACAGGAGTACCTAGGGATCCAAAGTAACTACATTCATACAGATCCATGCATGTGAAATACATAGCACAACTGTGGAGCTTTACCAAAAGCTCCACAACATGTTGATGTTTCATAAAGCAAGTGATTTTCAGGATGCCAGTTTGAAGCCAAGTTTAGGGGCTGGAGGTTTTTTAATTATTATTTTTTAACCCATGCTGCAAGCTAGCAGCACTTTTTTGGCACTGTTAAAGGTAAAAATAAGATGCTCAATTCTTGGATTTACAGTACTTGCTAATTCTAATCATTATGAAAAAAAGTTAAGAGAAAAAATATGACTGCTTGTAACCCCCCATAAATGTTATACTGACCATACAAAACCCATTTGAAATATGTAAGGAAAAGTGAAATAAGATATAAGCTCATAAATAGGAAGAAAACAGTACATTCTTTGAGGGGAAAAAAATGCATAAATTGCATATGCAACACAGAGCTTTTGTCTTCAGTGCAAATGAAGGCGGTGTTGTTAGATAAAGCTGTAGAGCAGTTTACTTTTGATTTCTTAGGAAATTCTTTTATGAGAACAGCACTCAGTACTAGTACTAACCACTACCATTAAACTTACATGGAAAGTAACCACATTACAATAATTTGATTTCCTTTCTAAACCTCTCCATTTACTGTGCTCCAGGCAGAACAATTCTGTTATCTGTCTGGCTCCTTGCTTGAATGAAAGTCAAAACAGTGGCAAAATACTAACACTGGAGATGTTAGTGGTGCATTTAAGGAAGTCCATACACTTTTCTATCAAAGATGCCATATTTCCTATTTTCATTATCTCAATACCATACCATTGTGTTAATTTATACATACATATCTAAATATTTCAGCATGCATGTGTATAAATGAATACCTGCAGTACAACTCTCAGTAAGTTCTATTAAGCAACTGGACCACACAGTTCCAAAACTTTTGAGGAATAAAATACATAAAGTACACCCACTACCACAAGAAGCATTTCTTCCCTTATTTAACAGGCCTTGCACCTCAAAGCGATCACAACCAATATTTATTATTCACATTTCATTTGTCAGTAAGTTTGACCAAATTTTCTTAAGCTGGATTTATCTCCCAGGGTTCTGGCAACTTGAGGAAAAAGGAATCCAGTTAAGCTATTCATTTAGGTTCCCTCTCCAGTCAGGAGAGGAATGGAGACTGTGTGAAACACAATCTGTTCTTCTTAGATATTCATCTAAACCTGATGAATCACCCCCGAAGTGCCTCTCTGCCAGCTATCGGGGTGATCAGCCTGGAATCTGCACTCAAGAGAAATGTCATTTACCTCACCAACAGGTTTTTGTTCTGTTTAACAGCAAAGGTACAATCTTTCATCAGGACGAGAGGCTTATGGCAGCTCTCATTTCAATTTTATCACCTTAGCTTACTGTTTTAGCATTTTTTCCACTAGAAAAAGTATAGTAATTTTGCTCTGGTTACTTTAAACATAGATTTCAGTTCTGTCACTGGTCAGAACTGGTTTCTAGGTAACTCTGAACTTTAATCTGCATTTAGTTTAATCGACCCCCTCAAAAAGAAGAAAATTATTTATTCTTCGTTCTTAGCACAACCAAGGAAGTAAAACTTTCTACATTCTTCATGATGCTGACCATGAATGTATATTTCTCTTGTTGTTAACAGCTGCCTCAGAGCTTCAAAAATTCATGCATGAAGCACTGGAAGTTTAAGACACTTGGAAAAAATAGAGCACATAGGACTGAAGGAAGCACATGAGGTTACAGAGTGCATAACAGATTGTGAACACTCTGAGCTCAGCCCCTGTTGCAGCCCTTCCTCTTTGTTCAAAGGATTGATTCAGGAGCTCCTCACTTTCTAGATGTAATCTCCTAGTTCTAGGATATCCATTTAGACCAAAATCCCAGAAAAAGTCAAGCATTTTTCACATGAGCAAATATGGCAAGGATTGAGAGCGCTAATTTTTATACTATAAAAATAAAGTGGGCAGTCTAGAGAAGTCAGACACTGACAATCAATTGCAGAACCAAAATTATTAGTTCCAGTTCACTAGGATATACTTTAAAAGGAAAAAAAAATCAAAAGCTACAGAAATAAAACATAAATACTGCATTTATCTTATAAAAACATGTGGGAATATATAACCAAAGCTCAAAATGAAACAATAGCATATTTACAGTGCCAGAGCCTAAAGATTACTCATGAAATGCAAGCAACAAATGCTATCCTTTTTAAATATAGGAGTTTTTCTGGGTCTAAATGAATGATGCTTCTTCTTTCTTGACCATAAGCACTTGTGCAAACAGAAGGCTTTCAAAAACCATGACACATGAGGCAGCCAGGTCTGTCATTTGCTTAGCTGATAGCAACAGCTTACATTTCTTATTACAAGAGGGCATTTCTGATTTAATCTACAATTTTGAAAGTAATCTTTTGGAATCAACATCTTAGTCTACTGAAATAGTTTTCAAAATATGAATGGGTTGTAAGCAATCTGATTTTGCCGAACTGAAAGCCTGAAGACACTCTGAAACAAAGAAAGCAGTTTATGCCAAAATGAAATCAGATAATCCAGCCTCAGAATTTTAACTATTTTTAAAAGTCAGCATTAACCACTTGTCGCAGCACACTCCACGACATAGTCCATATTTAAGACAGTCATGACACATAATAATCTAGAGTAGCACCGTACCTTGTCAGAAGGCTTCAGGCTGTCTGCCCAGACAGAGGACCATCGTAAGCCTCCAACAGCTGCAAGCCTCTGCTAGCGTCTGTCTCCTCTCCCCTTCTCAAGCCCAACCCTTTTTACCCCTTATAGTTAATGCACTGCACCTGTGTGCTCTTCATTACAGTCTATGCTCTTCACCTGATTTCCCCAGCTGATGCCCATTGGGGATGAGGCTGGATCACAGCCCCATTCCCAAGCATCACAAACTAGGTACCTACAATCACAAACCGGGTACCTATAACCACTGATCAGGATAAGAACACCATATACAATTCTGAAAATGTACAGTGCATAGTTGACAGGGACAGACTGTACTCCTGTTTTGTTTTTTTTTTTTTAATGACTTCTGTACTTTGGGAATTTTAATTTTTCCCTTTAGTACAGCTCAATTAAAAAAAACCAAGTAGCTTAAATATTCCATTAACAAATGGTTATTACAATAAGTATTAAAGGGTTTTTACACCTCCGTTTAAAATAATGGCAAAGTGGGATGTAACACAATGATAACCCCTCACTTTATTAGCAGAGGACGACTATGACATGAATTCAGTGTTATCACGTGTGTGCATCACATATGTGCAAATTATGGTAAGTGGCCAAACTATCCCTTACTCAGTGCTAGGACTGGCCATTTCCTTCCACATACCAAGAAAAGAAAACTGTCCAGCCTATTGATCTACAAGGACTGGGCATTAAGATGCACAGAGAGGAGGTGGGGCAGTGAGGCAAGAGGAGCCCAGTAAAAAGCCAGCCTCCACGTATACTAAAAACCACTTGTTGACAGAGACCCAGGAAAAAGGTGTATCAAGCGTTTTAGTCTCAGGGGTAATCACCTCATTTTTGCAAATAAAATATTCAGGCTGACTTGACCACTCATCCTTTTCAGCCGATTCTTTTCCCATCCACAGGAATCAATATGACTGATTAAACAGAATGTTATGAACAAAATGGCAGCAAAACTGCTCTTGTGTGCCAGTAATCTGGGACAGCAACAGCAAGCATAGAAAAAACAGGACAGACATGTAAGTAAACGACAACCAAACCTCTTTTCAGAAAGTGGAAGCCAAAGTTATGTAGTTTTGCTGTTAAAACTCACAAAACACCATGCAAGATGAGTCTCAAACAAACAATATTTTCAGGCAAGTTAATGGCTCTGTGATTAATTTCTCACACGTGTTCCAAGAATGGCTACTGTTCACTCACTGCAGAGGAATCTTTTTACTTTCAAAGTCTTCTAATAGCAGGTATTCCTGCCCTCCTTCTGAGAGAAAAGGTGACCCTTGGCTGGTTCATACAAATAGGAAAGATGAGGAAGACAGCATTTAGTATTTCAATATACCTATTGAATGAGCCAGAACAATAAGGGATTTGGAAACAATGTTTGGCTACATTTTCTTATCTAGGATCCAAATACAAATCTTAAAATCTCCCTAAATGCTACAGTGAAACAATGGTCTTTCTTATGTCAGCGGTGATCAGAGCATGAAACTATTTTAGACAACATACTGCATAATAGTTACAGCTGCAATTGCTGCATACAAGACATTCTCACAACAGCATGTGGTGCACTCTATGACACTATAATGGATCATTTAATAATTATTTTCTAGGTCTGAAACCCTACAATTCTCAAAAATCCCAAAAAGGTGACTCAGATATATCTATGTTTCACAGTGACCCATCTCACCCAGAAAAGAACCTCAAAGCCTTGAAATAAAATTCAGTGGTTCCCAGATTACCTGTAAAGTAACATGCAAAATCAGAATAGAAAATGTTCCCTCTGCATATTGGTAATTTTTAAGTTTAAAGGGAAAACATTTAAGTAACAGTACCTGCCTGTTTAATTACAGCTATTAAGCCTTGCACTTTACACTAAATCTGTATGAAATACATACATAAATTGTTCCAAGCCTGGAAAATAGGAAAACAATGCAGCCATTTAATTTTTTTTCTTTGCCTGTAAGGATGTGGATTGGGGTAGAGTGCATCTTACTAATCATGTTAGCAATGTGCTACACAGATACACAAAGCTCTCATTCCATAGGAAAATGTCTATATGCTCTATACTGTGTCCCAAATCCAGCAGCTTACCTATGTTACCAGACATAAAACATAGGCAGTCCTTTTAGGTGGAACTGAAAGTCCAACACAACTGTTTTTCTGAATTTTCGTGATCACTGCCTTTTTAATGAAAGGACACAGTTATTTAGTTACAGAAAATAAACTAAGCCCATATAATATCCAAGTGATCATAATGTCAGTGTCTTCAGATATTCCTATAAAGCCATCATTTATTTAAACAATCTCTACCCTCCCAAAGATTTTGTTCCATTCTTTCAGTTCACTAGGCATTTTATCTCCACTGGATCTTTTGCCTTCCCCAGTATATTCTCCCCTGTGTCACCAATGACTTCCTTGAGAAACTTTGCAGGCTAATCATAGACTCTACACCACATTTCGTGGCCCCTTCTATGGTCTCCTCAATCTCTACTTAACCCACACATCACATAACTATGGAAGTCAGGTCAGAAAGTCAATTACACATCCCAACCTTCATAATTCCTAAAAACACCTTCACGTTGTGGTGGTAAAATTCTGCTCTGAGCCTGTCCCTCACAGAATCAAATGGGCACTCACACATTTCTGATAGGCCAGGATTGCTGAAATCAAAGACAATTCCTCTGCCAAGCCATTCTGGAAGTGATACCAAACTTAAAAGCTTTTGGCAGGAACACTGACATTCCTCTTTGGCACTATCAGCTTTTAAACATCACTAAACACTGAAACCTTCAACACTGGGTTTCCCCTTCCCCTGCAGGAGGTTCTGGGGCATTCCATGCTGCCTGTAACCTCCACATTCCATACTCTGGGGGAGCTGTAGGCTCATTTCCTTGTTTTATAAGGAAGACGGTAAAGAGTGGATACTTTTCTACCACAAAATCATCAGTAAATGAAGCAGGAAACTCCTCAGGCACAACAGAGCAAGATAAAAATGCCAAGGGAGCACGGAGCACATGGCACAGGTAAAACTGGCAGAGCATCAGGGTGATGATGCAGAAGGCACTGCCACTAAAAGGTATGACCCTAAGGAAGCATGTGAGATAGTCATGAAAACACTCTCAAGGAAGCTTTCCCTAGCCTTCCATGTACTTGTCTCTAATCACAAAAATAATATGATGTTTTGTTAATTTTTCTGGAAATATCCCAGCAGATTTTATTTGAAATTACTGCAGAAAATAAGCTTGCCAGAGTGATTTATAAGGTTCTCCTACAGAATGCTCAAGGTCAGAAGGGATCTCTGGACATTATCTGCTCAGCTTTTCCAATACCTCTAAGCAAACTCTTCAAAATCAGGTGAGGCTTCTCAGGAGCCTGTCCAGTCAAGTTCATTTTTGGTTCTTCTAAATAGGTTTTTTTAAAAGACTTCAGTATGTCCCTGGGCAGCCTGCTCTAGGAAAGGCCACCACAACCCATTCTGGCAAACCACAGTGACATTTCCCAGGTAGCTACTATGAATATCATATCCTCCTGTGCATGAGGTGCTGTGCATTTATTTAAATTAGAAATAGCAGGTGGAGAAATAAATAGAAGTTTAATTCTTCAGAAATTCTAAATTTTTCCTTCAAATTTCCTATTGCACACTTTTCTAGAGAACTGACTGTGTAGGCACTCTTTATTCAGTAAAAAATAAAGCTTATTTGATTTTCCTTTTAAATATCTGTTATTTGGAAAAAGCTGAAATTCAGGATATGGAAACTGAGTGTTTCATCCTCTGCATTCATAGTTATCATAAAATAATTGAGTTTTTTTCTTGTTTGAGAGTCTGAACAATACTAGTAATAGTAAACAAATGCCACTTGAAGACCATTGTACTCAGTGTTGTGGAAACCTGGCAGGTGTGGTTACTCCTTCCATGAAACCTTTAACTGGCAAAACTGGGGAACCAAATGCCAGGAGGGAGAAAGGCTAAATTTGTCCAGCTTTTTCTAGTACTAAACTGGACTAAGCACACCAGATTGTGGCTAAAGAAAAGATATGCACCACTATAAGCTCCAATGAAATGTTTGGATTGGTGCATCACTGTGATACTTCATGTTGGCAATTGCTGTCCACACTTTTGGAGAATGCAATATGGGTCTAGCACTGATGAAACAACTTACTATTGCAGCAAAAGGCTTAATGAATGGAAAGAAAAGAAGGAAAAGTTACAGGCAGCTTTCCTGCGTAGATATCTGTATCCAAATGCTCAATGTCTCGGCTATAAAAAAAATGCATTCAGCACAAACATTCTTGGCCTGTAATACAAATAAGAGTTATGAAGAAACAGAAGTCACTTACCTCACAGGTTCAGGTTTTTTACTTTGACAGTTTATTAGCAGTAAGTAGTCTTGAGGATCTTCTTGACCAGAGGAAGACTCCAGAGGGGGGACGTTAATAAGACGATAAGGAGAAGGAAGGGAAGATTCTGCCTGCATGGAAGGCAGCGAAGTGTTGATAGGCAAGGGTAACTCAGCAGATGGTTGTAAAGAACTAACTGGTGGCTTCACAGCATCTGCAAACACAGAAGAAAAGAATTCTTTACACAGTGAAGAAATAATTTTTCATCAATAAGAAAATTATTAACAGAGGATGGAAAAAAATGTTTGTTTCAGAGTATTTACATTTATATATCAATCTTTACATTTTCAAACTGCAATCAATTTCTTAAGTAAGCCTTGGAAACAGAGGTTCTGTCTTATTTAAAGACTTATTTAACCTGCTTTCTGGGCACAGAATGAACAAAGATGTTGACAGCTGCGGTAATACAGCTAAAAACACAAATCTGTTGTTTTAATCAACAGCAGACAAAAGTCCATAAGTTATTACTTGAACATGGCAACCTGAGTTAGCACTTGCAAGTATTCATTCCTTCTTGACCAATGTCACTTCAACATTTGAGATCAGTCACCAGACAAGACCTGGCCAGTCTCAATATCTAAAAATCAACAGGAAAATGGCTGCTTTTGCAATGGAAGATCCCTTACAACTACAAAAATAATGCAAAGGTACAAGAGGTAACATGTTCCACTAAGACCCCTGATTACATACCCTAATTACTTATTGTTTTGCAATAAATGAAGCAGTTGTTGTTGGGTATAGTTTTGGTTTCCTTTTCTTGTTTTGTTTTGGCTTAGTTTGGATTTGTTTTAGAGTGAGGGGAGAGGAGGTGTTGCACTGTGCTGGTTTTTCTTTTTTAAATAACCTTAGCTTTATAATTCTTATCCACTTCCTATCCATGTATATTCTAATGTAACTTCTTTTTTCCTTCCAAATACATGTATCCAAACTAATAAATTATCTGTGAGACTAGAAGATATTGACACCATCAAACATTAAACAATCATTTGGCTTTTTCATTGTTTTAATGACACATTGACTGAGAACATAATTAAGCAAACTATTTCCCAGTTACCAAGGCTCACTAGCAACTCAGTGTATGTTCCAATTTGCACATCACAAGAATGGATGCTGATTATTAGCATTGTTTAAATAAACATATTATTATCCAATGCTCTTGCTCCTGAAAGGCTTACAGGCCAGCTATGCACGACAAAGCAGCTTCTTTCAGTTTCTGCTTCACAGAACTACCCTGGGAAAAACCAGATGAGCAAGCCCAGAATGCAGCCCTCCTGCTTCCAGTTCTGTGTACACCACGTACAAGTGATTTAGATATGGAAATAGAAATAGCAGCACTTGCTCTGAACTCCTATGGCACCTAAACAAGCTCAGAAATTAAATCCCACCACACCCATGTGGGTGGAAGAAGTCTAGATGTATGAAAATTCCTCAACTCAACCTACCTGAAAAGGTAGGATAGCCTAAAAATAGTTATTATGGAGGGCTGTGACTGACCTATTCATCAAACTAGTTAGCAGAAGAAAGGAAAGAAACAGACTGTATCAAGGGATCACACACATAAAAATAAATTGATGCATCCAGATCAGATAACTAATAGTATAGAGATGTTTATAATTCATAACATCTTTATACATTACATTTCCTGAAACACATATTCCTGAAAATTCCTGACCATGTCCTATGGTTTAGAAAAATAGGGAAAAAAGGGTAAAATTCATTATGTTAATTACTACCTGAAAACTGTTACTTAAAATAGCCAATGTTTACTTAAATACCCTTGTCTTTATAATTCTGATGCACTTCCTATTTATTTGTATTCTAGAGTCACTTCTTTTTTCCTTTCAAATACAAGAATACTTTGATGCAAAAGCTACTAAAAAAGTAGTTTATTTTCTACATGCTGAAATATAAAACATGAACAATTTTCTATCATTTAGGAAATGCAAGAGCTTGAAGGAGTCTCTTTGAGATATCTACTAATGTTTCTTGATTCCCCTAATGCAGGGTTTCAACAGCAAGAATAGAGAAATGCCTGAATGGACCTACCAGGAATGTACTTCTTGTACTTTCTGGAAAAGTGGCAGTGAGAGAAAGGACAAGCAGCTCTCTGCCCTGTACCCTTCAGAACTGAGGAATACAAGTAAATGCATGCACCAGTAAGAGTGGGGTAGAGAAGTCTCCTGCCAAATACATCATTCTTTGACCACACTTAGAGATGAGATCCTCTACAGCTTCCTCATGCCACTGTCCCCACCCCATTCCTGGGCCCTGGCTATGCACAACCTTCATGTCATTGGAACCACTCAGTGCCAAGTTCACAGAAGGGGGGAAAAAAGGATATCCGTAGGGCTTCCAGGGAAGATGGGTGTGTCAGTCAGCCCTCATGCAGTCAGGAAAGCCCAATAGGTACACAGTAAGATGCCTATGTGACCTGACGCAATTAAACAGACCATGCACTAGTATTCCCAGGAAGAGTAGCAACACAAGGGTAACTTTCCAAGGAAAAATAAAATCAAGGATTTTGAAAGAGGGTCAATGTATCCACAAAGTCTGATGTACTGCTCCAGCTTCTGTGGCACCCTAAGACAGAGGCTGCTTCCACAGCCTCTGCTGACCAGCCTCTGACACACTGTTCTCTGAATTTCTCCTATTTCTTTGAGCGCCTTTTTGACCTTTACTACCATACTGTGGCAGTGAGGTCCACACCTTATTACCCATGACATGAAAACCCACTTCCTTGTAAACCTGCTGCCTGATAGCTTCACTTGATATATTTCAGCTTTCATCTTCAAAGAAACTGTGAACAATTGCCTCCTACTCATAATTCCCATTCCCAGCTTTACGCAAGTTTGTCATAGTTTTTACTGAGATGGTGCTGCTTAATTTTTCCTGGTGCAGAAGCCGTTTCATTGCACATCTGGTTTCCCTTTACCCTCATCTTTCCTAGCTCTGCTACTTTTTCTTCCCTGAGAAGAGAAACTATTGCACACAAAGCACACAAAAAAAAAAAAGGCTGGGACACATTGATTTACAAAGATGTAACAGTGATTAATTCTGTTACTTTCCTAACCTTTCCCTTTCAATTATTACTGAATATTCAAAGTGACACTGTCCAGCAGTCTGGAAGCTTTATGATCTGTTCTCTGAGCAAGGATTTGGAGCCCATTAATGTTAATGGATCATTAGGGACACTTTCCTTCAGATGAGTTGCCTCACTTATTTTGACACAGATAATACTTGATAAAATCCCTGATCCTCCCACAGATCTGTGTGGGGTTTGTTTGAGATTGGTGTTTGTGTGGTTTGGCTGAGGTTTGTTTGGTTTTTTTTTCCAGCATATAAAGCATTAACTATTAAAGTACCAACTTTCTGATCTGAAATCCATCCTCATACTGGCATTTTTTATGTGTTTAACAGTACGGGCTAATGCCAGATTTAAAGATCTACTGAATTTAGTCTAAAGCACTTCAGATTTGCTTTATGCATTGATGCAATTTCAAATTTGACTAAAAGGGAAGCAGTAACATTAAAACGTTAATCACTGAGCACTTTGCCTATCTGCACCCTCTCAAATATTCTCTTCAGCCATGTACTTCTGAAGCTGATATGAAGGAAAGTTTCTCTCTCAGCAGCCATTTATGATTTCAAAGAGTACAATCATCAACTTGCTCTACTTTGGACTAGCAGATTTTTAGGGAAGGGGTCATCTGCACACCAAAGAGCACTGTAAGTCATTTGGTTTGTTCCCAGAGCTCAGACATTAGACTGCTTTGAAATAACTGGGAGCTGGAAAAACAGCCAGAATATTTAACATGCAAATGAGTCTAACAAGAATCCTATTTTGTTTTTATAATTCCTGCATTCAGTACAGCCAGAACAATCAGCTTTCTCAAAACAGGGCGAGAGTTTTATTTTTTCTCAGTTGGCTTGTTATGAGCAGTTATAGGCTTCATTTTCACTAGAGTTTATAATTTTTTCCTCATAATCATTTTTGTATCTTATAAAATTTATGAGGTAAAAAGAGCATTTGCTGAACAAGAACAGCAAAGGGCTCAATTTTCTTTCTTCTTAAATATATAAAGCTTATTTATTCCACAAGTTCCTATATATTTGTGCTTTGTGTACAACCTAGAAAATCTGAGCATGGGAATTTCTGCTTAGGATTGGGTTTCTATTTGGGTTTTTGTTTGTTTGTTTTTTAATGAAAGCAAAAATTAAATGGTTTCCTACACTATGATGTACAGTCTCTTTATATTCTAATTATATAAAAACTTGAAATGTTCTCATAGTGAACAAAACGCAGAGGCGTCATTACAGCATGCATTTCTTTAACTGTCAAAATTGCAAAGTAAGAAAATGCATTCTTTGCACATTGTAGGTAGAAATATGAAAACAGAAATGGGATTTTTCCATTGCAACAGTGAATCAGCAACAGATGTGCAATGGTGTGTCTGTTCTTCTGAGATGTTTTATTCCATTCACTAACTATAATGCAAGTGTTATTAAAATAACCAGTGGCCAACAAAATTTCAGAGGAATAACCTTGTCCAAAATTTCACAGATACAATAGTAAGAGCCATAATTAAAAAAAAAAACAAACAACAAAAAAAAACCCCAAAAAACCAAAAAAGAAAACAAACAAAAATTCATAACTTCACCTGAAGCCTTGAAAGAACTTCTTTGTTTGTTTGAGAGATCCTGGAATCAAAGGGCCACATGTGTATGCACAGAGCACAAGCATGTGTATGCTGGTGGGCACTTGCTCTGTTCATACATTAACTCGATAGATGGGAGCCAAATCCAGCCCAGAAGGGGCACAGACACATAAGCATGGATTTGGGATTTGGCATTAAGCGATCAGCTTGGCATCAATATGAAATCTATGCAGTAAAGCTCCATACTGAACGCTTCTGCTACACCCAGAGAAAGTCTTTTAAAATACTCTAATAAAAACTTCCTATGAATTTCATAGGTTTATTTTCTTAGTTTAATATAATCTCACAGTATCTGTCTCTTTGTGAAGATAAATATGGTACCCTATTTAAGGAATGAAGAATTCAGCTTTGCACATTATGTCCAGGACAACCCTGCCTCATGCATCCGAGCTAGAAACACAACTGACTGTTCCAGGTTCCATCACACACTGAAGTTTCCAGCTTTCAGAGCTAACATCAAAAATTTAGTCCTTACTATCTGCAGTTCATGTGAAATTTTAAGCTGCACTTTTGGTTATCCATTTAAAATTTGAAAATACCGAAAGCATTTGCACTTGGAATTGAGACCCCCTCTCTATACCTGCAATTTTGTTTTGAAGACTATTCATTTTAAAAGAGAAATAAGGAAACATCTGTAGCCTGTTCTCCCTATCTTCGAATGGCACACAGGCTGGGTGACACAGGAAAAATAATCAAGGAGTCCCGTTATAGACTAACTTATGTAGATGTGTGTGAAAAGAAACACTGCAGCCCATCACACTAAAAAGCTTCGGAATTTTTCTTCACCAAAAAGGCCCAGAGCTTTCCTTAGCAGAGCATGCTGCTCTGACCACGTGGTAGCTTTTCCCAGCTGGGGCTCCAGCCTGGTGCCTGGACCATAGGTATGTCTATCTTCCAGAGAGGCTTCCATCATTCCATGTGCTACCTCCTAGCACCTCAGTACTCACGGGATAGCAACCTGCAAAACACTTTGCCAACTCTTCTCCCAGCGACTCAACAGTAATGTTAATAGCATAAGATGTGTCCAGCAGGAACAAAAGAAAATTAAGTTAATTACTTAGGCATAATAGATTCAGTTTATTTTTCGTCAAGGAATCACCTTCCATGTGAACTTCTGTTACATTCAGTTGTCAGTTTAAGAGAATGACCTCAAACATTCAAGATTAAGATTCTGATCATATCCCGATAGTAAACTGTTTTTTAAATACATGAATTTTTGCCTCACATCTTGTAAGGGAAGACCTTCTATTCATCATCATCACCTCACTTAACCACCTGTTCTTTTACTACAGCAGAAGACATCTTAGTCGTCTGCTGTCTTCTCTTTTTCCTTTTTCCTCTAATACCCACTATCTATTTATCAAAGACAAAGAGTCAGGATGGGAAGGTGAAGTTATGTGCATCCTGTCAGTCTCTGATCTTGCACCCAAGCTGTGATCAACCTGCAGTGCATGGATTATCAGAACATCATTTTAAAAAAGCATGGTTACCCAAAAATAATTTTATTGTTCCAAAGGCAAAAAGGTATGAGGGTATGCACCAGATAGTGGTAGCCTGAGAAGAAACTTTGAAAGCATCATACGTGAAGCCAGCCGCAGCTCCTTCAATGTATGGTTCTTAAGAAGACAAAAACTTTTTCCACCACATTTTATTATTTATGTAACCGTAATTGTAGATTTCAATGTCTTGTTCTTCCCTTCTTCATCTTCTTTTCTACTTTGTTATTTCTTCTGGTTTATTTTGCTACTGCTATCTTTATTCAAATGAATACATACCAGTAACATGTTTGCATATAGTAAGATCATTTCCTCCTTTCTCTGCTCTGACAAAAATGCAATTCACTAAATTACAAAAACATGGAGGTGGATCACATATAAAACATTAATCACAGATGTCTACTAAATTCTAGGGAAGGACTTTCATAGCCTGTGGTTAGATATCCTTTGAAGGGTTTTCTTTATCATTACATCACTCACTGAGAGAAAAACAAGTTCTCTCTACAGATAACAACAGATCCATATCTTGCTTATTACAGCTTTTTTTTTTTAAAGTCAGTTTTTCCCTCAATATTTTCTTCTCAAGGAAAAAAAGATCCTTCAACCTTTCTTCTCATCAATCACTTTTAAAAAAACATTTCCTCTATTTCTACCTTCCATTAAACATTTATCCTCATCCTTCTGAAAGTATTTCAGAGGACGTCTCCACAGCAGCAGGCACAAAATAGCCATTACCCATGAGGTCCATTCAGTCTCTCCATCTCAGATTGCCTCTCAGTAGAGTTCAAAGTGAAAGACTGGTGACGCATTTTTGCCTTATAGTTCCGTTTTAACCTCTAGATGATCTATTATATCATGACCTTACAGAGAAAATATGCAGTACGAAATACTGCAAACCCAAACCCAATAGTCATGCGTCGTGCCCCCCAATTTTGCATATGTGTTTTAAATAGAAAGATGCTACAGAAAGAAATGTTTTACAGCTTCCATTTGAAAACACGGAGCATTAGCTGAAGAAAACATAACAAGTACCCAGAAATTTATTTTTAAAAGTAAAAGAATTACTTACCTTATTTAAAATAAAAATACCTTCCTGTTTCTCTCTGGTTTAATTTTAAAATATCTAAATCACTGTAAAACCTTTCTTAAAAGAAAATCCCTATAAAAAGCCAAATATTGCATATATTGTAATTGTACTGCAATTATTACAGATTACACTATGATGCAACCAGAAATGTGAACACTCAATGCTTGTAAATATGATTGAAGAACATAAATTATCTACTCTGTCCAAATACAAATGTAACATTGCAGAACTTCACAGTGAAGAGATTTCACATGCATAGATCAATTTCTAGTTGGAAGGTCAAAACAAAGCATTAGGTAAAAATGAGTACTCAAAATAATTTCTACTGAAATAAAACAAAGACCAAACTTTACATTACAGGAATCGCTGAGCCTTTGCTATGTATGAAAGGAGCAGCTCAGAGCTACTCTGAGCTTTATTTTTCTGGTCTCTCTACAGTTTTCTCTCTCTCTTTCTCCCTCATTTGTCCCAACACCAAAACAACAACTCCCCATTTGTTTTCTAATAGCACTAGCCACTGCCATGTGGCAAATTTTTTCTTGATAAATCCAAGGAGGCGATGTTCCTGGATTTCCAAATGAACTCCAGCAAAAGCAATAGGGCAGCAGTGTCCTTAGTTCTTGATTGAGCAAAGGATGTCAATGACAGGACACTCACAACACAACCCTTAATCAGTCTGCACAACCCTTAATCAGTCTGGCAAGAGACATTATTTCTAGCTTCAAAGAAAACTATCTTCTGCTTCCACAGGCTAATAGAAAAATTGGTTATGCCCCATACTCCTTTTGTTTAGCTTTTTACTGTCTGAACTTCACCTGTTCTTTAACTTCCCAAAATAAACTGCAGGTGAACACAGTTTTTATAAAGTACATTTACGACCTGCTCTTCCATTGGCAGGTAGATTCATCTTGGAAAAATAAGAACTTGGCAATAAACACTCAGCAACTGATTTTCCCATTTTTCTTTTTTTAAAATTCTTCCTCAATGCACTGCAAGGCATCACTAACTGATAAAACAGACAGTACTATCAACTCTCAGTCATGTGAAGTAAAGGTGTTGGAATAATTCAGCCAAAGCTAAAATGCCAAAGATGAAACATGCAACGAGAGTACAATGGGGAGAAGTTATCGATACAATTGACTGAAGCAAAAACTCCGTTTGTGAGGGCGTAGTTACACCTCTCCACGTTCATAGCAGGTTTAATCTTCAGTTCAATGACAGAAAACAAAGGGCTAACAATACATCAGCTCTCAGAGGAAAGGTCTGATGGTTTTGAGGGGACTCCACCTCTCTGTTCTGTGCAATGGACACATGCTCCTTTGTGCTTTGCCAGAGCCGCCAGGTCAACATGTTTCCTCCTTAGATCCCAAATTCCCAGTTTGTCCCCAGAACCAAGGACTTCTGCCCACAGCTGCACTGGTGCATTGCCCCCTGCCCATGCCTCTCTGGAATGCAGGAACATCTGGCAGGCTGAGCACTGAATCCCATGGCAGTTGCTCTCTGAGACAAGCTGCGGGTCCTGGGTGTGCTCAGGATGCCACAAAAACATGCTGGAACTGTCAAAAGAAGCAACCTTCCCTGAATTTGCTATTAGAGTGGCGATTCATAGAGAAGGTTTTCATGACAAAGTTTTAGTTCAGAACTGCAATAAGGAGAAAGAAAAGGTCCCCTTCTTCATAACACAACAGTATTTTCCAGTCACTTTTGGAAGATTTGGCTGGAGCAAAGTGACGCAAGCCCCTTTTCCTCCTTCACCTCCCTCAATCCACAATCCTACAAAAAGCAGGGATTTAGTTCTAGTCCCTTCTAGTCAGGCATGCTTTATGTATAACCCTCTTACCACTCCTATTTAATCTTTTCTGGGAACAGTGCATAGAGCTACAGCAAGTCATGTAACTCTACTAATCTCCAAAAGGAATGCAGGAATAATAAGTAAATTAAAAAGAATGGATTCAGGACAAGCAATGGCCAAAGGTATTTGCAAGGAATTAAACACACCATCATGTTTCCTACCAGCTGCCTTCATACAATATCTATTTTGGTAGGATTCGAGTTGGATAGCGCAAAACTACAGGTTATTTTTTGTTTGTTTCAGCTGATGGGGGTGGATTTCTTTTCCCCCAAGTTTCAAAGCAGATGGAGAAATGGTAATATTAGAAACCTGACATTTTACATTCATTCCTGCTTGCATAACCGTATGTTTTTATAAATGGGACTCCTTTGATGATTATGAAGTTCTGCTGCTGCACATGATTTTACTTCAAGATTTTTCCTGTACTCCCAAGACCTAACATCATGCAGAACAGAAGAGCATCATCCAAGTTCTATGGCATGCTTAATTTGTAACAAATTCTGAATACGTCCCTCTGTTCTGCTTACTTTTTTTGAGGGTAACAAGGAAGTTTCAATGCCAATACAGACAAGTTTTAAAACACAGGCCAGCTGAAGATAGTAATCTAATCTTTGAAATGTTCTTCATACATAGGCTCTGCACTTTCCCAGAAAAAGCAACAGAACTTACCCTCATCTGTAGGGTTGAACCCACAGATATCACAGATACATCGAACCCACTTATTCATCTCTTCCTCACTGTCTGCTACCAAGTAGAAAACTCGGTCTATAGTGTTGATATCAAAAATATAGCTATTTTCAAACTCCTTTTTGTTGAACGTTAATCCAGCATCAACTTGTTGACACAAATTTAAGTCAATAATACGGATAGGCTTTTTGGCATGGTCATTTTTGTAGTATTCCAATACATCTGGATCCCCCGTTAAGCGGCCGCTCCGAAGCACAAACCATCTTCTCTTCCATGCCTGGAAATTGGGGAGAGAGAAAAGGAAAAAATATTAGAAGGAAGAAACCACACTTTAAGACCTTTTATGTGTGGTTCCAGTCTGGGTTGAACCAAGTACTAATAAGTAGTTCAATTATTATACTAAGAGATTACACACCAAATACCCACATTTAACACTATTTAGGTATTGTTACAGCAGTGGACTTGAGGATTAGGGAATTTTTATTTTAAATTTTATATCTTGGCTTTGTTTGCAACAAGTGGATATATAAATTACATCACTGTTTACAAAATGAGAAAGCATGAATACACTAAAGAAAAAAATGGAGTGGGGACCAGGAGAGGGGCAAAAAAAGCACACAAAAAGGGCTTCTGAAGGAAGCTGTCATAGTCATGGGAAAGACAAAATAAAATACATCTTTAAGTGTTCCATGGTGTTTTGTGTCCAATATCTGTTGTCTCAGGGTGATGCATTTTAACTGAATTTTTCACTGATAACCAACAATAGTGACCTGCATTTAAAGAACAGACAATGCTCACTGTACACACAGGGGAACTCTGTCAGGGGAACTCTGCACTCAGAACCTCATCATATTTCTACAGTAGTACTTCTTACAAAAAAGAGCAACATTATTATTTTTTGAAGCTGTTAGAGAGATGGGGATGGAGAGAATGACCAAATGTTTTAGTTTTACCACATAAACCCAGTCTTTGGGGAAGATACAGAAGAAATTAATTTGATAGTCTGACACTGTGCCTATTATACCAGCCCTCCTGATGCTACAGAAAGAAGCTGGTCTAAGAGAAAAGCAAATGCAAAATGTCTCATTCTCTAACTAATCCTTAGCTGTCTTTCATCCCATTGGCCTCCATAACCTACTATAATTCTCGTCAAAGACCTTAACCCAAATCACAGAACCAAGCTCACCATACAGCTCTCCTGCTGCTTCCAACAGCATCTTTATTGCTCCACTTGGCTGCATTTTTGTGCCTCAGCTCTACCAGCAATACTATGATAGCAGCTTCTTTTCAGTGCCAGGATAATGGGAACAGCAGAAGAAACCAGACATACTGCCATTGGTCACTAGGAGAGCTGCACTGCTTTCACACTGAGAAATCTGAGAGTGGAGCCCAAACACAGTGGGGAGCCACCCGTGTGTCATCCATTTGTTCTTATACTTTTCAGCAAAGTTGCAGACAAAGGTAAACCAGTGCAGTAGCCAAGACACTGTGCATTACACCACAGACTCACAACATGCCCCAAATCACCCCACTTTAAACTTCTTTAGGATATTCAAAGAAAGTTGTCAGCAAGTCCTTTGAAAGATTAAAAAGAACAAAAAAAAGCAGAAGAAATGCATAAATAAGACAGGTGAGGGCATTTTCCTCTCAGTCAGCCCTGGCTGTGCACTAACCAAGGAAAGGAATGGAATCAGCAAGGATGGTCCCAGAAAGGGTCAAGATGCATGATGTCCTTTAAACACTGGTACAGCAGCTCTGAAAACAAGAGTTGCTTACTGTGTATTAGGGAAATATTCTGAGCCATTTTTGTGAGGCACAAGAGTGCATTCATTTCATTTTTTGTAGGTGCTACCTTCAAACAGACTAGTGGAAGGGAGAGATAAGGGATAAGGAGCAAGAACTGCATTGCCGTCTCCCCGCTCTGAACAAGTGCCGTCAGCTTTTCCCCAGAGACTCATAAAACCCTCACTGTGAAGTGGGCATGCTCTTTGGGGTATCAAGCTTAGAAAGCTATTACAAAAAGATCATATAGAAAACAGGAGAAAGGGAAAAAGGACAGACAGCTTGTGATCCATTCTTCAACTAGCAAAGCTTTAAAAGTTTTTTAAGATAATGTCTATACTTTACAAAACAATTATATTTTTTGTAATTCTGAATAACTGCATCTGTTTTAAAATGCTGAATTGTGTGAATCAAGTCAAAGTCTCATGCAACTATTTCCATGGTAGCAGTTAAGTTTAACTGGGTGAACAGTTAAAATGTAGAAGATGTAATAGATTAAACCCCTTCAATTTAGATTTCAAATGTGAGTATATCCTACCAGCACAGCTGGACAAGCAGCGCTTAACAGTGACCCAAAAACATTAGCAGAGTTTGTTTTGTTTCCTGCTTCCAAATCAAGTGACAATTTAGATGGGATTACAGGAAACTTCAGTAGAGTAGCCTCTCTCCAGGCTGATCAGAGATAACTGCTACAAACTGTTTCAGTAACAAGCTGTATCTTTAACCTCAGCCTTCACTCACTCAGATGAAATTTTCAAAGCAGAAATCAGGAGGAAAGAATTTAGAGATAGGAGAGGAACAAGAGCAATTGAGAAGCATGATGTGTTTTGTCTCACAGTTTGTGCAACCACAAAACCCCTTGCAAAAAACCTCCATCAACTCTGTATCAACCAGGTGTGCCTCTTCTAAAAATTTATTTCTAGTACTGCATTAGGGAATGAAAGGTTCTTAGTAATCCTGACAACTTCTGTTGAATATTAATGAGTAAATGGGACTCTAAAACTGAGAAAAAACCATTGAGCTAAAAAGAATTTCCTTTCAGCCCTTCAGACTACAAAACAGCAACCCTTAAATATTTAAAACATTGAATTTAGCCTGCTAGCACCTGCTACTATTTTTGAAGAGTTTTCACATAGTGCATATGTTAACATTTATAGTGAGTCACACTCTGAAACTGGCACAGATTATATTCAAAACCAAAAGCAATTCCATAAACTACACACTAATAAGGCAGATACAAAGGTTCTCTGGACTACAGTACAAAGCACAATTTAGCAGCAGAATAAAGCTCAAAGCTAGACAAGTGAACTGACATCAGCATCCTTGCTAATCATAGTACAAAAGTGCCTCTATACTTTGTCAAAATGCAAAACGAGCTCACATAAATCACCCTTTGTTATTTGAAAATATCTGGGATTCTTAAAGCTTGATCTATTTTTAACATTTCAGTATTTGTTGCAGCAAAGAAAGCTGTGCACTGCCCCACTGAAGTACAGAATATTGTGCTATTTGTGTTATATGTGGAAGGAAGAGCTTTTTCAGCAACAGCTTTCCAAAGAGCAATGTCTAAAAGAGAGAGTGCACATGTGCAAATACATACTTATGCAAGTTTAATCTTTTTTTTTTTACCCATTTGGGCATTTTTGTTTGAAAATTTTGTGTTTTCTTTTATAGAACTGCATGCTACAAACTATTTCTCATAATCACCCAAAAAGATGCAATCAATTTACGTTACAGGAAAATTAAAGGTACCAATAATTTATCTGTCACATAACTGATGTTATTATCAGCCACATATTATCAAACATTGTTTTTTTATGCTAGAAGTCAACTGCTTTAAGTTTGAGAAGTTGAAAAAATAGCCAGACTATGATTTAAACATTTTGTAGTTACTTAATTCTGGGAATAAATTTGAGCAAATATTTTTGTTTTAAATTAAAGATTCACTCAAATACATAAAATATGTTATTAATATAAATATGGTTTAATAATATATTTTATAAATATACTAGCACTTAAGTAGTCACTAAACATTGCTTGCAGAGCAAATACCTAATTCAAAAGAAAAATGGCTCTTTTTATAAGTGTTGTAAGGCAAAAATCATGGCAATCAAGTTCACCAAAAGCTGGTGTAGGCTTTGTAAATTATTGCAAAACACAGTTTAACAAGGTTTGCTGCTTTTCCTTCAGTCTAAGAAAGGCCTTGTGTGCCTCTCACTTTATTTTCTGCTCTGGGCTGCAGAGCACATCAGCTGGCCTAACACAGGACACCACCACACCTGCCAAACATTGTCCTGCTTCTGTCATGAGACCATCGCTTCAAGAGACCATCATAACTATAGAAACAAACTTGTTTGCTTGCTTTTGAGAGAGGCTGAAATGTGACAAACTGCTCACCCACACAGCATCAAATGATCAAAGGCACAGTGGAATTCTGTATTTTTTACACAGCATTTTGAGTAGGTTACAAAGTAAAACCAAGACATTTCTATGATTAGGGTTTTTTTTTTAACTAAGATATATGCAAACTACTGATTTCAATGTGAATGAATGAGCTAAGGAGGTGACAGAAAGCATCATGCAGCAGTGTTAGGGTCTAGTCGGTTTTTAGCGCATTTTTTAACTACTGCATACTACTGTATGCACTACACAGAATTTACAATATATTCTACTTACAAGAGGTATACCTGTTGAAGAAGTTGTAGCTATATTTCCCTTAATCTTTACATTTATGGATTATTTTCCCCTCCTCTCCTCATACACACTCGAGATATACCTCATTCAGCTGCTGCCTGTAGTTCAAAGACGTAGGAAATAGGGGATGTATATGTAAATGAAAAGGGAAAGGAAGGAGGAAGGGGCAGGAAAGAGCAGATAATTTATATTTTTAAAAGGATTTAACCTTCCATTTAGATCCCCTTAAGCTGTTGCTCAAGAAGCCAAAATGATTACATGATATGTTTAAATAAAAGCTTAGGGATGTTAAATCAAAGACAGCACTGGTCCATTTTTTTACAGATTTAGCTCTCACATGGCCAACTGACTGTTTACTAACAAACTGATCAGTTATGCTTCTGTAGTTTCCTACTATTGTTACCCACCATTCTAAAGTTGCCTAAAGCTGATTTTCCTCTTCTAGCACATTTGCCGCCATTTTTCTTAGGATAGCAGCATCCAGTCAAAAAAACTTTGCAAAACTCCTGAGAACTGGCTAAGTCGAAGAGGGTATTCCTTACACCCCACCACAGTAACACTGCTAATAAATCTTTCCCCATGTATGACCAGTAAACCCCAGAATAAAATTACAAATATCAGGCCTTCCTTCTCATCTCTCAAGTGTGTAGATGTTTGTGCTTAGGTTTTCATCTCTGTACTCACAGAGTACTTTAGAAGGGCACTATTTGGCATCCTTGGCATCCTCCTTTCTAGAGACATCACCTAAGACCTGGCAGAAAGAAATTGCTTACTCAGGAGCACAAAGAAGGCTCCAAAAAAGTACCTGGTGTTTCATAAATGCACAACAAGACATTTCCTTACTCCAAAAGAACTTATGAAATAAACAGAAGACAGAAGGCAGAACATGAACCAGAGAGAAGTAGGAACAGCAAAAGACACAGCCTGAGGTGAACTCATAATGCTCTTGTGGACATTTAAGTCCTGAAGCTACTACTGAACATTTTTCAATTGTCTGCTGGGATCAAGATTGAATTTTCTTTATGCTTTTTGCTCCCATCTATTTAATCTATTCCTCTAACTTTTCAGTGCAAAGGTTGAACAACAGTGAAAATGGTACATGTCTTTGACAAACAACCAGAAAAAAGATCCCAAACAGCTGAGTATTTCTGTTCCTTTTTGCCTCCACACTTTCAAAGTCCAGGTATTCCGGCCATCGCAGAAGACAAACACACCTCTGGCACAGCTTCACTGACTTGTGCATTAGACCTCTGCTCTGCATCCCAGTAGAAGCTCAAAGAAACAAAAATAAAAGTGTTCCTTCACACTGCAGTTCTTTTTAAATCCAGTTTGTGGTCAGCCTAGACCAGACCTCTGCTATCACTGAGGAGCTGCATCCCACAAGGCATGTACTTGGGAGGACTGCTGGGAAGTAGCAGAAAGAGGTCACATTAGGTAATGATATTTCAAGTACAGGACTTTACTTTATCCACTTGCTGCTCTTCCAACTTGCAGGACTAACTCCAACATGGTGAAATAGCAAAATTTCAAATGTTTTCCCTAAGAAATTAACACAGATTTCCATATGGATTTCTAGATAGATTTCTTATTTTGGGGTGTTTCAAGGAAAGCATTTTCTGTAAATCTTTTAAAACCTTTTTCGTTGGTTGGTTTTGTGTTTTTGTTTTTTTTTTTAATCTGGTTTCTTTTTTAAAGGCCATATCATGAGCACCAGGAACTGAAGAATATGTAATTACTAGTTATTTCTGAAACCCTTGTCATAACACCAACTGGCAATGACATCCTCTTATAAATATGCACTTTATTTTTTGAAATCTAAGACAGAACAATTAAAGCAAGAACAAAAAAAAAACCAAAAAAACCCCTCAAAGCATGTTTAGTGTCTTAGTTCTATACAGCAGAATCTACAATTCCATGATTTGACAATAGTCCAAACATTCTACTCTCAGTAGCACTAGATAGTAAGAAGTGTAAACAGATTGCTGGAAAACAAACAAATGTGATATGCTGAAAATGCTGAATATGTTATGACTTTCTTTAAATACTTAAGACTTGTTTTCCAGGAAACATCATCTTTTCTCACTGTACAAAATAAGGAAAAAACAGTGGAAGTTTCCACTCTCCTGGCCATCATCCTGATCATCCGTTCCGAATACACACAAGGCCAAAATTTCCTGTTTTCAAACTATTATCACCATTTTCTAGCCTTGTGCTGTCGATTCTAACTTTAGCTTGTTAAATAAACAAAACACTGAAAATACAGCAGAACGATACTTCCACACACATTCACCGTGAGCTCTGTTTCATAACTGATGTTTCAGCACGTGAATTAGTCTCCCAGTGTTAATTAAAGCACCAAAAAAGGTACAAAATAAAATGCAGACAGCGTAGCACAAACTACTGCTTTATTTTGTGAATCTGAAACTAACTGAATATCTTCATTTTCCTCTCCATTTTGTACGGGAATTCTTATTTTTTTCTTGCCTTTTGCATCTTTTTTTTCTACAGCCTTATCCCTATTCCCTATGTGCAGTAGTGCAGTCAGGTCTGTATCATCTAATTCACATTAAACTGATCCTTATTACAACTGGTTTCAGTAAATACTTTTCTGCAACATGACAGAAATTTTCTGGCATTTATGGCAAGCACAAACTTACTCCTGCACACCAGGAAATGATCACCAAAGGAGATTATAATCTCTTCACCAAAGGAGAACCTATTCAGAGCTATACAGAGAAATAAAGCAGGAGCCCTGCAGCAGCACCAGGACTTGAGCCCCCATTTCACTATCTCCAAGCCAGGACCAGTGACCAGATCATCTCTCTCTATTCCTACATCCTCTAATCCAATTGAAATGCCTATAAAAGTTCCATTGGTTCTGATCTCTTGCAAACCCACCTTTTCACTTCTGGTTGTTCTTCTCCGCCACCCCATCCTGTGTGGCCAAGACATAACTCCTAGGAACTTGCTGGGAACACATTCCCCACCACTAATATGAGCTTTGCCATTCCTTTCACCACTCCATCTCGCTACTTTGTCAGCAATGAAGACACAACACTCGTGACATGAGGTCTGCCTTGGCGCAAGGAGAAATACAGCTATTGCAGGTCTCTTACTCACACATCTACAAGGTCTTTCGTTTCCTGCCCTGTTTCCCTGTTTTAGAATATTTCTAAAATTTGGTTATTTCCTCTCTGATCATGAGCATGCTCTGATCATCCCCCTCTCTAGCCTTTCCCATATCCATCGTATTTGAATTAATGTTGCCAGGAGACTCTCCCTTCTCTCATTCTGATTACATCATCTTCTATTTTAAAGTTCTCCATTTATTGACTTGCTTTATTGTACTTTGGGGCCTCTTTTCCTATTTTGAGGCTTTTTCTATTTAGAAAGATCTGTATTCTTACTTGACTTGCTCCCTCTTGCAAATCTCCCCCTATTGCTTTTTGCTTTACCAATGATACCAGATTTGGATCAGATTTTCTCTCCTGCCTCTCTCATCTTTCTTTTGAAGGCTTCCTGAACAAATAAGCAAGGGCAAGACATCTCCTTCCTTCAAATTCCTCCTAAAAATCAGCCTCTTTGACAGTGCTCGTGATCACCCACCAAAATTACAATCTGGCTTTTCATGACATAGATTTATTTAAGAAATGATGTTTTTGTGTATTCACCAGACAAAGGTTTGTTTGTTGATTTTTTTTTAAAGTAGTTTCAGTCTTTTCATCAGCTTTTAATTAGAATTCACTTCTCCCTACAACTCTTAATCTAAGAAAGCGAATCATTCAGGGTAGGCTCTGCCCTTTTTCAGAAGTCTCTGTACATTGCTTATCACAAGGATTACCACCATGCTCACAGGACCACCTTAACAAGACAAGGCAGAGAAGACATCAGCCATGCCGTTTGACTTGGATTCCACTGAGCTCATGGCTGTAGGTTGCGTGAAGCAACACCCAGAAAAAAAAAAAGTATTTATAAAGATGTGAAAAATTAAAAGCTGAGAAGTCAAGGCTATACCCTACTGATATCAACACTGCTTGCCCTCTAACGGCTGGAGATTAACTATTTCACCATATATTTTTATCCATTCATTCCTCATTTCCTAGGAGGACAGTCATTTTTATAACATGTTTTGTGTTTGTAACATGTTGGGGAAAAATTCCCATTTCTCCAGATCACAAGCCCAGTGTTTCCTGTAATATTTTGTACAAACTTGAGTTTTACCTTCTTTCCTTCTTACTCTCCTGTGTAGATATCTATCTTCATCATCTGTGAAAGACTTATACACAAGGAAAAGAAAGACGAGACACTAGAATTCTGTAAAAACATGCCATTCCTAACAGGGGTTTGGATCCTCTAAGGGACACTGCAGTCGCAATGACCATACAACACATGCTTGCGCCATTGCTTCATGTTTGGATCACTCAAGCATGCTCATTTGCAAACAATACAAGTTTTCTACAGATGACAGGATGCCATGCATTCTGTACATCATCTCTTCAACAAAATATTCATAGGCTTAAATCCTGTGCTTTGTACACCCTAGAAAAGAAAGGGGATTTGAGCTACAGAAGCATCAGTTTCTCTAGCTTCAATAGGAAATGATGAATTAAGAGGGATTTAGCAATGAATTAAGGATGATGGTACAAAGATATCCCATAATTCCTACAATTTGCCTCTCAAGTCACTAACCTGGTTTACCTACCAGTTCTATTAAAGAAGCTCCTAGCCATCCATTAACACACAGTCTCCAATGGAAATTCAGGCTATGTTTTAAATAGTCTCTACAAATTAAACTCAGGACATGTTGAGACTCCATCCTTATCCATTCCTCATGACAGCAAGGGTGTACAGTCACTGGCATCATTGCAAATCAATTATGTGCAGACCAAAGCATCTCTTGCAAATGAGTCAGCCGCTGGTCCAGCAATGAAAGGACCGACACTTACTCAAGCCCTTTTCCTCAGGCACAGTGAAGGGAAAGCTAAAGGAAACCTATGGTTTTGCCAAAGCTTCGCAGGTTTCACACAGTGGTTTTTATAAACTGTGAGACATTGCAAGGAATTCCTTATTCATATATAAGGAACATGTAATTTTTCCCCCTGTGTATAAGAAAGAGGAAGCATTAGGAACGGCGATCTACATTTTAACACTTAAACTATAAACTTTCCCATTACAAATCACCAGATCTGAAATGTGCATATGCAAAGATGGAAGGGAGAGTTGCTAAGGAAAGTAAAAGCTAAGATAAAATAAAAATCAGCATTCTGTCTGAAAAATACATTCTCACTTTACACGCCTGAAAATATTTACCAATTAGGCTCCAGCATTTTTTTTCTGAGCAGAACTGACCTGAAGAAGTCCAGAGAAAAATTAATTTCAAAATAAACAAGCATAAAGTCCAAATTCTTTTCAAGACATTATGATATATAGATTCCTTTCGCTATGATCCTTAACCCTGAGTTTCTATTGTAGCAAAAATAATGTTTTTCCAACAATGCAAACAATACCTTTAGATTCAAACAACTCACCAGCTGTAACAAAATGGTTAAGAAATTCAGAAACCAGCAACCTCATATACCAATAGCAAATTCAACTACATACTATACTGCATACCATACTTGAATATTAAGATGCCTCAATATAATTACTTGGATTAGCATACAAAACACTCCTCTAGATCTCATCAGCTCACATAAAAAAAGTTTTCTACTCCTTCCTGGACTGTTACAGTACCCTTGTGTCATACATTATTAGGATGAACGGCTTTGTAGAATAACCACCACAACCAATTCACAGCTGTGTGAACAGTCAAGGAATCACAGACAGCTCTTCAGTAACAGCACAAATACTAAGATAAACTATATTTTTAGAGGGCCGTATTAACACAACTAACACATACCCACAATGTACATCAGAGCTTCTGTTTGCACTTCATGGCACAAAACCTTTCTCTTGTTTTTCTTTTTTAGAGCTAGTAGACACAAGTGAAAAAACAGGTAGAGAGGTTTAGGCTCTTTCTTCAGCAACAGTATTCACCGAGTTAACTTGTAAATCAAAACAAAAGCTCTTTTTGAACAAAAAAAATTTCAAGCACAAAGATAACATTCTTTAAGGAAGCTCCTGTTTACTCACTCCAATTCATTTTCCCCATACCTAAGTTACAAATCAGAAAAGAACACAGTTTTTGACTAGTTTACCTCTTCAAGTCTTCAAAAAATTTCAGCAATGTCGTGGCCATATCTGTAGTTTTGTCTACCCCAAAATAAGCAAAGCTTTCTTTTTCCTGCTGGCTTCCCACCTCACTCTACACCACCCTATCCTTATAACCTTTGACCAACACAATGGTGTTGGAAGGAAGCAGACACAATGGACTGAAAATAACAGCAATTGTAAGATTTCAAATTATTTAATACATGAAGGGTGGGCTTAAGATTTGAAAAACTTCCCTTGCTTTGGTTTTTCAACAGCTGCTTAAAACACCTTATTTACATAGACTTAAAATGTTAGCAAAAAATCCCAGGTTGAATAGGGCTAAAAATGGTGTAACTTTTACTAGGCACTATTAAGAGCACAGAGGTATAAATGTTTGCATATGTTGAGATTTTGTATTTAAGTCATAGTCATTAGGCTGTTATATACAACAAACTTAGTTTACCAGCAATGTAAGCAAGAACAGTAGAAGTTTCTTAGAGCATTTTATCTTTCTTTAAAAAACTTTTATTTATCTGAGCTTTTAGATCAGAAATAGGTACATGTCCCATAAAATTAGAAGACATTCTTGTGAGAAATGCAAGTGTCTATTTAAACACTGTAGTTAACCCATGGTGATGGAAAGTCACAGAGCAGTTTGCTAATGGACTTTTTCTAACTCTACGTAGCAGAGATGCACTATGTGGTGTAGAAGGAAAGATCTTTACTCCTCACATAAAAGCCCAAGCAATGATCCCATATATATCTTCATTAACAGTAAAGAATTAATGTACTTTAAATTGTACCAGCAGCTTTGCACAAACACTGGAGGGTTACAGATTCCGAAGTCCAAATAGCCAATTACAACATTTCTTTTTATTAGTTTTAATGCTTTTTGCCTTGCACCCCAAGTACCTGCTGATTGTTATTTTGCAAAGCCACAATATGTCCCAGGTTCCTCCTCTGCTGTTACACCACAACACACAGAGATCACAGTCAGAAGAACAGAAGCACCAACTCAGAGGGCGACTCACCTCTTGTACCAGAGCTGCAGTCTGTTTTCATACAAAGGAAGAGGCAAGGGGTGGGATAAAGAGTCAGTGCAATTGTTACACAGACTCCTGGTCCTGAGCACAGGACAACCAAACTCAAGGTTCTCTGACAATCAGAGAGGTTGGTAACATCCTCTGCCTTGCAAATACCAAGCAAAAACCACAAGCTATGAGTATTACATGGAATAGTTAACAAGCATACTGAAATGCAAGGTCATAATAATTTTCCAACATTATTAATGTTCCAACATAATTCTGAGTATGTTTGCTACCCTGGGCACACACTTCATCAAGTGTTCACTGTACCTCTATTGCACATTCGGCACTGCTCCATTTCAGAGGCATTTTAATAATGGAATTACAACAGAAACATTTTTTTCTTGGCCTGGGAAGCTCAGGCACTACATTTCTGTGGGATAAGACTGGATCTATCTTGTCAATGCACTATTTCATTAAGGTCTGCTAGAGCTCAAAATAACTACAGAGAAGCTCCTCACAGCCCTCGGTATTCAACGACAACTTCCTAATACAAAACATTCAAACAGCACATGAGCAAGCTTCTGGGCACAGCAGCAAAGTCACTACTGACATGTTAGAGGAGTAGCTTGAAGCACAAATAGTTCAACAAGGAAAGTAAATATGACATCCTTAGCTAGCCTGCAGTTTAAGAGTCCCTTGATACCACTCTGTCTGCTAATAGGATCTTCCTCTTCCCTTCGCCCATTTTAGCACACAACCTGATGCCATCACACCAAGGAATAACAGAGAAAGGATATCCTGTCTAGATTTTCCATTATACAGATCAAATCATCAATCCAGAGAGGTCTTTCCTTACACATGGGATAAAAAGAAGATGCTTCCAACTGATAAACCCTGAGAGGAAGCAAGGTTGGCTCCATGACTATTTTTAAGTAGTTAGCATTCATGCAATGGCCTAAAATTAATGGCCAACCCCCAATGGTCCATGAAACCTTCATTAAAAATAAAATGAAATTTTAAAAATAGGGAGTTAGCATGTTCAAGAGGGGAAAAACAAAAACAAAATAACTAGAAGGTGACAGATATAATTATGCTTCTTCCCAGACTCACCTTGAATTCAGTTTGGATGCTAAGTTTAAGTAAGTGAAAAGATAGGAAGCTTTATGCCATTTTCTCTAAAAATGAAGCATTTCCTTCAACAATTGCTGGGAGAAATCTTTCTTCAACAGCTCTTGTCATTTTGACTAATACTCTTTTGCTGTAAATGTCATATGACAAACAGTAGGGAAAGAGAGAAAAATAAAAATATATTTATGTAGCTGTATTATGAAAGGAGGAACTTGTTTCTTAGCCCTCATTTTCAAAGCCAGATACAATAGCTGTGCTGCAGCTCCAGCTGAACAGCTCCCTGCATCTCACCACCTCCCAAACAAAGGGCATTAAGTTTACCAAATGTCCAGTGTTTCACTTTTAGCTCAGTTAAAAGCATCCCACATCTAAGGCTTCATCTAAGCGTAAGAGAAGTCATGCTTAGTGCATCTGGACAGATGATGAATACAAACATCTTTGGTATAATCTAAGCATAAATAATTTAAGTGGCATCATTTCAACATTAAATTCACTAAAAACACATTCTCCTGCCAGGCATTTCTCTGGATAAAGAACAAGATGAGGCAAAAGGCCCTGTAAGATCATCCTTGTAATCTAGGAAATGCCCACAAACTCAAGACATTTTAAATATCACCATTCATCTCCACCTTTTACTGCTAAGAAGGATTTCTTTTTCTAAGCATTTATCCTTGTGGAGGTTGTTGTTCTTCTTAATAAAAGCATCCTTCTGATGAGTAACTAAGAGATTCATGGAAAACAAACATTTCTGATCTCACCACAAACTATTCCCCTCCTCCTCTGTGCACTCAATAAAAAGTGAACAATTAGCCTGCTGTTTGCTCAGTACAGTGAGATTTCTTCATTTGTATCAGATCACATCACGGAATAGAGAAAAACATTAAAAATACTTCAAAGAAAAAAATCTACCGTTAAACTACCAACACTGCTCTGAGAATTTAAATCCCATCAGATTTCTATTATTTCTTTTGGAGTTTTGAGCAGATTCAAGTGTTACCTTTTACCTTATCTGATCTGCAAAGTACTTCATATTTTTACATTTTGCTTTTTTTGTGAGTTTCATAACTGGTTTCATTTGCTATAAAAATGTTTAATTTTTAACTTACAGGCAGGAAAGAAACTCTAAAACTGGACTCCTTGTTACTTTATTTGTTGTCTTTCTTATACACCTAAACGCCATCTACTTTGTTTACTGACTGGAAGCTCTCGCCACTGCCAGCACTTCGGGAACAATGTGACTGTGGAAAGGGAAAAACAAGTTTTTCTACATTTTGTTTGTCATCTTACAGAATTATAAGGTACACATGTAGAAGTTTCAAAATATTTTTAATAGCAGATAACCTCAAATGGACAAAACAACCTAATTCAGCAGCTACTTTATCTCAACTCCTAACTTAACCCTTTCCATTCTGGAGCCACTTATGAGTAATAACAACTCAAAACAATGTAATAAGTAATAATGATTTGCTATAGCGCTGGCTGTTTTTCAATATCTGTATCATGACATTGAAAAACTGTATTCTAACAATGACCATTTTTAGCCCTTAAAATGGAAAGAACTATGAGACAAGAGCAAGAAGCATGAAATCAGAAACAAGATTTAATTTTGTACAGTATCTTGTACAAAATTTTCCACCTCTTAAACCTATATATTACATTATTATTATGAATCCAGTTAGACACACAACTGATTTGATGATTTAAATCTGAACATGTTGTTTTGCTTCTGCTGCAAGCCTCTTCCTCCCAGAAAGCTGCAGAGCTGAAGCTGCTTATTCACAACTTGAACCATGAGAGATGAATTAAGACCAGTAATAACAATGTCAAACCAGAATTTTGGAAATCAGTGATGCAGAGTGACTGTATCTTCACTGTCACTGACTGCGCAGGCAAGACACTACTAATATCACTTTATTTATACTGCTGCTGTCAGCTCCAGCCTCCAGCCAGGCAGGTGCCGCTTCAGTGGAGCTACTACATGATTTGAGAGCACTCTTTATTCTCAACAGGCAGAGAGGCCAAAGGCTGAGTGACGTGGAGACAAAGGAATTCTCACTTTTGGTAACAAGCTGATGTGCCAGAGAGGCCAGAACATCCGTTCTTACACTCCCATTTAAAAATTTTTCACAGAAAATAAGACATATTTGAGCAGATTGGGCAAGTCAACTCAGATTTTACTGAAGCAAAATTACACCACCATCCAGTGAAGATCAGAAGATTTTGAGGATGTGACAATGGGATGATATAGCCAGAGTGTTTAGGTTCAAAAATATAAACTTTAAAACATGAGGCCCCATGGCATGTGAATAGTATAAATACTGCTAGAACTGCTCACATCAGCTACTGATGGACACAATCCAAATTGTTTCAATCGAGAGGAAAATTATTTTGGTGATGAAAGTTGCTGAATCAAAGTAACAATAAAAAGCACTTAGTTTAATGTCTTGGCACCTTAACCAAAATATGCTGATCAATCAATTTTGCTAGTCAATTCATGACTAACAAATAAGCATAACCAGTATTTATTGTATGCTTTCTACCTCTTACAACTCTGCTCTAACACTATAATAAAAGCATAGTTTAATGGTTCACAGTTTAATGGTTTGCTATACTATGAATTCCTCCCCACGGTGGCAGGCATATATGATTTTCTGCAATACCATGTGCCTGAACTAGACATAGAGATTAATCACCTTCTTCCTGGCAGAATTGGATGCAGCTGAGGAAGAAGCTGCAGCTGAACTTCTCTTAGCATTTAAAAGAGGTATCACATCATACTGACAGAACTGACAAAATTCCTGCAGAACGTAAGAAATGTTTCAATGACTTTGTCACACTCAACAGAAATGAGCTGACAGGGTAGAGAGGTATATACAAATGACTGCTTTCTCTTTGATTCACAATATTTAGATAGTTATTTCCAGCCCAGGTAAAAGAAATTGGTGTTATGATACTATTTTTTAGGCTGCATGTATAAACACACTTATGCACATTTGGAGGCAGGTCAGCCAGCTCAGCAAACACATTACAAAAAAACCAGCAAAGAGGTAGAGCATGAGGTGCTGCTCAGGTTCACCCACCAGGCTGTTATGGGAAGTGGGAAGGAAGAAAACAGCACAAAACTGTAGAGCATAGTATGTTGTGAACACATTATTTTAAGAAATGTGGAAAGCTTCTTGGAAAAAAAAAAGACGGCTCAAGAGTTGGTTCATGCTTAGCAAAATAACTCCTGAACATTTCATACAGACGGACAATCATGTCATTTAAATCACCTGGTTTAACCCAAGGCAAAAGAAACAAAGAAACAGGGATATAGATTTCTTACAGTGAAAGCAAATTGGTGGGCAAAGCAAAATTACCATCATAAAAATTTTAGCCAGGGAAAAAAACTATTTGTTTTCTTTAAGAACAAATAATGAGGACAAAAAACACGTTCTGGGTAACCTAGATCTTCCACTGCATTTTCTAAGGAGGAGGGCTCAGTCTTACCATGCTCTCTTCTGCAACAGCTCAGGCACTTGACTCCAATTCTCCACTCTACCCAACATTTATCTAAAAAAGGACATTAAAATATTTTTTTCCTCGCTTCAGTAAGGAGAGGTGTTTGGAGACAGGTCATTTACAGTTGTTTTCCAGGGGCCTCAGTTTACAGATACAGAGTTGAAACAAGTATGTTTGAACCAAGAGAGATTATGGATTTTTCAGCCCTTTTACTACCAGCCTATAGAAGCAGAAAAAGAGTTACAGGTTTTAAATAGGAAAGACAGACTAACAAATACAATCATGGATTAATCTCCCTAGCTTACACTCTGTCTTTGTGATCCTGAAGTCACCTATCTATTCCAACAGCCAACAAGGCTGAGATATCATCCCTGGAGTTTATTTTCTAAGCACATCCAGCATGCAGAAAGAAGAAAGCTGCATGAAAAAGTAAACCCCAAACACATTCCGTTTGGAACGTGTCTTGTGAGGCCTCTCATTTGTGATTTTCTCTCCTTTGTTCATGGGAGATGCTCTAGAAAGAGTAAGCTGGGTTGCACTCATACCAACAAAGGAGGTATTCTCATAATCAAAACACTTGCCTTGTTTCATTGAAACACTTAATAATTTTATATTCTGTTCAGGGGAACAAGTCCTTCACTGGCAAAACACAGCTGCATAACAAGGCCTGGCTTTGCCCTTAAAGTCAAAAGTAACTCCAAAGTAGTGCCACTAATAGAGTAGCTCCAAACATTTCAGGAAGCATCAGGACTTGACCAAGGTCTCAGAAAAGGAGATTTTGAGGTAATTCATAATTGAGAGCAAGCTAAGGTTGAAATGGAAAATATTTGCCTAAGTATACATACAAGATATTGTAAGAGTCAATTCACTTCAGTCTACAACACAGAAAGATAACTACAGTAAAATAACACTTTGTGAAGAGTTCAAAAATTTTTTTCAAAATGCAAAAAATTGGACATTTTTCAATTCATTTATTTTCTTAAGTATTTGAAGAAACTTTATTTGATTTTGCATATAAATTATTGGTTTGCCTCTATCTATCACTGATACCCTGGATTTTAAAATCAATTGCAAGATGATGTCTCCTATCATCAAGCTATGCCATTTTTTACTAAGATGGTAAAATTAAACCTGAAAACTTGATGTGCATTTGCTCTGCAGATCACAATCCACACAATACTGGTGTCTGTAACCTGTTACTAACTTGTACAAGTTTGTGATTTTATTTTTTGTCAAATACACATGAAAGAACGTTCTCTTCACAGTGTGTATATTACCCCACTTCTTCACATACTGGAATTATCTGTTGTGGTGGCTTTTTTTCCTCTCTCTTCTTTTTTTTTTCCCCTTTTAAAATTTTTTTTTCTGACACCAGATCCGAAATAGCTCATAGGAAAAGGTCACTTCCTTGCAAAATTTCTAAATAAATAAAGCACATTTAACAACAGAATTCAGATGATAACACATTGCTAGAGTTCCCTTGACAAAAAATAGAATATGTGTGCTTTTGTCTCACTGGATGTGCTTATTAGAGTCATACAGTACTTTCTGTAAGTAAAAGAAACAGACAAACTGCTCAGGACACACAATGGAAGTTATAAATATTTCTTCTGTTTGTACCTAAGCTCCCAACAGATTAACTGGACTATTTTTTTAATACAGAAAAATCTGATTATACAGCAACAGTGGTCGCTACTAGTCTCACAATAGCAGTCCCGGCTTTCCAAATTCTGGTATAGTAACCCTTGCAGTACAAATATTGTAACACTGGAGATCCAGAATTAGAAATTTTGTAGCTTGCTAGCAAAAGCAAAGCTCAAGTATAGGACTAATCAAGCATACTATTTTTAATTTGAAATTGTGTTTTCAATGGGCTCCTTAAAACAAATAGCATGTGAAGAAGTTAGGTGGGGTTTCTGTACACCACCAGCTCTGGTATGAGCATGTGGTGCCCGCCACACTGCTTGTAAACAGGACAGGCAAGAGGATAAGGAGTGACACTTACACTACACCTCATCACAAAGGCAAAGCCAACCTGCAGGAAAACACAGACACTACAAAAACAGAACAGTGATACATACACTGCAATATTCCATAGGAAGTTACACAAAGCATATGCTCCCAACATTAACAGTACAGAATTTCATAAAGAACAGCAAAGCATGATAAAACTAGCACAAGGCTGACAATGATTGTAAGAGAAAACTACATCATCATCCAGAACTTACTTTTAAACACAGAAAAATGAACACTCTTCATCAGCCTCCAGCTGCTGCAACTATTATCCAGGAGAAAAATCTAGGAAGATCTCCATTTCAGCAACACTCCAAGGAGAGCACTACACTTATTTAGCATCAGTTCCCAACAGCAATACAACTAAAAGCTCTGCAATCTGGTAGACTCAATGAAGGTTTTAATCATCTAATGAGATTACCTCATCCATGTGTGGTTTCACAATGCAGTCTCAATGGTAGCCCATTATGCCAGACCCCTGACATGCAGTATCAATCATGCTAATCAGCTTACTCTGCTATCACTTCTACAGAGACACACTGCCATGCACAGAAACCAAAACCAGGCACAGTTTCTACCCCACAGGTTAAAAGGAATTGTGGAGAGAAAACACTGCTAGGTCCAAGCCTAAAATTAATGTCACTTCTATCCAGAAGGTTATGAGCCACGTTCCATTGTTAAATTTTACATACATATGCTATGCATTCTATACAACAGCTCTCATGGAGAACACGAAGTTTACATATAACAATTTGCATGTTTACAGTTAATAAATATCACATTGGAAAAATCTTAAACCTCCACAGAACATCAGTAGCTGCCTTTTCTGAAGAACAAGCTTCTTCTCCAGGTACCATCAAGTGGAGCTCACAAAGCACAGCCCCCTGCCTGTTTTACTGTTGCAAATATAAAAATGCTTCAGTAATCAATACCCTTCATTCACCAAAGCCAGGAGCATCCAATCTCAAAGTAACATAAGGCATGTACAAATAAAACTTGTTCTATTTGAGAGATGAGGATAATGAGAAAATCTAAATATTAAACATACACACAACTAACACAACTAATATGAGGCAGCTTTACACATTTATTACCCTGATTAGCAGCCCATTTTGCTGGGCCAAGCATCCAAAACTCTTCTGAATGCATCTCACTCCACTGCCAGAATACTCACTTAAAATGCAAATGCAAAATGGGAAAACCAGCATGGCAATGTCAGGGCAATAAGACTTTGGACCTTATTATTTCAAATTAACTGTCTAGTAAGCTACTGACTCAGTTGGCCCAACGAAAGCCAGGATCTGACTTGGAACTCTTGCTTTGCTGGGTAATAATTTTTTTAGACATTAAGATAATAAAAAGGGAATTTGTGAAATTTGACATTTGAGACAAAACACATATCTTTGAAAATATCTAGATTTTCTGTCTTACTTTTCCACAAGCATACTCAATTCAAGCAGTTGTATTTTTAGGATATCATCTTTGCACATCCCAAAGTGAAGGCAGACAGCTCTAGTTCAAATAATTAAGTAAAGACTTATAGATAATTTACCCTTGCTATCCAAATACATACTAGTCCTTCAGAATAGAATATAAAACTGCAATATAATTTAAAAAATGCACAAAATCAAAACTCTAGATACAAATCAACGATGTTTCATCCTCTATTTCAACAAAATAACTGAGCTGATAAAAAGGAGACAAGTCAGAGGAATGGCAAAAAATGCATGTGATTTGGCTACAAAGAAAAGGAAAAAATATACTCTCTAATAATGTTTTGCTTCATCTAAAATATCAAATATTGGTATTAAAAGTGGCATTATTATTCTGCCACTAGCTTAACACTGAAATCTAACTAGAATGGGCAACTGTTAGCTGGTCTCTGTAAACATGGGACACTCACAGTGCAAAAAGTGTCTGTCTTTACACTGCTGAGCTGTTAATAGACTTAAATATTTAATTCTGTCCCATCCAGGAACTTTCTATTGTTTTCAAATTTGAACAATATTCCAAAAGAGTCTTCCTTCTGAGACCAAGATTTTCCTTCCCACCCCCCCCACAAAGCGCTTGTTGAAAAACACTGAAATGCCTTCCAGGGTCTCTCAGCCTTGTTGCTGAAACAATTTAACAGAGGTAGAGGACAAAGAAGGACATCTTGCTTTAACAAACCAGTAATTATCTCAGTTTTACTCCTTTTCTCACACATAGCTTACAAGGGATATCCAGGACCAAAATTCATTAGCATAACCAGTTAAAACATGATTTAGTTAAGACAATACTATAATGGGAGACATTAGGCAAACTAAAACTTTGAAATTCATTGGATAGTATATCTGTAATAAGATTCCTGATGTTATTATATTAGTTTTCATAGGGATCCAAAATGTTAATTAAATGAAAAGTCAAAAAACGTGAGTTGCACTCTCAAAAAAAGCAAAACCCAAAAAGCAACAGCAACAACAAGAAAAAACCAACAAAAAAAAACCCAACAACAACCAAGAACAAAACAACAAGAGATCAACTTTACATGAAGTTTGTTTTACCATGCATTCCAAGTTTGCTTAATGCCTCTGTGTGATGTTCTATAAAATTGTCATTTAGGTTAAAGTAACTCTAAGCTCAGTTAAGAGAGTCACATAAAGCCCAGGGGAGCTGCATTAGGATGAGAGAACTCATTTCTAATAGCAGAGCACGGAATTTATTGGCCTTCATTTATCAGTGGGATCATTTTTCTCCCACAATCATTTTTGTTATACACAACAGAAAGGCACAACATGGCCAGAAATACGCACACTGTGCTCCTGACTAGACCCGGTCTGAGCATCACAGAGATACCCAGGTACTAGCTCATTATGGTGAAATATCAGTGAATCACCAAGCGTACTCAGAGGATAAGAAGCAGAGAAAAGAAGTTGCCCTGGGGAAAAAAAAAAACAACCCAAACATATCAAGTCACTGTTCACCTTTCTGCTCATTTTTCTGGAGGATCTGGAATGGAGAGGAGGGATAAGAGAGAGCAGAAGGTAAGAATTTATGCATGCAGGTGACCTATCATTCAGAATAGACTAAGACTAAATTAAGAAATTGCCTTCTTTTTGATAGAAACCAAGTGATAGATTCATGCAATTCCTGGATTTGCTTATTCTTGTTGATCTCCAAGGTTCTAAAATACTTCTCCTAGTGCAAGATAGGCATCTTAAAATTGCACAAACATGCAAGCAAACAGTGAATAGAAAAGAGTGAAAGACAGTAAGAAACTGATTTTCAGTGCAGGACAAGTAGGAAATAGGGATTTGTTTTGGAATAGGAACTGCAATTATAAAAATAATTTTTAACCGAATTCCAATTACTGCCACATATCAGGAAACTATTATCTCAAACTTGGTATGCAAAACCATAATAATGAATGCTTGATGCCTGACAAGTCATTTTGGGTCACTGTTGGTCAGAACCTACAGATTGCTCCACACTTCTAACCAGGGCATTGCAATAGGTGCAAATGTTGAAAGAAGGCTTTAAGAAATATCTTCCCACCTGACAGTAATTTCTTTCTGACTTCATTATGATGAAGCAGAGTGTGAAGCTGCACTGGAACTTACACCCACAGAAAACTTTAAAGATGAGAAAATGCTTCTGGAGGTGGACATTTGACCACATTATGTATAGGACTTGGGTTGTTTGGGTGTTATTGTAATTTTGAATATTTAAAACAGTCTGTCCTGGGAAAGTGCAGGTGCTCCTCAGGCCAGCATGCTTTCAAACCTCACCTACAGGATTTGTAATGGATGCCATTCAGAACCACAAACCTCAATATATTCCGTGCACAGCACCGCCAAGACCACGTCTGTAGCAAGGCGTATCTCAGCCTGCCCTCACAGCTCCTGCCCAGCACACCGAACACCCTCCCTGAACAGCACCAGATGAGGTATACACACATATTTATACACAGGCTGACAAAATCATTGCATCCCAGCTCCTCAGAGCAAGGAACCCTGACCACTTCTACTGACCTTATCCCCTGGCCAGGTCTCTCAGACAGGTAAGTGGGGAACAGCCATTACCAGGGGATAGACCAGCTGAATAGTAAGGAGCTCCAGGGTGTTGCCTTCCTAATTAGTCAAAATAAAAAGCTAGCCTAGACAAGTCTCCAGAGGCAGCAGATCTCTAGCAGAGTGAGCTCGAGACCCAAGATGTTGCTAATAACCAACCTGTGATATCTTCTAATCTCTACAGTGCAGATTCAGGGCTCAAAATAAAGGATAATATCTTTTTTTTGAATCTGCCTCCTGCCCCTAATTTTTGTTGTACATTATTACATACAGAGATATGGTATGCATACACTAGAAACAACATGATTTTACAATTATAAATTACCAACATTTGGTAAGACAGTGATTTCAACCATTGTTCCAAGAGTACCAAGTAGTGATTTATTAACATATGAATCGAAACTACATGAGATTTTATGTTATAAATTTATAATAAAAAAGAAAAACAGAACAGTCTCAATAGTTTTACTTACTAAAAGCACACTTGAAATGTTTCACAAAGTACAGTGAGTTTTATGGAAGAGGGGGAAGCACTGAAGTACACACATGAAACCAGAGACAAGACATATGTATAGAGTAAGCTGTTCCAGGTGCAAAATATCATGGAAGAAACAGACCTGCAAGAAGAGGAAAAACCGATTAATGAGCCCCAAGACATGACAAGTTGAAGTAGCATTAGCTAGCAGTAATACACTGTGCGTATTTCAGCAAAGCCCTGCCTACACAGGGCCAGCTCTATACCCTGTCCTGCTCTGGAGGGATGTGTGGGGTGGCACACACCTCACCACCCACTGAACCTCCTCCTAGGGCCACAGTTATCTGAGGCCATCTGCAGGAAGGATGTCTGTACAGACTGTATGTGGCTGCATCTTTGATACTTCAGCTTCAAGATTCCAACTTAAAAGGGAAAGCTGGTTGTATTTATTTATACTTGATCAGAGGTGCCTCTTAAGTTCACACAGAAAACAACTCTTGCTCATCCTCCAAGAACCTCCCTGCAGCTGTGCATGGGTGCACACACTTGCAGACGTATCTTGAGAGCACAGGGAGAACAACAATTGATTTCCTGCAAGTGTAACATCCAAGGTAATCCAGAGAATTACCACAATCCTAGACATTTACAGGAGGAAAGAGAAACTGCAGTAACTCTGCACAGGATGAGACAGCTGACTGCCTAAGCATATTATTCTAAATGCAAATTCAAAGTTTCACTGCTTTTTCTATAGAGGCTCTCTGTTCCAAACTGTGGAAGTGCAAGCTGTGGGATATTAACAAGCATACAATTGAGTTTCCAGTCACTTCAAGTGTGTCTGAGGTAATGAACTTCTACAAAGTATTTTTAGACTTACTGCAATCAACTGTCCTCCCAGCATTGCTCAATATGACACACAGTTGTCTGAGGGATGCAGTTGTGCTACATACAGTTTAATTTTAAAGTTTCGTTTCTGTGTTTTCCATAAAATAAGTACTGGCAAATTTGCTCATCCAACAAGTTGAATCACAAGTGATTAATGGTCATCTACGCCATGCCATATTGTGTAAATGCTTATTAAATTAAACTTACAAAAAAATAACTCATTTTATCTACATAAGATAATTGTGTAAACCAAACAAAACACTAGTAATGACTGGGCGTGTGTAGCAAAAAGAGATGGCTAAATTCCACACGGTAGAGTTTTGCCATTATAGCATCTCACTAGCCTAAGGTCAGTCTTGGCTGGAGATACCCTACATTGTCTATGAAGGAAAACAAAGAAGAAAATGTTGCCTCTACTTTACACATCCTGCAAAATAGAACAATTGATCTCTAAGAACCGTCCTATTTCTTGGTGTGGGGCAGAAAATAATAAATAGATGAATCGTTTTGAGGAGGAGTTAGGAAAGAGGGTGACAACTTGTATCATCTGGGAATCTTATGTGTCCAAGAAAGGATCAAGGCATATCAACGCAACCATGGCAAGCCAGTCAGAATATTCCAGTACAAGGTGTTCTTGCAAGAAAATAACCATGGACAGGGTGATTACTAGAACAACCTAATTATTCAGCAGCATTGAGTAACAAATCACTATTTGATGCAACTCCACACTATCCACTATTATAATAAATACTCTCATTAAGCGTGATTAAGCATTATCTTTAATGAAGACGCTTGAAATGAAGGAGCTTGCTAATTAGCTGTGTCCTACATTTCAGAGCCAACAAAGGCATCTTAGAAGTCTTCTGCTACCAATTTGTAAAAATGGGTGACTAGGACCAGCCTAATAATACATTGACGACGCTTCTTCCATTAAGAAAACAAAAGATGGCATCAAGATGTAGTGCCATGATTTTAAACTGTTACTGATGTGTTTCTTTTGAACTATGACTGCTCTTGGTGTACTTTAGCACTGTGACTGTCATTTAGAGAAGAAACTGACTGCTACTTTTGGCAATTGCCTCAATTCCTCACCTCCTCACTGCTGCCGTTACTATTAGAATACTAAGTCATAGAAATATTGATCACACTGCCAACTACTGAGAGAAAAATCATAATAAGTTTCAGAGACTAAAGATGATGTAGAGACTTAACTGAATTGCCTTTGATTAAAGGCCCAGCTGAAATTACAATGCAAATAAAGTAGTCAATTTTAAAGAGTCAGTTTTCACAGTAGTGTGTAGGGATTTTGAGCTATCTGGGAAGTAGGCCTTTGACTCAAGCCTGTGTGAGAGGTGGCTAGGCCTTATAGCGTAGCCAGAAATTCTTATTAAGGTGTGTATTAATTGTGGATGGAAGAATTGCATGATTAGTAGAGTAGCCACCTTAACAAGAGAAATGTTTGCATTCCTTTCACCTGGTATACCAATCAGAAGACACCTGTTACTGTAAACTATTCCAATGTCTATATAACCCGCCATCTCATGATATTAAACGGACTTCACACTGCTTGATCATAGTGGTTGGACTGTGTGTTAAGTCTAGTTCTAGTTCCCTTTCCAAGGCCCTCTAATTTAACTGCTTTTGGCGCCCGAACAGGGACATGTGTTTTATAGCTTCAAAGCTGATTTATTAATTATTAATTCGCTTAAATGCGTTCACTTCGATTGTTTCGATATGTGAAGTGAGTTTAGATACGAAATTTAGCTTAGATGCAGTTAAGCCTTCACAGCATGTTCTATTTGAGCCAGAACTTTGAGTTCTGAATCGGATTCGTCAGACCCGGGACTGGTCCGGAGGAACAAGCAAACGAAGCAGGGGGCTAGAAGTGGCCATGTGGTTCCACCAGAGGGAGCGGCGACACACTGACGAAACCAGAGGTAAGACGCCGCGGGAAAGACAAAGAGATTAGAGATGGAAAGTGAATACCACGCAGCCACCTGTCTGTTAACAAATATCCTGTCAAAGAGAGGCAAAAAAGTTAAAGAACAGGACATTGTTCAGTTGGCCCTGTGGGCCAAGAAAAAGGGGAAGTTGAGATGGCCATCTCTCGCTTTTAGTGAGACAGAGTGGCGAAACCTCGGCGAAGATCTGTTAAAAGCATTTCTTGCCGGAGGAAAAGAGGGAAAAGCAGCTCAAGAGGTTGGAGTAGTGTGGCAGAAAGTTGTAGATACCTTACAAGCCATCTCAGCAGAAAAACGGGCTGCGCAGGCAGCAATCCATGCTTTAGAGGGCGTGGGAGATCAAAATAGAGAAACGCCAAAATCATCAAAAGTCGCGAGGTTTTTCGGTATTCCCAGCAAACATCCAGTGAGAGGGGACACAGCTCCGATTTGCAACACCTTGCAGGACGTTGTAGATTCGGTAGCCACGAGCAGGACCGGAGTGTGCGGCATGTGTGAGGGTCCCGCGGAAGGTGGTGCCAGCGAGAGCCAAATCCTGGAAGTGTCTGGCTCGCAGCTGGAGTCAACTGCGGCGAAACAGGAAGTGCTCTGGGAGCCAGAGCCTGGGGGCGTGGTGAAACAAAAGGAGGCAGGCGGGGCTGAGGGCGGAACAGACGTGACGCGAGAGTGGGGCAGAGATTGTAGCCATGATGACGCTAGCGCGGGCTGTCCCCCACCCGCGCCGGAAGCGACGTAGTTCGCGCAGTTGCAATGCGCCTGTCAGTTGTCAACAAACATGG
>VWZV01008019.1:0-95446 GCA_013397155.1 Irena cyanogastra | reverse complement strand
GCAAACATCTTGCTTCAGTCCGGTCAGCACCCCACCCCGTGTTAGTGTTATAGGGGTCTCAGTCTCAGTCCTTGGGAGGGGGATTCAATCTCTGTCCGTCACGGTGGCCGTGAAGGATTTTCCATGGGGGACTACCAAAATTACCCCAGAAAGTTTATTTGGCCAAGAGGTGGGGAAATTCATATTATGGAGCAGATGTAAGCATATAGAGCAAGCCCAACCTTGCCAGGCCCTGCTGGAAGCAGTGTACCATGGCGGCACAGCAAACACAGCTGCAAACAATCACTTGGCGAGCATCCACTTCAACCAGGTCAGAACTCCAGTGCAAAGTGCTTTTTTTGAGGTCTATGTCCTTTGCAATGTTTGCGAGGCAAATGAGAGATCTTCGGACCGTCTCTGACAGCTTTGGTATCACAGACAAGAACATTGGGGCTGCCACCTCAGTGGTGTCATAGACAGTGCAAGGATTGGACTGCCACCACTATGTTGTCATAAATATTGGAAAGCTGGGGCTGCTGCAATTATGGTGTCACAGATAGTGGGACATTGGGGTTGACACAGCTGTGGTGTCACAGACAGGAGACACTGGGGTTTGCCACCCCCGTTTTATCACAGATATGGGGACATTGGGGCTGCCACAGTTGTGGTGTCACAGACAGTGGAAGGTTTGGATTGCCACCACTGTCTTGTCATAGACAGTGGAAGGCTGGGGCTGTCACAGTAGTGGTGTCACAGACAGGGGCACATTGGGGTTCCCACTGCTGTTGTGTCACAGATAGGGTAACACTGGGGCTGCCACAGTTGTGGTGTCACAGACAGTGGAATGTTTGGACTGCCACCACTATGTTGCCAGCACCAGCACCACCCAGATCTGGTAATTTGCCAGTGGCAGGACTCTAGATCCAGCAAATTGCTGGCACCTGCACCTCCCAGGCCTGGCATTTGCCAGCACCGGTAGCTCGCAGATGTGGCCATTTCCTGCTGCTGGGACACTCAGGAGTCTGGCTGAGCAGCAGGAGCTTTCCTTGGCTGCAGCAAAGCCTCGACGTATAAAGACCTTCCCGGTGCTGTGCCCTGGGTCAGGAGCTGTCTGCAGAGAAATGCACATCAGCCCAGGCTGGAGTGGCCAGTGGCCGGTTTGTTTTATTAGTTTCTTGTTAAAAGTTAATGTTAGTAGTTTGTTTGTGGCGTTGCGCTTTTTGTTGTTTTGATGTTTTAGTTAGTTATTTGATGTTAGTTAGCTTTTAATGGTTTGTTCCTTGTACCCCCTCTTTGTTCCCCTCATAATGGTTTGTCCCTACTTGTTTACTGCAATTTTTCCCGCCAAACTCCCTGTCAGTCTCCCTGCTCCTCCCCTGAGTTTCCCTAAATATCCCTGTCCATCACAGTTGTTCATGCCCCTTTAGCAGTCCACCACCCTCTCCACACCCCGTTCCTTCTGGAAAGTTCTCTGCCAATCATCCCAATCCCCAGGTCTGGTTGCTCTCCTAAGTTTTATCCCTCCTTCAGCCCTTTCTCGTATGTTCCCCGTCATACCTCGCACCTCCCATCAAGTCCCCCCACTGGTTGTATCCTTTTCCCTCCCCTGTATGATGTAATGTATTTAAGTTCTTCCCGAGCTCTGCTCAGGGCCATTTTGCCTTTGTTTCCGTTGGGGGAGTAAAATCTCCTGAACAACAAAGCAAGTGGTCCTTCCCTGGCTTTTGTCCGGAACTCTTGCGACAGTGCCTCCTGCTAAGCTTCTCACGAGTCCACACCTTTTGTAGCGCAGAGGTTTGCAGACTCGGGTGCCTCCCAATTCCACCTTGCTGCAGCCCAAACACCTGGAAGACGCTACATTTGTTTCAATGCACCCCTGTATTTTCCCCGAGTTGGTTTGTCTCTGAGTTGTAGCCACCCCTGAAGCTGCCCTTTATGGTATTCCCCGCCCTTTGTTCCAGCTCCTTCCCTGCCTGTCAGTGTAACCCTGCCCCTTGTTCCTGAATCTTCCTTGTCACTCCCAGCTTGGGCCAATCCCTGATTGTGCCACCCCTCTGGAATTTCCCTAAACCTCGAGGCCCCATTGGCCCATGTGAGCTACCCTCTGCTCCCACCTGCTGTAACTGGCCCCAAGCAAGTAACCTAATTCCCTCACTGCTCTCCCAAGGATTTCCCATTGGCTGTCTGTTTGTACCCTCCCACTGGTTATTTAAAGCCGAGCACAGCGGTACTCAAGGCTCTTTGTTCTTGACCCCTGTGGCTGCAGCAGGCTTCTCCCTGTGGGAACCTCATGACCAGAGAGCCTTATCCTTTGCCCGATCTGTGCCGTGGCTGTGACCTTCTTCACTGTAGAACAAGCTGCTCTTCAAGTTCAGCTGCAGGTAAAATCCAAACCTCAGCTATTTCCCCACTCCTGGTGTGGCCTTGGAGTTTCTCGAGAGCTAGCCCGAGCTCCAGTGGCTGCGTCGGCCGGTCAATTCCGTTGACTGGCCACAACTCTGGACACTTTCCTTGAAGCGTCTCAAGGGAGGCAAGGTTGGGGCTGCCACCACTGTGGTGTCAGTGAGAGGGAGACATTATTAGGGCTGCCACCACTTTGGTGTCACAGAGAGGGGCATGTTGGGGCTGCCACAGCTGTGGTGTCATAGACGGGAACGCTGGGGTTGCCACAGCTGCATTGTCACAGACAGGGGAACATTGGGGATGCCACCTCAGTGGTGTCACAGACAGTAGAACATTGGGGCTGCCACCCCTGTGGTGTCAAGATAGGAAAATGTTGGGGGCTGCCACAGTTGTGGTGTCAAGATAGGAGAATGTTGGGGCTGCCGCTTCTGTGGTGTGACAGACAGTGGAAGGTTTGGACTGCCACCACTATGTCATCATAGACAATGGAAGGCTGGGGCCGCCACAGTTGTGGTGTCACAGACAGTAGGACAATGGGGTTGCCACAGTTGTGGTGTCACAGACAGTGGGACATTGGGGTTACCACAGCTGTGTTGTCACAGACAGTGGGGAACACGGGCTGCCCCTCTCCTGCCCCGCCCCCATAAGTTTTAGCAGTGCCTCCAGCAGACACAAAGGCTGAGCCAAAGAGTGAGAACTGCAGAAGGGGCTGAGCTGGGAGGGAGAGACAGAGGAATCATGGAGTGCAGTTCCTGGAAGTGGAATCATGGAGTGCAGCCCAACAATGGCAGTCTGGGCATCCCTGGCGGCAGTGTCCGATGACTTGTCGGGCTATCCTTCCTCTTGTCCCCAGTATTTTCTTAATAAGCTGGTATCTGGCTTGCAAGATCTCACATCCTGCCCTCCCCCTGGCATCAGTATGAACTCTCTCGATCTAGACACCTTTGGTCTGCCGAGCCATATATCCCACCCTCTCCTGTTGTGGTGTGTTTTTACTCCTAGTGGTATGTTCTGTTATTGCCCAAATTAATGGTTTGGTCTGAATTATACCCTCCCATCCCACTGTCAATCTACCCTGAGTTCCCTGTCAATCCTACCTAGTGCCAACCCCCTGCCTGGAATTCCCCTTCAGAAATTCCCTAATGTACAAAGTCCCATCAGCCCATGTGACTGAACCCCCTTCCCCTACTTCCCTCATTAGAAGATGCTTTTGTGAACCCTGCCTTTTATCCCTCCCCAGGATACCTCTGATTAGGTGCTGGTTTATCCCCTCCCCTTGAACCGCCCCCATTTAAAAGCCCTGACACACCTTTGTTCTGTGTCTTTAGTCCCTAATGCTTCCATAGAATAAATCCTTTTAGGCTAAAGACCTCTCCCTTGTCCTTACTCCTGCTCTCCACAATTAACAAGTTGTGCTGTAGAGATAAGCCCTACAGCTGTATCCCAGACTGCACTGCTTTCTGGGAACAGCCCAATCTTGGCCCGGTGTCAGGAGTTGGCTGGGGAGAAATCTGGCACAGCGTCACTCTCCTCCCTCTGTGAATGTATGAGCAGGGAGAAGGAAGCAAAAGAAATTTTATAGCTTCCTGTCTTCCTCACCTGTCATCAACACTGGCAGCCCTCACTGTGGGGATGTTTCTAGCAGAAGACATTTCTCTGTGTTCCCTTCTGAAGGAGAGAGACCAAATGCAAGATGGTGTTTGATGTGATGCTTGCCAGGTCCCCCAGGCTGGGGGCAGTTCATTAGTATTTGAATGGTCCATGAAATTGAAAAACTTTCCTGGCAGGCTTGGAAGAACAGATTAAATAGCAAGCTATGAATTAACAGCAGATGATGACTGAGTACTGGGAAAGAAAGGAAACTTTTAAAAGCTGCTGAAGGAAATATTATTGCTTCCATAAAATGTGTAGCATGCCAGGCTGCAATACCTGGGACAGGTTTGCCCAGGCAGATCAAATGCTGCATCCTAGCAGCAGATGATGCTAAAGCCAGTTCAACAGGAGGGACTGCACACACTGTGACTGACTCTCTCAATTTGAAACAGATCATATATAGTGGTCTTTTTCTTCCTAAAAGTAGCTAATTATAAAAATGCACTGACTTGGCTTTGCAGCAGATCTGATGAATAATTTTGTTCATCAGATTTTGTAAATTTGTGTTGTTAACTCACTCCTATCCTCCAGAGAGAAAGGATTTTAAAAGCTCATTTGTTCAGGGAATTGACAACTGTATATTTTTTTTTCTTGTGAGTTTTTAAATGACACCTGGATTTAAGCAATTACTCAGAATTAATCTTTAAAAGAATGGCAGCAGGGAAAGAGGCAGGATGGAGATTAATAGAGACTTCTTTCAAGTCTATCCAAGACAATTTTCTTTTTGTTCCACCAGGGAAAATAACATCCAGTTATTTCCCTGTTGTATTGTTCTCTTACTCTACTACATTGGCTTATTAGTGGATGTACCTCATTGTGTAGATGATCTTCCTGATAGGCTGGGAAGGGATCTGTGGAACCCATGCCTGCTAAGAGCTGCATGCTAACAAAGGCTGTATATAAAATATCCTCATTTGCTGAAGTCAAATCAAGTAATTCCAAATGAGGTGTTCGGAACCAGTGAGTACCTTTGACTGCTGTAGTCTCCCTGAGCCTCAGATTGTAATACAGCCTACTGGTCTCACAGAGTTCTCATGAAGGTTAATCATTTAATCTGTCTGAAGCTCATGGTTTGTAATTAAGTCTTCAACTGAAAAGAAAGAAATCAATAATGCTGGATGCAGGGACTAATTTCCAGCAGGAATGTTCTAGTATCCACACTAAACATAGGAGGTCAGACCAAATACTAAAGTCTGAGAGCTCTTTGTTTTGCACCCTCAGAGAGGCAAGAAAAAATATTAGATGGAATTAGAAGTAATACATTGTATAACCACCTGAGGGACAAAGTAAGGCACTTCTGGAGCAGCTACTCACATGTAATATACACTTTTATCAGACTATCTTATGTGACTGATTCTAACATCTTCCTTTTTTATTTTCACAAAAATATTTTAATATTTCAGTCACAAAGCTAAGGCAGATAGCTTGCAAGCAATATCAGTTTGGATAGTTACTTGAAATGGCACTGGTACAGCCCTAGTCCTGCAAACGCCTGTTGGAATACCAACAGAGGATTTGATCTTTTTTTCCTTTCTCTCCAATAGCATTTTCCATGGAAAGTGAATGTTAATGGTCACATTTCTGTGTTGTTCAAGATTTGCTGTTATAGTCTTTTTAAAGGAAACAAAGCTGGGCACCAACCTGCTTTCAGTGTTTCTGCTCTAGTCCTTGTAATTTTTTCCTGTTTCCCCAGCCCTCAAGAATTAAAACTGGTTTGTGCAAATAGGAGACAGCCTGGAACAGCTTGCAGGGAAATCTTGTACCCTTGTGTGTTCCAAAGGCCAATGCTCTTATCAGCACGTGCTCTAAATAATGAATTATCAAGGGCTCTAAGCCAAATAAGTAGTAACCAGGAAAACAGGTAGAGGGCTTGAGAAGGTTGCTGTAGGAATGATGAAGGAGTTTGGGTGTAAGGAGAATTAGCAACATTGCAAGGAATGTTGGAGACAGGAATTCAAGGAGACAGGAATGGTGGTGGGAAATGTTAGGGGCTTTAAGAAGAAGATTTTGGTAGCTGGGGAGAATATTCTGAGGAGAAATTGGACAGATACCAGTAAAAACTCCAAGCTCCTGCTTGCAAGTTTGCATTCAGCTATACTGCAGGGAGGTTCTAGATGTTCTCTCCTCATTTCGTAGCATTAGAAAGCCATAGAAAGCCCAGACAAGTAAGAGCATGGTTCCTGTATAGCTGCACTGCCCTACAGCCAAACGTGGACACAGGTTCATCCTATATCCCTACTCAAGTCTTGTACCATTGAACTTACAGATGGTCTCTATGAGACAAGCTAAGTAAGGAATTTAAATCCCGTAAAATAGAGAGAGCTGGTATCTACAAAAGCCATGTTTGCTCAGATAGTTACAATTACCATTTTTACAGAATGCTGAGTTACTACTTTAGGCTGCATTTGAGCTAGGATAAAGCAGATAGCATTCCTTTGGACCCATTAGAATGCACATGGCTTGTAGGGTTAATTTTTGTAGCAGAGGATTGCTATTTTGATTTTAGGCCCCTGGCAATCTTTCAGAAAATACACACGGACAAAGCTTTCTCCAGCAAAAGAAATAACTTTATTTTTTATCCTACTTTTAAAGGAGAAAGCCAGGTGTTCCAAATGGAAGGCATATGGCCTGTAGTTAGGAAGCAGTATGTAGTTTGTTGCATAGAATCACAAGCTGGACTTTTGAGCCTGTCGCACATGAAAGTCATGTCTTACTGAAGCTCCCAAACTCTAACAACGGATGTTTCACTGGTGTTCCTCTGCCTAGCTGAAGCTTCTAGACAGCACTTCTGTGGTGAGTAGTCTTGTACCATATTACTAAGGGATGCTGGCATACACTTGCTTAGATTATTTAAGTAGGATTTGTTTCTCTTTTTTTTTGTTATTCTCACTGCTGTAGACTACCTCTTTTGGCCATTTCTGAGTTCTGTAGTAGAACTGGAGAGCTGGAGACTGTCTGTTTAGGTTTGTGTTTCCATCACGAGTCTCCAGAGTCAGGACTTCAGCAGGGTGGTTGCTAAACAACAGCTTCCATAACAGAAAGTAGAGGAGAAATATAACCTTATTCCAAAACATTACTGCATACAGCAAACCTTGCCTTCAGTGTACTTCTCTCCAAAATCTGGAGGAGGTATGTCTTGCAGTTACCCTGGAAGTGAATGATTGTGGAAGTTACACCAATGTAAACCAATTAAATTAATTATAGTGAGCAGTTCTAGAAATAGTTTGACTTTCTATTTCCTGGCAAGTCACTCATTCCTGGAAGTATCAGTATGATACTTCTTTCTTCAGAGCAGCAGTGAGCCATGCTGTAATATGAAGCAGCCTCTACTTTTCTAGAGGATGAAGGAGACATTTGAACATTATGTAACATTTTCTACAGTCTCTTGTATTTCATTTTGGAATAATTTTGGATTTCATCTTGGAATTACTATAACTGAAATGCATAGAAAGCTTCACCAATGAGCTCAGAACATTCTTATAGTGGATGAGGCCTGGGTGGGAAGAGCAAAGTGAGTAGACTTGCTTTCTTGGTCTTTTTAGAGGCTAGCCCAAGCATGCATGGCATTAAGGGTATTATTTAAACTTGTTTTATTTTAAGAAATGTTCACAGCTATTGCTAATAAATACTCTGAGATGAGATGTTTCCTGCTGAATGAAACCAATTTCGTATTGGCCACTTTTTCCATGAATATGACAACAGCCCATACACTCACAAAGGTGACTGTTGTCCTTACTTTTGATCACTGCAAACAGCAAGGGGTGTAGATGGCATTCTTCTGGGAACCTTCAGACAGGAGCATCTTGTTCCAGAGTAACAGCTCCTGGCCATCACTCAGGCATGAATTTTACAAAGCTGAAAATGCTGTGTTTAGCAGGATGGCCTCTTTACATTTCAAGAGAAGCAAACTCTCAGTTTAAGGCTTTCCATGCTGATCTGTGCTAGCACATTGAATCCCTTGATTTCAGAAATTACCACTTCAGTGGGTGATTTTGATATGGCACTTTCACTGTTAGGATTGCAAAGCCCTGAAAACCCAACAACAAAACCACCGGCTTCCCAGAAAGAAGGTGGGATTTTTTTTTTTGGTCAGTAACAGCTTTTTTCCATTGCTTTTTTATGTACGTGAAAATATGTTTGAAATATTTTTTCCTTAAAGTGTATTTATACTGCACTACATAGTATTACTTCTTTATACACAATCCATCTTCTCAAATAAGCAGAAATCTAACAGCATCTGGGTTGGCAGTCATGACGTGAAGCTCATGGGTAGAACTGGGGACTGAGAAAGGTATTAAAGCTGAAACAGAAACGTTCATTATGCATTTATGTAATGACAGGTTTGGTTGCTATTTTAGAGATATTGCAATCAGTTGAATGGTCTGTCTTTGCTCTTTCTGTCAAGAAATCAAGGTGGATTTGTAATTGAGAATACAGACTATTAAAACAAGGAGGGTATGAGATGATGGTTTTTGCAGTTGTTTTTGATAGGCTTCCTCTGTACAAAAAAGAAATGAGAAGGTGCTCTCCTCCTTCTAGAAGAAATCCAGAAAGTGTCTCTGGAGACCTGAACTCCACATCTTAGTTGGCAAAGTAGGTATCATTGTCTCTGAGCTGCCTAAGCTAAGTCAAGAGTGAGGTATGATAGTAGTGGGGTAGCAAGGGATCAGGCAAGGATCATCAAAAAAGGGACTTGGGAGTAGATTAAAAACCCACACCCTAAGCTCAAAGCAGAGGCTGAATGGACCCAGTTTGTTACGTTGCAAGGCCTTTGGGTGAGTTGGGGGCCACACTGAAGTTGAGGGAAATGCTGGTTTATAAAAGAGATGACTATGTGCACATGGCTTGCTAGTAAAATTGCATGTTAGAGCTCAAGAACCTTATGCGTGAGCGGAAGAAACCCAGCACATGGGAATCATAGGTGTGTGAATTTGTGGTTTTGAAAAGGTGTATGTCTTGGTTCATAGCATGCCAGTGCTAAAGAGCTACTCATCAGGCCACATATTACATATTACATATCACAATGCAGCTCGATGTTGCTTTTGTGATGGATGGGTAGGTTTAGAAAAGAAGATGAGAGTTACCTTATTTTGAGCTATCTTCTCTACCTTGAAGCATCTGGGAAGCTGAATTTCAATAATTTGTATTCTGAAACATAAGTGTTCTGAAGTTTCCTACAAAATAGCAACACTGAGGAAAAAAATTAAAAGGTTTTAGAAACCGAACATCATATTTTCAAAATCACATTTGTTTTTGGTGATGTTACAAAATGTGGAATATGTCAAGATTATCTAAAGTCAGGATGTTCTCTGATGTAAGATCTTTGTATACTTTCAAGCCTAATGAGCCCTCTGCAACCTTCACTGGGTACTGGGATGAGGAAAAGCAATTAAGGACATATTGATCTCTGCGTCAATTTCAAAATCTACCCTCGGGAGCCTGACCTACTTTGGACTAAGCTTGTTCATTGGCAGTTTCCTCCCTGCTCCCAAAAGCAGCTGCATCAACAAGGACACTGCTGGTTTCCCAGATAAAAGTGGGGAGATACTGATGTCCCCCAGGCTGGATGGAGCTGGTAACACTTAGGGGGACACATCAGTGCTGGGCAGATACATCACAGCTGCCTTCATAACATGCATTCTCAGCCCAGCTCAGAGCTGGAACCTGCTAATGAAGTACCTGGAAAAAGCTGGGCAAACCTTTTTAATTTATTTTTAGATCTGTCAGGACAGATATAGTCTGGGGACTGTAACTATGGGGTAATCTGCAAGGCCTTTGCTTTTTGGAGTCATTTACAAAAGGGAAACAGATGTAGGCAACAGCTTTTGCCTCCAGTTGAAACAAGGTATTGCAGCTGTTTCCACAAAGAGAGCAGAGTCACTGGACAGGAGAAGGCTTCTCAGCACAGGGGACTGGCTCTACATCACCTCCACCTGCCCCATGGTCCAGACACCAGTCCATTGCAGATGGACAGCACAGGCTGTACAGATGAGAAAAGAGAGGTGTACAGTTCCCAGTCGCTCTAGAGTTGTCCTGTATGGATCTCTCCCTCCCTAGCACCTGCCAGTCCTTTTTCTCTTTCCTTCTGGGATGCTTCCTCCTGAAGGAAGAAAGGACCTGATCTCATTTTGCCTCAAGAACTGCAACACAGCAGTTGCCACAAGTGAGATGCTTTTTCTCATGTAAAGCAAAACCCAGACTTGAATACAGCCCATCTTGTCACAATTCCTCTGATTTTCCTGCAATTTTTTCCAGATGGGAGAAGGAAAGTAAGGGGTGCATTTCCCTGCTAGAATTGTTTCTTAGGAATTAAAATGACTGCAGCATCTACTGGGTTATTATTTTATATTATTACGTATATGAATAAGAGTATATGTATGAGTGTATATCTGGGCTATATGGGGCACACTGAATTTAAGTGGCAATCAAATACTTACCTCTCCCTCACCTTCCTCCATTTGCTTAACATTAAACTGTCATGTATCATTGGAAGTTGGGCTGTTAGAGGTACCTTATGATAGAAGTGCTTGAGGGGGAACTGTGTTCTGCCTCTGATATCCTGGGGAAAATCTCCAAGAAATTCGTCTCCTCTGAACTGAGATGTAACAGTAAGGAGGAAAAAACTCAAGTTCTGCCCTCTGGTAAAATTCATAAACTTTACAGGCTCTGGGTCTGAAAATAATATGATGAAGCAGATTGGACCTCTAGTAATGTTGCCAGAAATGAGCAAAGTGTGGTGTTCTGCTTTTAAGTTTGTTCGGTTTTAGTTAGATAATTTATGTTAGTTAGATTCTTAATGGTTTGTTCTTATGTACCCCTAACTTTCTCCCTCACATTTGTTTCACCCGAGTTATTTTTAACCAATTTTTCCCACCACACTCCCTGCCAATCTTCCCTCTCCTCCCCCAAGTTACCAGAAATATCCTTGCCAATCCTTGGTAACTCTGCCCAAATTCCTGTCAATCTCCCTTGTCCAGCCCAATTCCTTCCAGAACCTTCCTTGCCATTCATCCCTATCCCTGCCACGGGTTGGCTCCCTGTGACTTTCCCCTCCTTTGTGTTATCCTCATTCGTTCCCTGTCATCCCTCATCCCTCCCCTAAAGGACCCCTATTGGCTGGCCTGCGTGCCAGCCCCCCTGTTGCTGTACCTTTATATTGCTTTCCCAGGCATAGCTTGGGGCCATTTTCCTTGCCTCTGTCTCAAGGAATAAATGCCTTCTGGACACGCAAGTGAGTGGCCTCTCCTTCACCTCTCACTTTGGATCCCTCGTGGGGAGACACCTAGAATAGCAAGCTGGTCCACACAACGTTGCTGTCAGCCGGTGGCGTGCTGGGCTCTCTAGTCGGGCTTTCCACCTGCCCAGCTGCTGACCAAAGAGCCGGACAGTGACACAAAGCACAGGGTGAAAGAAACCAGAAGTCATGCTCACTAGTACAATGAACAGTTGGGGAAAAAAAAAAATCAGACATGCTCTGTCTACCTACGCTTGCCTGAGTTTGAACTCTGTCATTCATGAATCATGTAAAAATGGAAGCTTGAAGGGCTGAGAAGTGGTGCTGGGGTGCCAGGCAGGAAGAGCACTGGAGTGTGAGTCAGGCTGTGTAAGCTCCTCTGCCACTGGCCTCAGCTGACCTTGGGGTTGTGACTCCCAGTGCCTCAGTTTCTCCATCTACACAGTAAGTTCTGCTCTTCATAAAGGACTACTAACAGGCAAGATGAGGAGAGCTGTCTACACTTAGGTAAATATGATTTTGCTGGTTTTCTCTAGAAATACAATATGAGAAGAGAAAAGCATCCAACATTTGCAGAGGACAGAGGTGAGGCAGGCTGGCAGCCAAGCAAGAACTTTCCCATCAGACTTTTGGAAAGCAGCTTATCTGCAAAACAGCTTGAGACTCAGCCTGGCTGAGCCCCAGACCTGAGAGCAGCCAGTGGGCAAGTACAGAGGTGGAGCCTCCACTGAGGCTGTTTGTTAGATATAAAATGCTTGGATGGGTCAGTGCTGACCACAGCATCCAGGATGTGGCTGGGGGGAGCTGAGCAGAGAGCAGCACTGGCCATGGGGACAGCAGCCCCAGCCCTTTTGGTACTGCTCAGCCTAAGAGTGACTATTTGTGATGCTGAGGACACCTGCCCAGGTGAGTAGAGCACAAACCTTACTGCCATCTCACTGAGACAGCCTGTTTTCATCTCCCCTGATAAGGGAAGAAGGTTGGGAAGGGAGGGAGAGAAGTAGCATATGATTTTTTTTCTTTCTATGCTTTTTTAAATTCAGCTGCCAGTGGGAGGAGAGTAAGGGGGAGGCTGAAGTCTCAGCAGCCGCTTAAGAAAGATGCTGGCTCCAACTAGTGATGTAATATTGTTTCCTCACTAGTGGGGCTCTAGGAACAGACAGTCTCCAGTGAGGTTTTCTCCTCGATTTGTTTTTTTATTTTTTTTTTTTTTAGTAGGGCCCCAGTGCAGTTACCAAAGGATACAGAGCAATACAAAAGATCAGTCTGGGGATGCTGTGCAGCACAGCGTTCTGACTGTATTCTTCAGGAAGGCCTGGGGCAATTTCAAACAGGCCTGGCATCAGGAAATTCAGAAGAACCCTTACCCTTACTGTCCACAGATCCATCAGTGTCACTTACTCTGCTATCAATACCCCATTGGGGCACCTCTCAGCTTTTGTTTTATTAACTACAGTATATTTGTCATGCATGCAATGTCATATATATCAGCCTCTCCCAAGGAACTCCCCTGAAGTCAGAGAGATGCAGAGTCTGGCTCCTCTAATATGTGAGATCCTCAATGCCATCTGTCAATCCATACAACACCCTGAAATTTCCATACTCATTGCTTTTGATTATGCTGTTCCTCAACTTCAAAGGATTTGGTTTCCTCTCCAAGACATTTCAAAGCCCTAATAATCTCCACAAAGACTGTCTTCATTTCTCAGAGGTGAGAATAGTGGGACTGGGTGATGCTGACCGACTGGCCATTCTTCAAGGATGTCCAGGGATCCCAGGCATCTCTGGCCCAAAAGGAGAACCAGGTCTCCCAGGAACAAAAGGTGAGGACCCCAAAGCCAGTGATGAGCACTGTGAGATGAGATGGTTTTGTTGCTTTGGGTAGGGGAAGCAAGCTGAGGCTGGAGCAGTAGCTAGCCTGGCACTGGCTGCTGTGAGGAACTGGAGAATTGGAGTGGAAAACATCCCAATTAGACACATGCTGGTACACATGGAGGGTCTGTTTCTTCCTTGAGTCCTGTCACAAATCTGAAGTGACCTTGGGGTGAGAAGTGTCTCATTTGTTTCTTCTACAGAAAATCATCAATTTATTTTCTGGGTCTGTATTGAACAGTCTGGGTGGGAGGGAGACTGAGATGCTCCTGCCTGTTTTTGGGGAACAGTGTGGGAAATGTACTGGCAACCCCTACTCAGGGGACCAAGGGAGATGGGGGTCCTTCAGAGTTTTCATAGCCAACTCACAGAGAAGGTGAATCACATAAGCTAAGCGAGATGATCCACCACAGCAAAATCCATGGACTGGCTCCATGATGTATCAAAGCTCATAAGAATTCATATGTGAACTGAAAATTAAGACTTTGAATGACAGTACCAGTGTAGTAAGGCTTCAATAGAAAAAAAGGAGTAAGGTAAAAGAGTAAAACTATGTTACAAGACTGAATCTGATTACCTCGGCTCCGTTGTTTCTGTGAAAGCCAAGTCCCAGTTGCCCAGGCTTCTGTGACTGTCCCATCTGGTCAGTTTGTAATGTGCACATAAAAAATGAGTCTCTTTGCAGGAGAAATGGGAGACCAGGGATTCCCCGGAAAAGCAGGACCACCTGGTGCAAAAGGTAATGTGTAACATATGCAGCTCTAATCCATAAATGCCCGCAAGCTTGGGACATACATTGGGAAACTGGGTCTACGGAGATGAACTTCAGGGCTGGCCAGAGGCTAAGAAATGGTGCTGAAGTAGCATAGGAAAAGCCTGATTTGGGGTATGGCTCTTGCATGGAGTGAGCACTAGAAACAGTGTCCTTGAGTGTTCGGGACCACAACACAGAAGATACCGCTCTTCTCGAAATTTTCCACTGACTCTAAAATCAGACCTCTTCACATTCCCCACTCCTATCCTAACCTGCCTCCAGCACAACAAGCATGCCAAATACCCCCCTCCAGCTCTGAGGAGCTTTGGGGCTCTCTGTGGAGCTTCAGCCTAAAGGCCTGATGCAGAAGCACTATGCTGAGTGCTTGTTCTGCCAATTGACAGGGGCCAATTTAAAGAACACAGACACCAACGGAAAGAATGGTCTTGTTTTACTATGAATATAAAGGCAACACAAAAGTAAAATAATACATTCAATAAAACTACATGCTTGGCTTTGGCAACGAGCAAAAATTAATGAGGTAATGCACCTAATCATTACTATATGAGAGGCAGGATAGTGATTTAGAAAGATACATCACCAATTGCCTACTTTACCATCATCCAGTCGCTGGGGAGCCCCTTTCACAGAGAGGACCCAGAGAATCCTTCCCAGCAATTGGGAAAATCCTACGTGGTGTGTCCACCCATAGGTGAGGTCTCTGGATTTGCCCTGAAAGGGAGTCCAGTGTTTATCGACCCAAATCAGCAAGTAAAAGTGACTTGATTATATTTTTAGTTCAGCAATGCCTGTGTCTAATGGCATGCTTCCCGCTTAGCCAAGGCCAGCGCTTGATCAGAGCCCAGGTCTTGGCTGGGAGGGTTTTCCCCTAAAATACCCTACAAACAAGCCTCTCAGTTGGAAAAGCTTCTTAAAATGATAGATTTCTTGCAGATAGCTACACAAGGTTATAAATAGCTAGCATAAGCATCTTTGTCATCTGTTTTTAGGTAAATAATACTGATGGTATTAGTCACACAATATCCACGATCCATCTTATAAGTCAACTCTGGCTTAGGCCTGCTGCTCAGATGTAGGCACATCACTGCTTTCAGCAGCCTCCAGCCTTCAACTCGGTGTGCAGTGTCCACTTGACCACAAGAACCAGATCAAACAATGGCACAAGATGAGGTTTCCTTTGTAATGGAATGAACCCCTAAAGAGGACGATGTCTGTTGAGAAACTGGCTTTTACCACCCAGGCTTGCTTAGGACCTTCAGCAGGACATGTGCTGCAAATACTGCAAAGAGGAAAAGTGTCTCTTCTAAAGAATCCAGCTGCCAGCACAAGGGAACTATAGGAACTGAGCAGCACTGACTAGCAGGGAAGACATTCCTTTTTTCATGCTGAATATGAAGCTATTTCCTGGCCAAAAGCACCAAAGACTTGAACTGAAATGCCAGCAGGAGATGGACAAACCAACTGAAAAGCCCTGACAAACCCTATTGATTGAAATCTCAAAAGTGCCTGACTGTAAACAAAAAGCCCCCACAAAAAGTCACTGAAATCAAACTGTGAATCCCCCATACATTCCAAGAGATGGACCAGCAGCTCTCTCTCCTCTGTATCCTGCTCTTCCTGCTGTTCCTGAGAGATACTGCTGATCGAGAGAGCAGCCAGGCTGAGGCAGCAGCACCACCTGGAACACTCAGCCAAGCACTGTAGCTTTGCACCTCTTGACAGCCTCTCCTGTATATTAGAGACATATGGAGGGGCTGGAGCAGCCATTTGTGGAGGCACAGTAATTCATTTGCATTGGATAGTCTGTGATGAGCATTTTCCTCTTGTGTTTTGTAGGAGCAACTGGAGAGCCTGGCTTCCCAGGACTGAAAGGTAAATCATGCTGTGCTGAATTTATCACGTGAGCTATTTTGTAAACTTCCACCCTGTGCTGTTCTCATACAACACACCAGATGGGAGCAGTTATAGAGACTGGATGGGGCTATTTGCTGACTGTTGTACCTCATCATAAGCTCTGCCCTGGCCCAGGTGCTGTGGTAGTCCCGCTCCCAAACCAGATGTTTAGCAACAGGTGCTGTCCTTAGCTTGGGCAGCTGGTGCTGCCGCCTGGCACCGTCAGCTGCAGAAGCCACAGGGCGGCGGGACTAGCCAGATTTGGGCAGAGCTCTTAATATTCCCATGCTATGGCAAAATGCAGAGGCTCAAATGAAATCCAGTTGCTGCTAGTGCCAGAGGAACACGTTTCTATGTCTTGGTTTGAAAAGACAGATGTCTGTTAAGGAAGGCAGGAGCCTCCCCTGAAATGGAAAATGTAAACCCTCTCCCTCTGAATTGCCAAAATTTTTAAGTTAAGGGGCTCTCAGGCAAAGATATAACAGGAGCAGGAATAACAGTTCTTTATTAGAGAAAAATAAAATAAAACAAAATAAACAATGCAGTAATACAAAAAAACACTGACAGAATATGACGTGACACCCTGTTGGTAGCAGTCCAATTGAAATGGTGGCTGCAGTCCTCCTGGAGTGACAGATGTAGTTCTGTTGAAGCAGTGATCCTGTAGAAGGGTGGAGTTTACCTCTGGGATATCCAGTGGGAAAGGGCTGCTCCTCTGAGAATCCAGTGGAGAAGGCTGCCCTGGTGTCCCAAATCTCAGATTATATCCAGGAAGGAATGCTTGGCTCCTCCCCCTTGGCAAAGCATCTCACAATGGGACAATGTAATTAGTCATACAGTGACACTCAATGGCCCACTAACAGAAGGTATTTCCTGGAGGGAGGATTGGTTTGTGGAAGAGATAAAGAAAACTGCCCAATTAACAGAAGATAACTGTCACACCTCTAACAGATGGCAAATAGAATACACTCTTATCTTTCAATCCAGGACACTCTACCAGCACTAGCAATAAGGTATTAGGGAAACATGGGGTTTTTGTGAGGCGCACAGGCATCCACCACTGAGCACCATCTGCACTGTGGTGTCCCTCTCTGGAGTTTGGCTGGCAGTCACAGGGTTCAACACCACTGGTCTAGCAGAAGGTTCTAGTGGTCCAGTTGTCACTGCTGCTCCCAAACCACTGGCTGAAGCCCTGTGCCAGCAGCAGCCATTCCCCTGATGTGACTTGTAACTCTGCCTTTCCAAGGTGCATTGTTTCCTCTTTCCCACACTCACCCACGCCTATCCCACATGTCCCAGCCCAGTGGGACCCACTGGCACAAACTGTTGGTACACAGCTCCGTGCGCTGGGCAGCAGCAGGCAGAGCAGCTGGGTCCAACAGAGACATGTCTTGTGTCAGTCTCACCATTTGGACCTCTAAGCCCTAAAACAGATGCCAGCAAGAAATAGATCATGCCAGGTCCAACAGGGCAAGAGAGGCAAGACTGCTGCTCACTGTGCATAAATAAATAAATAAATAAATATATTTATTGTGCACCCCCCAGTGGCCACACCATGTACCTCCTGGTCAACCTGGAGAGCTCTTCCCACTGTGTGAGGCAGCTGGGTGTCACTGCTGTAGTTACAGGGGTTTGTGAGTTGGCTTCCCACCTGCCTCTCTCTGCTTTCCTGGGTCTGTGCAGATAGGCTGGTGGGTCTCCTCTGGTGGGCCTGGTAGCAGCCAGGACAGCTCATACTGAGAAACTCTTCCTGCCTGGTTTCTCTATGCCTTTCATTTGCTTGGTGCAGATGAGCCAAGCACTTCCTCTATCATAACAGCTCTCCAGTGCAACAGGATTTGTCTTGGCAAATCTCAAGTACTGGGGAAGGGGAGTGCTGGGTGTGGAAGGTGGAGAGCAACTGATGGTTTTGTTTGTCCAACAGGAACAAAAGGAGAGCCTGGATTTCCAGAAATATGGGGTAAGTTTCATCCTAGATCTTCATGACACTAGTCAGCTTTGCAAAGTGGATGGTGGTGGACTACCTGCACCAGAAGTCAGGACAGGATAATAGGAACAAGTTCAGAGTGACATTGAAGGATGGAATAAGGAAATATCACTGTTATCTTTGCTTCTCACAGACACATGCAACTTCTGTGGGTCTATTCTGTATGCCAGCCATGCTGGGAAAGTCATGTCTTCTGAGCACTACTTAAATGTCCTGTCCTCTGTGTGTCCTGGAGGAGGTCTATCTCAATTTTTCAGAGACTTGCTGTCCTGCTGTCCACTACAAACACCTGTACGGACATGTGGCTACTTCAAAGGCAATTATACTCCTGCACTTTGCAGTGACACATTTAGTACTTGTGGAGTTCATGTGTGTGATAGTGCTCAGATTAACTTATTAATTGGAAGAAAAGAAGAAAAACAAACAAATTTCAGTTGCCCTATCTGTCTCCATGAGCTAAAGTTCAAGGACAGCTACAACCTGCTCTGCCTACAACTGGGCGCTGTAGGGCCACAGTAAAGCCTCAGAGAGATCAAAGCTGGTGTAACACCTGACAGATTGGGATGCCACTGAACTGGTCCCTTGCTGCCCCAGACACTTCTCTGGGCATGTAAAAGAGTTGACTAATAGGAAGGAAAAGGAAAAGGCCAAGTCCAGGACCATCTCCCTGCTAGGGAGGTCACAAGACAGCCTGGTACAGCTGTGTATCACACACAGCACACTGGGACACCTGCACCACCAGCATCACTATCTCTGATCATCCCCCCAGGCTTTCCCTACAAATGCTACTGATGCAGCTGTAGGCTGGGATGTCTGATAGGGACCATTCATTCTCCTGTGAATCTGAACTTCAGTCAGCAGGTATGGTTTTGGGGAGGTAAAAAAGTATACATATATATAAAGGTACATATTCAAAAGCGTTGTGTGTCTTGGGGAGACCTCAGTGTGGCCTTCCGGTCCTTAGCAGGTGCTTATAAAAAAGCTGGAGAATGAATTTTCTGCATGGGCAGTGACAGAACACTGGGGAACGATTTATAGCTAAAAGAGGAGAGATTTAGATTAGATATTAGGAGATTTAATCTTAACACAGAAGATGGTAAGACCCTGGCACAGGCTGGCCAGAGAAGCTGCAGCTACCCATCCCTGGAAGTGTCCATGTTTGAATGGGGCTTGGAGCAACCTGGTCTAGTGGAAGGTGTCCCTGCCCATGGCAGGGGGTGCAATGAGATGAGCTTTAAGGTTCCTTCCAACCCAAACCGTGGGTGATTCTATGATTCAGTCCATAGAAGATGAGCTGAATACTGTTCACTGCATCACAGGGGGCTGTCCTCTGTCATTAACTCCTTTGCTGTCAACTACCCACACACTCTCTGCGTCCTGCACACATTCTGGAGCTGGGACAAATTTCTGGATCATGAGTCTCTCATCCTTTTCAGAGCAGCTCCGTCCTCCAGACCCGCAAAAGTCATTGCAGATGAGAGGAGTCTCAGCACCTTAGACTATCTCTTTCTTAGAAGGTGCCCATCTCTCCTGCAACATATGGGCCCAGAAGCCATGGCAGGGTTTGGCTCTGAGCAGCTCTACATTAGGATCCTGCAGTACAAAGAGCCAGCTGGGTGCTGAAGGGCTCAAAGGCTCAACACTGACGTGCTCCCGTGATCAGTAAACACATTATAACTCTTTCCACTTGATCTCTTTGATTTGCACAGAACCAGGGAACTGCCAAGAACTGTTGGCCAAAGGGAAGATTTTGAGTGGCTGGTACACAATCTACCCCCAAGACTGCAATGCCACCACCGTCTTCTGCGACCTGGACACAGATGGTGGGGGATGGATTGTGAGTAGGATGAGGAGAGGGAGGTTTACATTTTTCTACAGTGATTCTTGCTCAGGCTGCAAAGAATGGCTCAAAAATAGAAACACACAGCTGAGGTTCACATCCGCAAGTGACCCAAAATTTCATCAAGTTGAAATGTTTGATGGTGTTGGGAGGTCAATTAGGGCGTTGTTGATGACTTTTAGTAGTTGGTGATTTTTGTGAAGATTGAGGGCCATTGGGGTTGGTTCTGTATGTGGATGTGAGGATGATGAGAATGGATAGGGTGAAAGATCCTTAGTAGGCTTTGATTAGGCCTGAGTGTATAGTGGTTGCGGTTTTGAATCCCTCTGGACACAGGGGATTCCCCGAGACTTGTCTCTGGAACCAGGCTGAGTGCCACAGACTTACTCCCTGTTTAAATCAGCAAATCATTTCCTCCTCGTTTCCGAGGGCCTATGGAGAAGATCCCTGAACGAGGGATTCTTGTGGGGTTTGCTCCCCAGACACCCACAAGAGTGTCCTGATGTAGGGGAAGCATTTACCATGGTGGGCGTGTCCCCCAGGCACTGTGGATGCTTTTTGAGATGGGATGGTAGGGCTGAGGATCTCTTTCAGGTTTTTCAGAGGCGATGGGATGGGTCAGTGAACTTCTTGCGAGATTGGGATTCATACAAACGAGGCTTTGGTAACCAGCTGACGGAGTTCTGGATGGGGAATGACAACATTCACTTCCTCACCTCTCTGGGTAAGGTCTGCCTCTGTCCTGGGCTGGGGCCATGAGAGTCCAACCCCTGTACCACATTGGGTCATTGCAGACCTCTGGGTTTCTCATATTCATCTGAGGCCCCCACTGTTAATTCCAAACAGGATGCAGACTCTTGCAGCCTATTGCATCTAAAAATAAGCAAAACTAGAAGTCAGGGAAGAGATTGAGCTGGCTGCATCATCTACCCTGGAGACAGGTCAACACATCTTCCTACTTGGACTGGTTGTGATGGCATCATCTGGTCCACACACAGCCTTGGAGTTACAGCTGTGTGCAGGACTCCTGCCCATGACCACCCAATATCATATCTGAAAAGGTGCTTCCCCAGAAAACCATCAAAGGTACAGGAGGCTCTGCAGGAATTTTAAATAAGTCAAAATCTCTCAAGTAGTGGCAGTTCCTCTCAAGTTAGCTCACAGCTCCTTAGCCCTCCACCCTGAAATCCAGTGGCATACCCACCATCCGCCCTGCATCACTGCTGTCCATCTTCTCTTCTAGGACCCTGTGAACTCCGCATTGACCTGAGAGACTTTGAGAACAACTACTATTTTGCCAAGTATGCCTCATTCAGAGTTTTAGGAGAGTCAGAGAAATACAGACTGGTTCTAGGAGACTTCCTTGGTGGAAACGCTGGTAAGTCTGACGCAGCTCACTGGGAAAGTCTGTTTCCTAGAGCATTTCAGAAGAGTTCAGCTTCTATGCAGAGATGTATCATGCACACTCTTTGTATCAGCTACATTTTGGGTAAATTTTTTAAAACTGAGGTACTGAGTGACCTCTGGGTACAGGGATGGAGGGGGGACATCCATTACCCAAAGAAATGTGACTCAGAGCATTACCTTCAAGTGCAGCCCTATGGTTTAACAGCAAATGAGCCTGGTCCTGAGCAGCACCCAAGCCAATTGACCTTCCCAACAGCTCTGCAGCAGCCAGGTCAAGGTCTGCTTTTGGTTACATTGGCAGGAGACATTTGCCCAGGAGGTCTGGCATTTCCAGGGCTGGGGTGCTGTTCAATACTTGCAGCATCAGCACTCCATCCTCTTAATACGTGATTTTTTTTTTTTTTTTTTTTTTTTTAAGTAAACAAACCTTCTTTAAAATTCAATATCCATCATTCAGGAATGAGTGAAACCAACACCTGAGAGAGCAGTGCTCTGGGTTTATGTGGCTTTGTACACTGCAACCCTGTCTGGTAATTCAGACTTCAGTGTGTCTGCAGAGAACCTGAGCATTGCAAGAGGAGTGACACCTTTGTACCTGTGAAAAGAATCTGGCCCATTTGATTTACAGGCATAGATAAATTCTCCATGTATTTTAGCAGAGCTCAGGACATTTTTGTCCAAGACAAGGAGGAAACCTGGGCAAGAGACCAGGAGGATTTATACAACCTGCCTTACACCTGCCAAGAGCTACTGGTGCCCAGCAGGGGTGCACAGACACATCAGTGTCCTGTTTGTGATCCCTACTGTAGTAACTGTGAATGTGTGCTCTCTGCAGGAGACTCTTTATCGTACCACAGGGACATGCCATTTTCAACAACTGATCAGGACAATGACATGAGCTCCTTTAACTGTGCTACAGAATACAAGGGAGCGTGGTGGTACAATGACTGCCATTACTCCAACCTGAATGGGATGTACTGGATGGGCGCGCATGGGAGCTACGCTGATGGTATAAACTGGAAGACAGGCAAAGAATACCACTACTCCTATAAGCGTACAGAAATGAAATTTAGGCCAGTTTAACATGGTGACAGGGTACCTGACTAGATCCAAGAGGCACTTCTCACCCACCAACAGAAGACACAAAACATAATGTTGTTTGGGGACAAAAATGGACCAGAAAGTATATTACAGGTTGTGCTTTCTGCCTAGAGCAGGATTTTTGAAGCCAGAAGATATTGGTGCTGGTTTGAGCTCCTGTAAGCACTAGACCCTGGTGCTTTCTCTCACCCTGACTACCTTTAGCAGCCTCACTGATACAGACTGAGCCCAAGCACCTTTTTCTGAAAAGTGCGTTACCTTGATTTAAAGACTAGGTGATGGGTGGGGCCAGTGCACCTGATATTATTACCCTAAATGGTAATTACTGCTAATCTCCAGTATAATCCATGTATATGAAGACTCCAATATGCATGCAGCCTCTTTCTATTGGACCCAAGAGCCATCCGAAAGGCACTGAATTCCTGATCTGTCCCACTCTCCCTGCAGGCTGTGATGGAGCCACAACATAGAACAGCATGGAAAAGACTGAGCTTCCAGCACAGTGCTGTCAGCACTACCAGTTTCCCACTTCCTTCCCCACGTGTTCCAGGACTTCAGGTGAGACCCCAGCTTCTGGAACCACAGGAAAATTGCTCAGCACTTCCCACCAGGACACAGCTGCAGCTGGGCCCAGAGCCAGCTTTAGCCATTCTTCCAGGGCATGTTTCTAGATCTCATTAGCTGCTGAGGACCAAGAGCTGTATGCAAAACAGTCTGTTCAGCAGCATGTGTGGTACCAAGACTTTACAGCAGTTCGAAGTCAAGCCTTGCACATGTGATCATCATGTACAGTGCCAGTACCTTCCATTTCATCTTGTTTCCAGCAGTGTTTGAGGGTAGGCTATCTGCTGGTAGGTGGACACAGTTCATCTGGTTCATGTATTGCATTTGACTCTTAGCAGAACTGGGTCTCTTCTTCCTGCGCTTGTGCTGCTGGACTCCTCGCCACAGCTGACAGAGGAGAGCTGAGCGCTAACTCTTCACTGCAGGGATAGACAGAGACAGTGGAAATAGAGTATTTCTTTGTGTTATGTTCCTAATGGTCTCAGGTTTATTTCACTATATATTGCAAAGATATGTAGGAAGGGCAGTTCCAGCCCTACAAGACAGAATCCAAACCTTGTGGATAAGAAAAGTGAGGAGGTCACTCAGCCCACTACAGCAGGTCAACAGTTTTCTAAGAAATAAACCTGAGGGTTTGCATCTCCCCACTCACTAGGTCCTGTCTCAGTTTACTTCTTTTCAGTTACACAAGAGCGTGTCTGAGCAGAGAAGTGCACACTGAAAGCCCCATAGTTACTTTTCCCTCTCCAGGAGCTCCGCCTTGTTTTTCTCCTACTTCCAATAAGATTCACACGCCCGCACCAGGAGCAGGAGCAAGGTCCCAGAGCATTCAGCTGTATCTCACCCATTAGCTGCTGATGCTGTCTTCCAGGAGTAGCTTCTCAGAGGTCCAAGATACTACCAGAGACTCCTCTGCAGAGATGTATGAGCAGGTGCTGACATACTCAGCTACAAACTAGCGACAAGTGCTAAATCCCCTTTCTCTGCTCACCCCTAGCTTCTCCTCTTACTACACAGAAACCTTTAATGTTTAAATTTGGTTTGTAAAGGACACTGATGAGACTTTAAACATACTACTTACTACACAGAAATAAAACAACTACTAGTAGATAAAATACACTGCATCTATAAAGGTACACTATATAACATCTAATAAAGGTACCTATAAAGGTACCTGTATTACATCTAATGAAGAAATAGTATAGATTAATATTCAATGTAATTTACCACCAAATGGATGATGGAGTACACATCAAATTCTTCCTCTCAATTCCAAGGAAAGTAACCATGGAATTTGTGTCCAGACTCCAGAGAGAGCTCCCTGCAAATTTCCAGGGGGTATGTAGGAGGTTTCTACCTTCACGAAAATCTGTGTACCTTTTATAGTTCTAAAAGTAGTGTCTTTCAGTCAGGAATTTCTAGTTTATCTCCCCACATCTGTTCTAATACCCAGTTGTTTATTGGGAGTTCTACTCCTGGAGCCAGAGAGGAATAACTCAATAGCTTGTAAGCTGGCCTGGTTATCTCATCACTTAATGTGGAGGGGAGAGTATCTGGAGCTGACACACCAGCTCCAGATAAGATCTTCTGTGGTAGGGGGGATGTCCTGCCACACTCTGGTAGGGGTAGCATGTGCAGGAAGACTCTGGCCTTACTTCTGCCCACATAACATGGTGCTTACTGGCTGCTCTGCCAAAGAGCCAGTCCTGGCAGGGACAGCCCCTCTGTCACCACCAGCCCACCCACTCCTGCCCACAGGCAAGTTCCCATTTTCCGGCTCACAAAAATCACTCCTAGCTTTTGGTATCTCTGAACCTTACTCAGAGATGGATCTGCCGTTCTCCTGCAAAACACAACTGCCAAGTTGCACTGAACCTCTCATGTATGGGCCAACCATATCTTACTCCCAAACAGCACAAGGAGGCATTACTTTCAGAGTAAATTCAAAGCAATGGATACTTGCCAGAAGTGCATGGACTGCTCAGGTTAAGAAAAGCCAACAGTGAAAGTTTAACTTCTGGACGGCAGAGCCTCACCAGCACTCACTGACACCTTCCTCAGGCTGCACAGCTGCCAGGTGGTACCTTTAAGGTGTACCCACTCTTGCCTAGAGCATGGTGCTGCAGGTCCTGGCAACAGTCTGCGACCAAGTGCCACTGGCAGATTTGGTGCACCCTGGGGCACTGACCATGGCACTTCCTGAAGCTGCAGGGTCCAGAGACACAGTCCGCCACCTCTGTAGAGTGTTAGTCCAGAGAGCAGGCGTGGCCACAGAGCCAGCCTCATGCTGGACAGGCTCTGTGCAGCCTAGCCCCAGCTTCCTGCAGCAGCTTGCCCCACTGAGCAGTGCAGCCATATCACTCCTCAGTGAACTGCCATGTCATTGTTACAGTGTCTCCAAACCTGACCTCCTGAAGAATCTTATCAGGAGGCTGGTGCTGTAACACCACTTTGTGCAGTTTTTGACAAGCCTGCACACAGGCTGATGTTACTGCTTGGTCACCTGGCTGGCACAAAACTGCATGATGCCTCCCAAACACAAGGCTCAGCGCTGTGACACTTCCAGCTCCCTGCACTCCACAGAGACATGGCTTCTCTGTCCCTCCAGTGCCATCATGCTGAGCTCTAGCTCAAGGCAGCAGCTAGCATGGTCCCAGAAACAGCCACCCAGCACTTTACAGGGATAGCAACAGCAAAAGACAAGGTCAAATCTTTCTCCTGATGTCCACCATGCCAAACCAAAGTTTCTCTCAGTCAGACATTGCAGCCTTTCTCATCATAATCTCACTGAAACTGAAAGAAGTTGATCAATAGTTAACTCATGTAAGCATGAGTTAACTACTAAGAGTCAACAAGTATGAATCACAAGCCTAAGAAGCAGGATGCACCTTAGACTTGTCAAGAAAAGAGAAACAGAAGGCACCTTGTCAAGGCAAGAGGAACAAAACCTATTATCAGCAGAAAACGCTGAACCAGCCAGCAAAGGACTGTGCATGCTTCAGAAAGAAAGGTTAAAAGCGCAAAGTGAGGAAGACTGCCAGCCTTCATTGGAATGACTCCCGAGGAAGACCCAGAGCCTTCCTCAGTGCGATCACCAGAGTACACTGCATTTGCGTGTCACATATGCTTAATGATATTAATGATTTCCAAGAAGTAATTCGTATAACCACTCCAATCCCAAGGAATGTAAAGAATATGCATGTAATTTAGCCATATATTTTGCTGTGTAGAAGTGCTGGGTGTATGTGTTAGGAGGAGCAATTCCCCACATGCCCAGTGCTGAATAAAACAAATACCCACTTCACTGAGTCAGTCTCTGAGGTGACTCTTAGCTTGGCATTGGATTGAATCAAAACAAGAGCGCTGTCCCATAGTGCTCTCCTGGGCTACACCAATTCTGCAACCTTGAAGAAATCCAGCTGTTGCTTGAAGGCAGGGCCTCACCTTCCTCTGCTTCAGCTGCCCCTGCCTTCCCTCCTGGGCTAGCACAAACCTCTGCACGGACTCTCTTGTAAGCCAGCCCCGAAGACCAATCCCTCAGAAAATTAATTCAACAGAAGAAAAGCATACCTCCTTCTCAGCTGGCTCAGCTCCATGGTCCTGATTTTTATGCAACGGCACGAACCTGTGCTTGGGAGGGACCATAACAAACACCTGATCGCGGAGGAGATGCCCCCTTCTCCTAGCTCCGACCTAAGTGTGGATGGAGTGGCCAGGTAACCTTTGCCAAAGGTGTAAACTACAGAACTAGCTTCCCACATCTGCTGCCTTTTTAGCCTCTGCAGTATACAGTGGCGCGGCCCTCTCCACCCCCAGGAGAGTCGGGAGGGGAGGGGAGGGGAGGGGAGGCGAGGCGAGGCGAGGCGACAGCCCAGCCCGGCCCGTCGAGTAGTGAAACCGCCGGGTCGAGCTGCCATAACGGACCCGCGGCGGGTGTGGCGCTCGCGTGGTCACGTGAAGGGACGCTGGGTCACCACGTGATCCTGAAGCCGACGGTCACGTGACCAGTGCCTGCGCGGCAGCGCTCGCTGTGCGGTGTAGGCAGAGTGGCTGCTATGGAGTCGCCGCCGCTGCTGCTCCTGCTCCTGCTCCTCCTCCTCCTCCCCCCCCCGCCGCTGCCGTCTGCCCGCGCCGCTCCCGGTAGGTGTTTCGGGCCGGACCTTTCTGCCTGTCCCACCTACTCCTCGGGCTGGACCCCTCTGCCTGACCTCCTCCTTCCTCAGCCAGAGCCCTTGGCCCTCCCATGGACGGGACACTCAACTAGCTTTTCCAGGCCCTGAGCAGGACCCCAAACTAGCCTCGCTGGGCCGGAGCCTTCAGGCAGCCTGGGGAGCACTGGGAGGGCGCTCCGAGCTCCCCGGGTCCCGGTTCCCAGGTTGGGTTGTGGGGCGCTCCGAGCTCCCCGGGTCCCGGTTCCCAGGTTGGGTTGTGCCGTACCGGGTGATGGCGCCTGTTGTCGATTTCCCCTGTGCTGATGCTTCTCCTGTGCTCCAGCTGCCCGGGTCGTGCGGCCCAGCCTGGAGGAGCGGCTCTTCCCGCAGGTGCGGGACCACTTCAGCTTCGAGACCTGCGGCAACGAGACCTTCCCGCAGCGGTACCTGGTGTCGGGTAGGTTCCGAGGGTCCAGTGGCTTCGGGCTGGATTCCTTTCTGCTTAAGCTTTAACTGCCTCTGTTCGGAGGTAGAGCAGGAGCTGGAGCACGAGGCAGCCAAGGGCCAACCTGTATGAGCCAAGCATTCCCCAGCATTGTCTATATCCTCCTCTTCTTTTCATCCACTTTTTACAAAGGCACGTACTTACAGAACAAGGGGGCCTGGCTTTAAATTGAGAGTAGGCTTAGGCTGCACATTAGGAAGGAATTTTTCCCTGGGAGGGTGGGGAGGCCCTGGCGCAGGTTATGCAGAGGAGCTCTGGCTGCCCCATCCCTAGAAGTGTCCAAGGCCAGGCTGGACAGGGTTTGGAGCAACCTGGGATAGTAGAAGTGGTCCCTGCTCATGGCAGAGGGGTAGAACTGTGTGAGCTTTAGGATCCTTTCCAGCACAAACCAGTCTGGAATTCACTCTTTGCCTTCTGTTCTGGTTGTGTGGTGCAAAGGGGATTGTGGTTACTAGCCTCTCTGGAGCAAGAGTAGACAAGAAGCAGGAGCTGTAATTCAGTGTTCTGAATGCATCAGGAAAAACAAACAGCGACTGAAATGTTGCACTCTGTACCAGTCATTTTTAGGAATGAAGGTAACTCCTCTTGGGTCAGTGGTTTGCATTATTTAAAGTCATGCAACTATAGATAGCTCAATCCATGCGAAGCAATGAGCACTGCCAGCAAGGAGCCAGCTGTGTCTTCCTTTTGTGTCGCTGACAGTAAAAGAGAAAAGACCTTTTTAAACAGCATGTGACTAAAAAGACAGCAATTTCTGTAACCAGTGTCACACGTTTTTCAACCCTGCCTGTAGGAATTGGGGAGTAATTTGCAGGGAGAGAGCAAAGGTAGACTTGGAAATAGCAACAGACGCGAGCACTGCCCAGCTTTGTGCCTACCTGGTGCTGCCTCCCAGCTGCATTGGGGTCTTCAGATGCTCCAGCTTGCCTTCATATCACCTGTTGCTCTGCAGCTTGTTCACCTGTGCCAAGTTATGTGTTTTACCAGGCATGAATTCAGGGATCAGTTTAACCCAGTGATAGGGACACACCAATGAATTTTGAGAGCATACCCAAGGCTGCAATTTCACTAATTAAGTGGCCCTTTTTGAACAGAATGTTGGGATTACGTGGTTGAAAGCATTGTGCAACTTCTGTTTGTTTTCTTTTGAAGTGTTATGTTTTACCTGTGAATCCTGGGCAGAGCTGAATAATATTTGTGAGGAGCAAAATATTATCAGTGCTGTTCTACTGATTTATAGAGAGTTTCTGACTCAAAATTCCTGCAATTCCATTTCCCTGTACTGTTTTTTTGTGCAATATGAGACTTTACAGATTATCAGCTAGAAAATAAAGACTAATTTCACAACAGGGAAGCTGATACTCTTGAGTTTAGCTGTCAGTTCCCCAGGATTTCAATCTAAAAATAGATACCTTTCTAAGGAGCCCATCTGTTTTGGTTTTGGCTCCTGTGATGGTTGTTTATTCCAGGAGCCATGAAGCATATGAGGAGAAGAGCCGGAGGAAAAAGAACACTGAGCACTCCAGTTACCTACCCAATATCCAAAGCAAATGCATTATAGTCAGTTGGCCTCTTTGTTAATGAAGAGGAGCAGTTTCACTAATGAGAGGTTTCGAATCCCATTTCAAGCCGAATCTGGCTTTGTCAATTCTGTGCTGAGAATGCCAAGAATTAAATTTGGGCCTTTCTGTTCATGGAAACAGCCTCATGTGACAGCAACTTCCATGAGACAACTACTGTGCAGGGTCTCTTCAGATGATATGTTGAAATCAACGCTTAATTGATGGTCTGAGGTTTGTCATTGAAGAAAACTATTTATTATCCATCTTAATTCCTGTGCAGTTTATGACTAAGCTAAAATCAAATGTTTGTTGAAGTCAGCAAGCATTAGAGAAACTGTTTGTTAGATAAGCCAGTGTTAGCATCACGGCTCAGCTTGTCCTCCCAGACTCAGTTTGCCTTCAGTTATAAGGTGGTCTGAGGATGAAGCACATAATCTTCATATATCATCATATATATATATACACACACACACACATACATGCATGTATGTTACATAGATAACATATATCAGCATATTGTGGGCTCCTCCCCACAGTGTGGTCAGCAGGTGTGTAGGGGATTCTGTCCCTCTGCTCAGGTGGGATCCCATCAGTAAAACTGCTTCCAGACCCAGGGACCTCAACATAAGAAGGATGTGAGGCTGCTGGAGTGAGTCCAGAGTAAGCCCCAGTGATGATCTGAGAGCTGGTGTAGCAGAGCATCTCACCCTCTTCCAAGAGCTTATCTGTTGTTTGTTAGCCAGTCAGGTAACTCAAACAGGACAAGCTATGTTATTGTGAGTTTTTTGGGCCGTGGGGTTAACGCTGGTCTGGTATTTCCCAACTGCCAATAGATACCTTACTGCTGACATGAGATCTGACAAGATAAGCTGGCTTTTGAGTGACTGATAGCTGTTCACTTTAAAAACTTTAGAAGCCATTTATAATATATTTAAATGTATAAGTATATATATATATTTAAAAGTCAAAACTATAAAAGCCACCCCAAACTTTCACAAAGCAAAAATCTGCCATAGATTCTGCCTCACAAAGCAGAAATCTGCTAGAATACGTATTTTTTTCAGGAAATATGTGGAGTTTCTCCTGTGAGCAGGGACATCTGCTTCACTGTTACTCGCCAGGGGTTGAGTGAAGGAATCTGTGTACGTTATTGTAATTTACNCTTTCTGTTCATGGAAACAGCCTCATGTGACAGCAACTTCCATGAGACAACTACTGTGCAGGGTCTCTTCAGATGATATGTTGAAATCAACGCTTAATTGATGGTCTGAGGTTTGTCATTGAAGAAAACTATTTATTATCCATCTTAATTCCTGTGCAGTTTATGACTAAGCTAAAATCAAATGTTTGTTGAAGTCAGCAAGCATTAGAGAAACTGTTTGTTAGATAAGCCAGTGTTAGCATCACGGCTCAGCTTGTCCTCCCAGACTCAGTTTGCCTTCAGTTATAAGGTGGTCTGAGGATGAAGCACATAATCTTCATATATCATCATATATATATATACACACACACACACATACATGCATGTATGTTACATAGATAACATATATCAGCATATTGTGGGCTCCTCCCCACAGTGTGGTCAGCAGGTGTGTAGGGGATTCTGTCCCTCTGCTCAGGTGGGATCCCATCAGTAAAACTGCTTCCAGACCCAGGGACCTCAACATAAGAAGGATGTGAGGCTGCTGGAGTGAGTCCAGAGTAAGCCCCAGTGATGATCTGAGAGCTGGTGTAGCAGAGCATCTCACCCTCTTCCAAGAGCTTATCTGTTGTTTGTTAGCCAGTCAGGTAACTCAAACAGGACAAGCTATGTTATTGTGAGTTTTTTGGGCCGTGGGGTTAACGCTGGTCTGGTATTTCCCAACTGCCAATAGATACCTTACTGCTGACATGAGATCTGACAAGATAAGCTGGCTTTTGAGTGACTGATAGCTGTTCACTTTAAAAACTTTAGAAGCCATTTATAATATATTTAAATGTATAAGTATATATATATTTAAAAGTCAAAACTATAAAAGCCACCCCAAACTTTCACAAAGCAAAAATCTGCCATAGATTCTGCCTCACAAAGCAGAAATCTGCTAGAATACGTATTTTTTTCAGGAAATATGTGGAGTTTCTCCTGTGAGCAGGGACATCTGCTTCACTGTTACTCGCCAGGGGTTGAGTGAAGGAATCTGTGTACGTTATTGTAATTTACCATTTTGGTGGTAAATTGCATTTGACTCCTAAACAATACTGTTTCTTTTGCCGGTTTTAATATAGATACCTTGATATAGTGCACTGTTTTTATGGTTTACTGTTATTGACTAGTAGTTCTTCAGTTTTATACTGTGTAGCGAGTAGTTATGGCTAAGATCTTTTGTCTGTTATCTCTTGTCTGTTTAATAAATAATTCATTTCTATAAGTAGATCTGATTTGCTGTCATTAAAACTGTGAGCCAGAATAATTCCTTAAATTTAAAATGTTGCCAAAATTTGATGCTAAGGCAGGGCTTGTCTGAAGCTTTCCCTTGTCTCATGACAGCTGGAGCCCCTCTGCTCTGGAGACAGGTTGGGAGAGTGGGTTTGTTCAGCCTGGAGAAGAAAATGGCCAACCTTATTGTGGCCTTCCAGTACTTAAAGAACATTTGTGAAAAACAGGGAGAGTATCTTTTTACCAAAGCCAGTCGTGATAAGACAAAGGGCAGTGGTTTGAGGTTGACAGATGGTGAATTTGGGTTGGACATAAGGAAGACATTCTTCCCCGTGAGAGTGGTGAGGCTCTGGCACAGGTTGCCCAGAGAAGCTGCGGCTGCCCAATCCTGGGGAAGTGTTCAAGGCTGGATTGCACAGGGCTTGGAGCAGCCTGGTGTAGTCGGAAATATCTCTGCCCGTGGCAGGGGGCTTTAACTGGATGGTCTTCGATGGTCCCCCCCAACTCAAACCATCCTATGCTATGTAATTTACAACTTTATACATCACAGCAGGACTATCAGAAAGATGCAGGCAATTCCCTAATGTCAGTTTTGTGTGAAAATTTAGCTGTGCAAATGTTTTGGAGTGAGTTGGGTTAAAAAGGGTGTATAAATGGGAAATTGCTCTTTTGAGGGGCAGCTGTCTGCAAAGGCCTTGCAGAACTTGAGATTTTATGTATTTTTCAGGCAGAAGTGAAATTTGCAGGCGATGTAGTGATCTCATGGAAGCTCTTATTTACCCCCACCCAAATGAGAGCTTTCTGGAGCCTGGTCTTTCTAACACCTTTGTGTTCCAGGTCAGATCTCAGGAATCAGCCTGTTCACAGAGTTCTTCTTGTTAAGCTTCTGCCCAAAACCAAAAATTGACTCATTTCATGCACATGTTCTTTGTTGTGTTTTTGAGGGTATTATATTTTTTGTGTGTTTTGGGTTTATTTTATTTTAATTTTTAATTTCTTTCTTTCAATTGCCTCAGCAAAGTTCTGGAATAAAGGATTCGGACCCATCTTTTTCTATACTGGCAATGAAGGTGACATCTGGACTTTTGCTCAGAACTCTGACTTCATATTTGAATTAGCAGAGGAACAGCAAGCACTTGTCATTTTTGCTGAACATGTGAGTATTTTAGTGGTTATGCATCCTTTAGAGTCTTGTTCTGTTCAGTATTACCAAATTCAGCTTTCTGCAGGTCTGGAATAGTGGTACCATTTCTTGCCATGGAGCTGAGTCAGACCTGCTATAAGCTTTCTCCCCATGGCAGCAGGTCTTCTTTTTGTAATCATGGCTTTTATGCCTCCCAGCACTCCAGGATACAGATTGCTGTTTCAGTACAGCCTATGCCACAAATGATTTGCTTTTGTAAGTAGTTTCTACAGGCCTTAAATTCCATGTTGGAGTAGAGAGATATTTTGTTTGGATAATATTTAATCTCTCTACCTTGCAAAATCCCAAGCCAACCTTTCCCACCCTACTCTATTAAATCTATCTACCATCTTAGGCATGAAGATATTATCCTGTTCCCTTTAGTAGCTGGGAACTTCAGGAGAGATATACATGCTGAGAACCCACTTGGCACCCACTGAAGCAGCTGTCATGTCCTGGCTATCCAATCCATGGTTTGTCCTGAAGGTGTCTGTGTATCAGTTGCAGGAGACAAGGCACTTCCTCAGTTATGGACAAGTTAGAGGACGCCTCATACTCTGTTATCTCTTCATATTAGTGCACACTTAGCCCAGCTCTGTGGTGAGAAGACCCAGACCAGCATTGCCATAGTGTATCTCTTTCATTTCAGCGGTACTATGGGAAGTCTCTTCCCTTTGGACTTGAGTCAACACAGCTGAAGAAGACTGCTCTGCTCACCGTGGAACAAGCCCTTGCTGACTATGCAGTGCTCATTACTGAGCTTAAGCAGCAGTTTGGTGCTGCAGAATGCCCTGTCATCACTTTCGGAGGCAGGTAAGTGCTGCGTGGACTCCTTCCCTTCTCTGCATCCTTTTCCAGCCAAAGTTATGCTGCCGAAGTTTTCAATGCAGAGCTTTAAGCTATCCTTTTGAGAGCAGATGTGCCTGTGCCTCAGCTCCCATGAGCTCATCACCAGGTCCCACTCTTCTTTCCCATCAGGAATTAGTCTTCATTTGTGGTTGCTTTGGAGAAGCACCACTGACTGGATGTTTCTAAGCTTCTTCAATGTCTAAATCATCCAGAACTGCAGAAAAAAAAATAGCTTGGAAAGGGTAAAGGGAAAATAGCAGCCTTTCCAGTCATGAGCAATGGGATGGTGTGCCAAAACCTGAGGAAGCAAGCAGTAATGGAGTCCCTCAATCTGCTTCGCGAGGTGTTGGCTACAATGAACCTCACCTGAAATGTTTCTAAACTAATGCATACGGCATGAGGAACAAACAAGAGGAGCTCAAAGCTTTGGCCCAAGCCCAGAGATTTGGCACCATTAGCAAAGTGAAGTTTGGTAGGGTAAGTCCTGTGGCTGGAGTGCCCTGTTGGATGGTTACAGGCTCTTCAGGAGGGATAGGCAAGAAGAGGTGAGGTGATGGCATTGTATGTAGTGGAAGGGATAGAATGTCTGGAGCTCACAGTTGGCAATGGCACAGTTGAAAGCCCCTGGGTAAGAATCAAGGGACAAATAAATAATGCAGGTGTCACTGTGGGAGTCTACTTCGGATCTCCCAGACAGGATGATGATGCAAACAAATTATTCTTTGAGAAACTAAGGATGCTTTCAAGTCAACTTCCCTTGTCCTTATGGGGGACTTCAGCTTGCCAGAAATCAACTGGGAGAATCACACAGTACAATCTAGGCCAGAAGATTCCCTGAAAAACCCAGATGACAACTTTATGGCACAGTTCTTACAGGAGCAGAATCAGAAAGATACCCTTCTTGATCTACTGCTTGTCAACAGAGAGGATTTTGTGAGTGAAGAAGGGGTTGGTGGCTGTTCTGGCCACTGCAACCATGAAGCCATCAAGTTTAAAATATCTTTTGACAGGAGGAAAAGTGCCAGCAAAACCTCAACTCTGGCTGTGAGGAGAGACTTCAGCAGACTTCAGGCTTCTCAGGGAATTATTGAGTAAAGCCCCCTGGGAAAATGTTTTTGTAGGTGATGGGGTCCATCACCTACTGTGGTGGTTACTTTTAAAATATCACCTGTTAAGGGCAAAGGAGTAACAATTTCCAAATGTTGAAAGTCAGGCAGGTGAGCCAGAAGGCCAGCTTAGCTGAACAGCTAACTGGGAAATGAGGTGAAAAAGGAAGTTGTATGCCCAGTGGAATCAAGGTCAGGTGACATGAGAAGAATACAGAGATACTGCTCCCCACTACAGGGAGAAAATTTATGTGATTAAAGCTTAATTGGAGTTGAAACTGCCAAAACTGTGGAGAACGATAAAAAGAGTTTTTAAAATACATTAATGGTGAAAGACAATGCAGAAATAACATTGGCCTGTTCCAGGATGAGGATGGTCACCTCACAAACAGGGACAGAAACAAGGCAGAGGTGTTTATTGCATTCTTTGCCTATGTCTTCACCATGGTTAACAGACCAAAGGGGCCCCACTGCCTTGAGCCGGACGACCATGAATGCAAGAATAATCAACTCCCTGTTGACCCTGAACATGCAGGATCTGCTGCTCCCTCTGGATCCCTACAAATCTGTGAGGCCTGTTGGGATTCATCCAAGAATCCTCAAAGAGCTGCTGATGTCATTGCAAAACCTGTCTTGATGATTTTTGAGCAGTCTTGGGAATCCAGAGAGGTCCCAGCTGAGTGGAAGCTGGCAAACATTGTCCCAGTTTTCAAGAAGGGCAAGAAGGAGGACCCTGCAAATGACAGGACTGTCAGTTTCACTTCAGTGCTGGTAAAATCTGGGAAGATCATGGCAAATATTATTCTGGGAGGTATTGCAAAACCACCTGGAGGGCAATGCAGTCAATGGTCGCAGCCAGCTTCAGGAGGGCAAAGTCCTGCATGTTGAACCTGATTTCTTTCTATAATGGGGTAACCCACCTGGTTGATCTAAGAGAGCCAGTAAACATCATTATTTTGGACTTCAGCAAACCTTTTGATGCTATCTCTCCCAAAGATTTTTCTGGGCAGAATGTCCAGCATATGTTGGGTGAGCAACTGGCTCTCTGGTTGGCACAAAGAGTGTCTGGGGTGTCCAGTCACTACTGGGATTCTGCAGGGCTCCGTCCTCAGCTCTTTTACATCTTTCTTAACAACCTGGATGCCGGACTTGAAGGAATACTAAATCAGTTTGCCAACAGCACTAAAATGGGAAGAACCATTGAGTCCCTTGAGGCAGGGAGGCCCTGCAGAGAGACCTCAATAAATCAGAGAGATGGACAATCACCAACCCTTTGAAGTTTCCCAATGTCAAGTGCTTGGTTCTTCACCTAGGATGGGGCAACACTGGCTGTGTGTATGGAGTGGGGAATGAGAGGCTGGAGAGCAGCTGTGGGAAGGGACCTGGGGGTCCAATGGCATATTAGATATGAGTCAATAGTGCCCTGGCAGCCAGGAGGGCCAACCATGTCCTACAGGGCATCAGGCCCAGCATTGCTGGGTGGATCAGGGTGGTGATTATCCCACTGTGCTCTGCACTGGGGTGGCGTCACCTAGTTTAGGTCACCACAATGTAAAAAATATGTTAAGCTAATAGAGTGCGTCCAAAGGAGAGCCATGAAGATAGGGAAGGGTCTGAATGGGAGGCCTTACGAGGAGTGACTAAGATCACTTGGTTTGTTCAGCCTGGAGGAGACTGAGGGAAAACCTCACTGCTCTCTTCAGTATTCTGTGGAGGGATAGCACTCATCTCTTAGCTCATGACCAGGACAGGACTCAAGGAAACAGCATGAATCTGTGTCAAGGGAGGTTCAGATCAGATATCAAGAAAATGTTTTTCACCCAGAGAGTAGTTGAGCACTGGAACAGGCTCCCCAGGGAAGTGGTCATACACTAAGCCTGTTCGAGTTCAAGAAGTGTTTGGACAACACTCCCAGGCACAGGGTGTGATACTTGGAGTGTCCTGCACAGAGCCAGGAGTTGGACTCAATGATCAATGGACTCAATGATGGGTCTCTTTCAGCTCAGCATATTCTATAACTCTATGAAAATGAGGAATTCCTCCTGCAGGATCAGAACATTTTACATTGGAAATATAGGAAACTAATAACTGGTAAAATATTCTTTCAAAGGGCCACACAGCTTTTTATTAGACAGGCTCTTTAACAGCATCCAGCCATTTTCGTTTTAGGCCTTTTCATAATTCTGCTCTGCTTCTCTTTGGTTCCTTGCAGTAGTCCTTTCTCAGAGTGCTCACTGTGCTGCAGCTGGGTGGATGTGATATCCTTGTTTCTTGATGGATCCCCTCTCTTGTAATAGAGGTGTGCTTCCCTCCAAAAGTCTTCCAGAAGTACAGGGCTTCAAATTCAACTGCAGTGAGCTAAAAAGCATTTGGCATGATAGTTATCATTAAGCATTCGGCTGGTTATGGCGTGGTGACTGAATTGTTGATCTCCTGGAGGTTTATACTGTGACTATCTGGACAGTAGCTAGAGTAGGAAGGCCCAGAAGGTGTCTTGGGATGGGAAGATGGGAGAGGGATTCAGCAAAACCTCCTAGCTGGCTGCATGTTAGACTGCAGCTCTCTGTGTGTAATTGAGGGCTGAGTCTGCAGCAGCCCTGAACACACTAAACCCAAATGAAGAGCACTGAAATATGGCAGTGCTGGAGAGGCACAGCATTTCCTTGGGAGAGAAAAAACAGACCACTTCTGGTGCTTATAACTGTGCCAAATTAACCTGAAATTACTTGCAGCAGATTTCAGGTAATGCCTGTCTCCAGGACCAGGGCTAGAGAAATGCAAATTGCTTTACACATGGGTGTTGTGGGAATATTTACTGAACCACTTCAGGTGATGGCGAGGAAGATTGAGTGCTTTTAAGCTTGGAGTTAGACCAGGTTTCATCTGTGTTTTGGGTATGTCATTTGCCACCCCCAACGGCCTCAGAGGAACTCTGCAACCATCAGCAAATCAGACTTCTGTCATTTTGGGTCTATCTGGCAGCTCTTGATCCATGTGTAGATTGTGGCCCTGGCTTTGAAGCTACCAAAGTAGCTTTGACTTTTCTTGTTGCATTTGTTAACTTTACCCATTCCCTGTATCTGTGCTGATCAACTATGCAGCTGTTATTTGGGGTGCCCAGGGAGGATAGCCTCCACTTTCCAGGAGTTCAGAGGGCTGCCTGTTCTGCCATGTTCAGGGACACCCTTTGCCAAAACTCTGGCAAAGTTCTTACTAGTTCTTGTCATTCTCTATGCAAAATGTACAGTGTGTCTTCTCTCTTTGAGTGAGTGCTTCACTCAAACCCTGCTTTGCTCTGCTGTGAAGCTATCAGGACATGCTCAGGATGGCGCAAAATTAAATACTGAGGCAGGATTTACATTTGTCTACAGAAGGAAACTGAGCTGCTTTTCCCCACCAGAGCTGGTGTGAGCATTTGGGGAAAGGCCAGAAAGAGCACTGTGTGCTGCTTGTTGGCCATAACTGGATCAACATTGTCGCTGCCCATCTCAGCCCAAGCTAGCTCAGTCCCACTGGTGGCTGTGGCAGGTGTGGGGAACCACTGGGGATTGGGGTTGCCTGCAGCAGAACCTTGTGAGCAGCAGGCTCACCAATGGTCAACGAGGATCAGATACAGGAGAGAAGAGGAGACTCTCAGTCCGGAGGTTCCAACGTGGATTTATTGTCGTGGAGGGAGCAGGACGAGAGAGAGCCCCGAGCACCAGTGGCTTGGTTTTTAAACACATACAACGCAGGGGTGGGTACTATTCAACAACCAATCAACAGGTAGTAGGGGAGGAGCAAAGGGGATTACCTCAGGGACGAAAGACCACTCAGGAAGGTGGGGGGGGGGNGGGGGGGGCAGGTCATGTGGGCCTATGGGGTGGCGAGGTTCAAGGGGGACTCCTGTGGGGTAGGGTGACCAGTAATTGGTCCAGGGGATGAGGGACAGGGAATTCTCTGGAACAAGGAGAAGGGCCACCTTGACAGGCATCTAGATGGGCTGGAACAAGGGGAGGGGAAATGCTTGAGGGACAGGCTTACAGAAAAGGTATAACTGAGGAATGAACCAATTGTTTCAAACTTAGGGAGTTACAGAATTAACCAAATAACAATAACTTCTTAAATGAACATGGAATAAACACAACATGAGGATGAGGCACAAAGCATCAAGGTATCCGTGAGTATTGTGCATATCACAGGGCATACATGGAAACACGAGGCATCGGATATACGCATGAGCTTATTGTTACCTTGGTTTAGGTGAGCCTGTAAATGTTGGCCTGAACATCTGAGTCATTACAGTATAAGTTGTCTGTTAAAGGAAATAACTCTTGTCTCTCCTTGGTAGCTATGGAGGAATGCTGAGTGCTTACCTGAGGATGAAATACCCAAATGTCGTGGCTGGAGCATTAGCTGCCAGTGCTCCTCTGCTGTCTGTGGCTGGGCTTGGAGACCCCACCCAGTTCTTCAGAGATGTCACAGCAGTAAGTAGCATCTCTTTTCAGGAGCAGTATTTTCTTCCTTTAGGAATGCTGTTTCTTTTTACTTTCCCAGGTGTTTAAATAGATATCTGTCTTCATAGCATCACTGCTAAGCAGGGAGTGCAATTAAATGGCAACCTGAAAGGAAAAGCAGTAGCTTCAGGATGGCTGAGCACTGGCTCAGCTGAGGCACCTCAAGGTTCAAAGGTGCTGCTCCAAGCAGCACAACTCTGTGCCAGTACCTTTAGTACCACTAAGAATTGACTTTCCCATTTCTAGTGGCTTGACTGTATTGCAGCCTGAAATTTTTCCCTTGTGCCTGGCTGAACCCCTTTTGTATAATTTATTTTTCAAATCCTCTCCCAAAATGCTGTCTTGGTACCAATGATTCACAGCATCTCCTTAGTCCAAGGCAATTGCATTTCAGTAAAGAACTTGGAAATCTTCATTTCATAAATAAAAATGTGCAAAGTATCTCGGGATCACTTAAACTAAAATTTAAATCTGGCTTTTGCAGTTTAAGACTGTGAAAAGTTGGTGTTAGAACTGACTTAGATTTATTTTATAAGGAAAGAAATGTACTAGCTGGTTGTACTAAAATCTTGTGATGGTGTCTGTTCTGCCTCTTTTTTTACGTGAATTTCTAGATGTGGGTGACACAGATGGCTTTGTATGAACTACCTTTGTTGTCCCTCAGTTGGGGCTGAGGTCTGTGCCTGGTGCAGGAGCCAGTGGGCACACAGAGCTGAGACCTCTCATGCTTTTCTGCCCAGAATTAGTGCTAGGCTATATTTCATTAAGCTGACACCTCTCTTTGGGGTGTTAGCAGGCTTTTATGCAAGTTGCAACAAAGAAGTTACACAGAGCTTGTTCACTGGTCAACTTAACTAGTGCTTTTCTGGTCATGCTCCAGTCAGTGGTGGTTCACTCTACCAGGGTGGCCTGACATTAGCATGTGAGATGTCTCAGGTGTGATTTTTACCTTGCTGCTTAGTCTTAGGTTAGCTTTGGGCCAGCTTAGCATTCTTCTTCCCCATCCCTCTGGTCTGGAGGTGATTCATCTTTGTTAACCCATTCTTGTCATTCTTGTGTTATTTTGCTGTTATTCTCCACTTCACGGACTACACCTGTGTATGTAACTTCTAGTCTCTTTATTCTTATTTATATACACTAACAACTTGTTTCTGTGCAGAGACTTACACAACAGATGGCTTTACCAGTAAGTATATAGAAAAGACTGTTATATGAAAATAAACAATATGAAACTCCTAAGTGCGTTAAAGAATAATAGACATCTTTTCTTAGAGTTATACATTTTCAAACAAAAAATGTAATACCATTTTGTGTGGGAAAATTCACAGCGCCAGAGGTTTATGTCCAAAAAGGAGACAGAGGAGTCTTGTAATTTATTTGAATAAAGGGAGAGGCCATGAAGCATTTTCCATGGGGTCTTTCAAATGGTTGGGGGACACAGCCCCCTTTCTATCCTAATTTCCTGGACGTATCACCTTCTTCCTTTCCCCATTGGCTGAGGTACTTGGAAGGTACAGACTTCCTGAATCACCTACTCTATGTCCCCCTTTTCTGTGCACCCCTTTTATTTTTTTTCTTTTATATAGCAAAACACTATTCATAATTCTATTAAGCTTTTGTTCTTTTTCTCTAAGTTCAGGAATTTAACATGGCCTTGGCTGAGCAACAGTCCATGTCAATTAGTTACATTTTCTAGAACTGGTAGTTTCTTCTGTTACTTCCCTATCTATGAGTCCCTGGCCCTATCTACAAGCAGATTCACAGTCTGTTTGTAAAGACACGTTCATCTCATTCCTTTCAATTTAGTCAGGTTACAGGCCCTGCAGTGGGAATTCTTCCCTGGCTGAAGCTAATTTCCTTTCAGCATCCTTGTCTTGTTTCAGCTGTGAGTCATTACACACCCTCAAACTTAGGGTGTTTTCACCTTTTCATGTGAAAAAACTTTCCAACTAATTTAAAAATATATTTTCTGTGCAGGGGGTGGGGAAAGTTGATACAGCTTTACCTCAGCTAGTTGTTCAGATAAATCAGTAAGCTGAGCTCTTAAGCAAGCACTATGTGGCTTCAAAGTACTCCCTTCCATCTTCAGTGTAGAGGTTGCTCTGATTTGCAATTTATGCATCTGAAATCTGAATTGTTCTTCTTGCTGAGAACACCCATGAGAGATGTTAATCCCAATGAAGGCACATGGAACGACTGCAATTCCTCCTGTCTCTGCTAAGCTGAACTGTTTCTTTTTCTGAACTGGTCTGTAAGGATCTGGGGATGAGCTTAAAAAGGTCCTCATGCCAGGCAGTGTTTGGCAGCAGCCCAGGAGTGCTTAGAGGACAGCCCAGTCGTCACAGCCGCCAGAGCAGACCTGCTTCTCTGTCCCAGGCCAAACTATCCCCACACTCCAGTCAGAGCCATTAGCAGGTGGAGATCGGTAAGCACATTCAGAAGGATTTTTGGAACTCCTAAAGGGATGCCCAGGTAAACTGTGGAAAACTCCACTATGATTTATTTAAACATAATAATCAGACAAAGGCAGAATTAGGAAGAAAAGAAAGGTCCCAAATCTATTTTTTAGTTGAGGGTGGGTCTTTATAAGAAAAATGCTTAGCTAGTGATTTGTGGTTACTTACCTTAGTCTAGCAGGGTAAAGAGACCTCAGAAGAACCCTAATAATTCTTCTTGTTACAAAACACTGGTTGTCAGCAGATCTAATCTGCCTTACAACTTGAGAGAGGAGAAAGAGCTTGAGTTCCTAGGGCCTTCAATCACAGAAACAACTTGATCCACTATAACCAACCACAGCTCTTCAAACCTAACTTAAAGCGCTTTTTCAGGATCAGTAATGGTTTTCCCAAGAAAAAGGACATGGTCATTTAGCAGGCCACTAGCACGCTTAAGAAGAAAAGCAGTTCTTGGTCTTGTACTTCCAATGCATAACTGACTTCTCCCATGGCTCCTTCTCACAAAGTGCAGTTTCAAGGACTCTGCTCTGTGTTTAAAAACAACAAAACCTTTATGACCCTTGCAGCCTGCCCCTCTCTCTGAGACATGCTTCATATTCTCTTACTGCTTCATGTTCAGCCTGATGCTCCATGAAGGGCAGAGTGTTCTGTCTGACAGCTCGTCCCAGCCAGACCTGGTGACACAGCTGCTGCTTGGCCTGAGCTGTCCAGAGTCTTGGCTTCTGCAGAGACATGCTGACTCTCTGAAGGACAAGGCAGAAGCACTGGTGTCACTGCTACTGGAAATGCAAATGAGGTGCTGACCAGCGGGCCAATAACCCCTGGCAGCTCTTTCTATTGCAGCCTCTTAAGTATCTCCTGTGGGAAACTGTCATCTCATGCCTTTTCTTTCCCTTCAGGATTTTCAGAAGTCCAGCCCAGGCTGTGTCACAGCTGTCCGTAAAGCCTTTCAGCAGATCAAGGACTTGTGCCTGAGTGGAGGTAAGAAGGGAGCCCTCAGATGGCTCCCAAGGGCAGCCAGCATTCCCAGCCAGGGGGGGAAGATGTTGATACAGCTTTATCTCAGCTAGTTGTTCAGGTAAATCAGTGCAGATGCCTACATGGCTTCCTCTTTCTACTTACACAATTGATTTTTTTCTTTTATTAACAGTTTCAGTTAGCATTAAAATTGGTAATGAACACTGAAAGATAAGTAGCTCTGTGGAGCTTTGCACAGTGTTAAGGAAACCATTTGTTCTGCACCAAAGTGCAAAACCACTTGCAGGTGAAAACCACTTGCATAGTATTTACAGCTAGTAAAGCCACATCTTTCACCAGATACTTGTCCTCAATATCCACACCATGAAGAGCTGTTCTGGTGGGTATGACAGCTGTGTGGCTCAGCTCACTAGACAGATCTGAAAAATATGTGAAGGGCAAGTCTAGGTCCTGAAGCAATCATCCAAGTCCCTTCCATCTCCAGTCTTGGACAGTTAGGACAGACTGGAGATAAACCCACCTGACACAAACTCTCAGTGCAAATAGATAGAAACTACTAGTGCATGTGAACAAAATGCCTAGTGCAAAATAATAACTACTCAATAGATTACCACAGGTCACAGCAGGAAAAATGTTACTGTTAACTAGTTAAGTTCTTCCAGCTCTGCCTGGGGCCATGCTTCCTGCAGCTGGGTGGTCATCTTTAAGGCTTCAGCCCTCAAGTGTGTATCCAGAGCTAGGTCCCAGGCCGTGGGTTTCCAAGCAAAAGCAGCTGTGCTCTAGTGGTCAGCTGTAGAGCAGGATGGGGACAGGATCTGTGACTCCATAATGTGGAGGATGAAAATGAAGGGAGCATCTTTCTGCAGCAGAAAAGCAAAGGTGTATGGGTACATCTTGAAGGAATGTCTTTAAAGATATATTTCCTGACTGCAGCTGACCTCTGCATCCCACTGATGTTTGAAGGCATCTCTTGAGATCTTGAGAATCCTTTGTGAGGACTGTTCTCATTTAGCAGTTCTTACTGCAGATGCACCCTCCTCCCAGGAAGGGTTGGGTTTTTTGTTTTCTTTTTTTTTAAAAAAAAAAATTAGTTGTTTTTTTTTTAACTCTGCCAGTTTTTCCAGCTTTTGAATCTCACTGGGTCCTGTATGTTGTACCTTGCTCTCTTGCATGAGAGCTTGCCTGGGGAGCCTGCCTTGTGGGACATAGCAGCCTGCCAGGAAAGGGGCCTGCAGGCATGAGCAGGAGCAGCCATCAGGGCGCTGGCGAGGACAGGCTGTACCAATCTGCTCTCCTCATGGTTTCAGCTGGGACCAGTTCTGTCCTGGCAGGTGCTGATTCCTCCAGGCTCCCCAGGGAGCTCCAGGAGGGGCAGAGCATGGGCTCTGGGCCACACAAGGTTGTGACACTGCTCAGAGAGGCTGTGCCTGAATGTTCCATTCACGTGTAAAAATTTAGATGTAGTGCATCTTTTCCACTAAAAACCTCATCTTTTGTTACAGCATCTTCTTACTCCTGAGTGAAACAAGATGCCGAAGCTTGGTGTTACTTTCCTCTGTTAAAGTTTGTGTCTTTTATTTTCCTTTCTTTTGCAGCCTATGATGAGATCAGCAGCAAAATGGCTACATGCAATAAGATCTCTAACAAGGAGGATGTTTACCAGCTATTTGGGTTTGCTAGAAATGCTTTCACCATGATGGCCATGATGGACTATCCATACAAAACCGATTTCATGGGTGACCTCCCTGCCAATCCAGTGAAGGTGTGGACATTGGTGTGGGTGGGTGACTGGAGTTTAGGACACTGTCAGGCGGACACCACTGGTGTTGGTCACAGGGCAGTAGTGGTGGATGTTGCAGCCCTTCCAGTCTGACAGTAAACTTCTCTGTGATGGTGACTGCTGTGAGGTTTGCTGGAGTCACTCCTATTCTGTTCTGCCTTTACCTTAGACACAAACACCTGTGCAAGCTTGTTGACTTCAGCTTTTAAATACTAAAAACTTCTAGCTTTAAAAAAAGAAAAAAGTAGTTTTGTTGTAGCCCATCTCAACATGCTTTTGGAGATATATTTTTCTTGGTGGGTAGGGATGGAGATGTGAAAATCAGGGTCTTTTGTAAATATTGCCCAGGAAGCTGACATACCTCAGGTATAATGCAGAAAAAACCCTGCTGCTATGGGCCTGGGAAACAGGTGAACTTTCAAGAGAATCACAGATGGCAAAGTGTGGGAAAAGGGCCAAATTCTCAGGGGTTTACAAAGACCTCTAAGACACCAGCTGCTTTTGAAAGGTATCAGCTTTGATCCTAGATCACCAGAGGCTGTTGCAATTCTTGGTGTCTTCTGGTGTGTTGTCAAGTCCATGGGACTCCATTTGCCTCTGGGTTTGTGGCATTTAGGGTTCTAGTCCTACCTGGAGCACACTGTGCAAGAGATCACGCAGGCTCTGCTTCACTGGAACTTTGGACACACTGCCTCTGGCTCCACCAGGCATCCAGTTTCCTTCTGGGGTCTGTTTAATGACCTCTAAAATGGAAATAATTATTCTGTACATTCCCCCCACTGCCTGAAAAGGGCATTAAAATATTCTGATTGTAGGAGGAATTGTTGTGTATCACTGTGGCTCCTCCACAGCTCCCTAACTTGGTGAAGGAACTGTCTGCCCTTGTCCTGTCTCCTTGCTTCTATGTCTTTTGTTGCTACAGGGGAGGAAGCTAAAAACTTCAAGACCTGTTTCATTAGGACTTTGGAAAGCTACTGAACCATAAAATGTGTAAATAATAATTTTAATGAGTCTTGCAGCTTAGCCCTTCCACAAAGCAGCTGGTAACTGTTCTGTCTGCCATTTGCCTCTAATGTGTCTTACCCAGGTTGGCTGTGAACAAATTCTTGCCCACAAAGACCCAATTGAAGGCTTGGCTGCTCTTGTTGGTGAGTTGATACTATCAGTTTGATCTTTTATGTACCACCACGTGTTCTAGAAGCACCTATCAGTAGACCTGTCACATTGCTGTGTCAGGGGAGCTGGTATGACTCTGATCTCCCTCTGGGACATTTTGCCTCCTGTTGATTTTGTTTGTTGGGATGTCTCACAGTGGTCCATAGGTTCATTCTCTCACCTTTCCCGACTTATTCTTGTCATGTTTCTCGGGTGTTGAAGCCCCATAGCCTGTTGTCTGTCCATGAGAGGTGGACTTCTGAGATACTTAGTTCTTTTCTAGAAGTTTACCCATACTCTGGCTCCGGCAGTCATGGGCTCAGTGCATATTCACTGAAGGAAGTTTTCTGGTCTCCTTGTTGAGAGCAAGTCCTGTGGTCTTAATCCAGGGGCAAGGCAATTTTAAGTACATCTTGTATACACACATAGACATTTATCTCTGTGAGCACTTATTTTGTCAGCCAGCAGTGTTTGTAAGGAAATTATTAATAGAGATAGAATTTGTAGAACTTTAGAAGAGTTCCTCATAAAATCTCTCAAGTTGCTTATTAAAAATGAGTTCTACCTTGGTCATTATTCAGAAAAACAGGTTCTGAATGGCACAAAAAAAAAAAATTAAGGAATTCTTACAGTTTTAATGCAATTTAATATGACTGGGAGCTAATTTCTTTTTTTCCAAGTGATGTATGTGCCCCAAGTCAGAAATGTACCAATCCTTATTACTGCTAAAGATATTTGCCTGGCTGCTAGAAGTGTTCTTAAAACACTAATGTCTTGGCAGACACTGTCAGATCTACTGGATGTATTCACATGCTACTTCTTCTGTGAGGAAGAGTGTGAGTCTTGTTTCTTTGAGATGAATAAGCCAAGGGTAGATTTCTTCCTCCCAGTTGCAGGGGAGCACCTCATGCCTCTCCCTGTCTCCCCAGCTCCATTCACTTGGCAGAGTTTCATCATACAAGAGGAATGATCCACCAGAACCTTAGGCAGGGGACTGTCTTTCCTCCATACTTGCCCCTCTGTGTCATACAGGAAAACACTATTTTTTCTACATGTGCTTCATCAGCCCACCTCCAGCCATGGGCTGTGATGCTGAACTGGCAGCAGGTGAATGGGGACAGCATGAATGGGGACACTGTGCTTCCAGGCCAATAATACTCCATCTCCTTAATGTGAATCCATTCCTCCACCTGCAGAGAACCAGACTAGCACTTACCATCATGTCATGTCTCAAGTGGTATTGCTGTCACATCACATTTGCTTGGTTCATGATAAAGGAAACTATTGTCCCAACATCGTAGGGCTCAGGGTGCCAGAGTTTTGATCCACATTTAGCAATCAGAGCCTCAAAAGAAATTGAATAAAATACCACAATGGCGTGGCTTGGAAGGAGTTTTCTTCTTGGGAAGTCAGAGGAGTAAGCTGAGCAAGATGCCACAGGGACCTGCTCTACCTGGCATAGCTGAAGCCCTGCCTCCTATCCAGGCTTTTAACCCATTACAAAGGAAACTGTTTAAACAAGACAGTATTGCATTGAACTGGGGGCAGTAACCAAGTTTGTGTCATCTGAAGGAATTTGTCAGCCCAATGTAAAAGCTTTGCCATAAAGCTGGATTGTAACCTTGCACAGTTCCAGGCTCTGTGAGTTTTGTCCCATCCTTGCACACTCACGCAGCCTTTGGCTTGGTTTTGGCCATGAAATTCATGTGGGAGGTGGTGGGTGAGACAGTGGAGTTACTGACTGGTTTTGTGCTGTGTTCCCACCTGGCAGGGGTGTTCTACAACTCCTCTGGCTTGGCACAGTGTTATGACATATACCAGCTGTACCAGTCCTGTGCTGACCCCACGGGCTGTGGCATTGGCTCGGATGCAGAGGCTTGGGACTACCAGGTTTGTCTCTTGGGATGTCTCACAGTGGCCCATAGGTTCATTCTCTCACCTTCTCCAACTTATTCTTGTCATGTTTCTCAGGCCTTGAAGCCCCGTAGCCTGTTGTCTGTCCATGAAATGTGGATTTCTGAGTTACTCAGTTCTTTTCTAGAAGTTTACCCATACTCTGGGTATGGGTTAGAGCCCCCAACAGGTTTCAGCTGCTGTCCTGACTATGCCCCTGCCCCATGAGAGTTCTTGGGCTTCTCTTAGGTTTGCACGGAGATCAACTTAACATTTAACAGTAACAATGTGACGGACATGTTCCCTGAGATGCCCTTCACAGAGGCCATGCGTGAGCAGTACTGTTGGAACAAGTGGCGTGTAAGGCCACGAGCACACTGGCTGCAGACAAACTTTTGGGGAGAAGGTGAGTTTTTCTGATTGCTTGTCCCTTTGTGTTACCCTGTAGCTGTTTCCCTGTTTCTCCCTGTTTCCCTCTGTCCAGTCGAGCCCCATGAGGACAGGCACAGCACACTAATGAGCCCTGGCAGAAAGTCACAGCCTCATGCTGACTTGAGCCAAACAGACCTTTCTGTATCTCTTTGGTGGTACAGAAGAGGAAAACATAAAAAAGACCAATAATTTGTTCAATTATTTGATGTTTTCTGTTCTTGGCCATGTTTGCTGCAGTAGTCAAACACATTTGGATAACTGGGTGGGAAGGAGACCTCTTAATTATGAACTCTCTGAATTTCAGACCTGAAAAGTGCAAGCAACATCATTTTTTCAAATGGAGACTTGGACCCATGGGCTGGAGGTGGGGTAAGCATGTGCACTCCTGTACCCTGAGCACCGAGCAGCCTTTGCAGGTGATATACTGCCCTCCCTCCCTTTCAGAGCAGCACTGGCGATTCAGTTTTAACCTGAGTTTCTGTGAGCAGCTGTTTCATAGTGAACCACTGAGGACTCTGAGGACACTAATGACAGACACATTGAGTAGTGTCCATCAGCCAGGAATACTGATGGAACAAATGCAGCTTCACTAGTGCAGACAAGGCAGGACCTTCCTTATGCCACACCCAGGGTCTGAACCACAACCTGGTGTGTTTCTGTGTTCACATGTGGTCTCAGTGCTGCTGGCCATGTGCTCCTGGCTCTCTCCAGTCCCAGCACACTTGGTGAGACCAGGTGGGTGCTATGAGCAGTGACACAAACTAGGAGATGTTTTGGCTTAGATTCAACAAAACCTCAGAGTGCTGTCAGTGTTGAGTCTAAAATTTAAAAACCCAGGACTGGATTTTGTGTTATTTGAGCTCCTGATTAAATACAGAAGCTCAGTGTTTCAGGCTGGCTTGGAATCCCAGGAAGAACAGGCTGCTTAGGGTGCATGGGTCCAAAGGAGACCTAACTTCCAACTGCCTGTGCTGGAATCAGCTGAAAGTTCTCACCTCCTGGAAGACATTCCCTTCATTTAGGACTGGTGATCGGGTTCATTGAGACTGTTAGCTGTGGATACCAGCCATACCAAGGATATCTTCCCATGCTTTTCCTCAGTCTTGCCCAGATCATGTTCCAGTTTTCAGAACTCATGTCCAGTTCTTCCCAGTAACTTGTTGAGAATTGGTCTTTGCTCCTTCTCCTCACAGATAAAAAGCAGCCTCAGCCCTACACTGATTGCACTTACCATTAAAGGAGGTGCCCATCACCTTGATCTCCGGTAAGTACCAGACTTTCCTTTGGCTGGTAAAATCCTGGTGCCCTGGGTATTTGATCTTGGCAAGCCACAGCCCAAACAACCAGGAGATATCTTAGAAACACAGAATCGTAGAGCTGTTGAGGTTGGAAAAAAATCTCTAAGATAAACCCATCATCACCACCATGTTCACCACTAAACCATGTCCTCAAGTGCCACATCTGCAAGTTTTTTGAATGCTTCCAGGGATGGTGAATTCAACACTTCCCTGGGCAGTCTGTTCCAATACTTTACAACCCTTTCCATGAAAAGGTTTTCCCTATTCTCCAGTTTAAAGATCTCCTGGTTCAACATGAGGCTGTTTCCTCTTGTCCTGTCCCTTGTTACCTGGGAGCAGAGCCTGACCCCCACTGGGCTACAATCTCCTATCAGGGAGTTGTAGAGAGCAAGATGGTCCCCCCTGAGCCTCCTTTTCTCCAGGCTGAGCCCCCCCCAGCTCCCTCAGCCACTCCTGGTGCTCCAGACCTTTCCCCAGCTCCGTCCCCTTCCCTGGTCACGCTCCAGCCCTTCCACGTCTAATTTGTCAAGAGGGACCTAAAATTGACCTCAGGATTTGAAGTGTGACCTCACCAGTGCCTAGCATAGGGCAAGTACCTAAAGAGGGTGGGTACAAGGCTGTTGCAGCCCAATGTGGAAGAGTGATCTTCTTCCCCAGCCCAGGGCTCTTTCAGCCTCCAGGGATGCTGAGCTGTGCAGATCTTGGCACTCTGCTCACCTATTGTCATTAGATTATGTTCTTGCACAGGGGTTGGCACAAGCGTGAGACAGCCTGCAGCTATCAGTCACATGAAGTAGTCCAATGCCATCTGGCATCAGCCAGCAAGGGCAAGCTTTGGGCTGCTGCCCTGCCCAACTGCACTGAAGATCGGACACTGCAGTTTGGTTTCCAGGGCACAAATGTGAAGCACAAACCTGTCAGTCTCTGTCCTTAAAATCACAGACTCTGCCTGTGCAGGAGGCAAATACCCGTTGTCCAGCAACTGACACTGCTCTGCTTTCCCTAGGGGACACAACCCAGCTGACCCCCCATCCGTCACGGAGGTGCGCAAGCTTGAAGCTGGGATCATCAGCAGCTGGGTGAAATCTGCAGGCATGGAGCAGGTGCGGGAGCAGTGTGCAGAAGCTGCAGCAGCCAGCCAGCCCTGAGCCCTTCCATCCCCACAGCCCCTGGGTGCAGCTGCCACAGGGCACAGCAGCCTGCTGTACTGGTTCTACTAGGCTGGCTGGGACACTATTCTCTCCTCTGCCATGATGGTGGAAACTCCCTTTTCCAAAGTGTCCCACTTACACCTCACTGAGCATCAAAAGAAATGCAAAAGGCCAAATCACTGACAGAAGCCAAAACCGTATTTTCTGGGCTCCTGCTCAGAATGAGCTGTTACAGAGGGCAGCAATACCAAAAGCTTGCCTGGAAGTTCCAAGAACCGTCACAGCCCTGAACAGGATGGTTGCATGAGGCACCTTAAGATTGAAAATAAACTGGTTTTAGAGAAAAAGGAAATAAGAAGAGGGTTACTAGAAAAGCAGAGGAATGACTGATACAGGGTCATAGTGAGCTCCACTAGTGACCAGTTATCTAAAACAGACTATCAATCTGAGCCACTTAGCCAGTGGGTTGGGGCTGTTTTAGTTTTAACTTGTCCAAGAGATTCCAGTTGCTGAGATGAAGATTTACACAAAGAAATCCTGGTGTGCACTGCTGTCACTCAAGGGCTGTGTACTGGTGACCAGTAAAGCACACTTCCACTGAGACATCTTCAGAGCTTTTTAAAATCAATTACAAGTATATTAAAGTCTGTGATATAAAAGTTTATTAAAAGGTGTGATATAATTTCATGGCTTGGTAGTATAACCAAAGAAGATAAAAAAGTTTCCTTCTCGCCTTCCCAGGTGGATCTTTGCACATGAACAGGTGCTACTAGACTGACTAAGCACCAATAATTACTAGCATAACTGCCAAAATACTAATTCCTGGTAGTCAACTGGCTGCCTCAGTTGATTTTACTTTACAGTGATTTTTATGAGTTAGTGGAGAGCTTTCCTGAGTCCCCAAAGGTTTCCACTGTTTGTGCAGCACAGTCACAGTGGTGCTTGGTGTCTGTGTCTGCACTGCTGGGCCCTCCTGGGTCGCAGCAGGACTGGTTTTCAGAGCCACTGCTGGTGATTCACAATATTAAGGTGCTGAGATCTGTTCCGTCCACCTCTGCCCTGTTATTAACAAAAGACCAAACCTTCTGCTCCCTCCAGCCAGGGATGCTGAGGAGAGCAGAACAGATTGATCCACTGATCAGCTATTTCAGATACGTGTAAATGATGGACAACTTAAAAGACGCAATTAGTCGAACTCCAGTCCCAAAAGTCACTCGTAACACTGCCTGTACAATCTCAGTTCAACCTCAATCCTCTCTGTTCATGCTGATGAAAACCTCCGTGGGTCCTGCTTAGAGCTGCCACTGTTCTTTTTGCTCCTGCTCAAGTCAGGCTTTGGGTTTGCTGCTGCTCTATCAAGCCTTACGGAAGCAATCATCCTCTGTTGGGCTCAGAGCCTGCAACTTTCCTGAATTCAGATTTGCTATACCATAGCCATTATTCAGTATTAGCACATTAGGGAAAAAGAGAGCAAGGATTGCATCCTGCTTTTATTTCCCTTCAAACAGCACCCTTCACACCTGTAAGCAGGCACACAGTGATTACCAGCCCAGCAATGTATGAACACAGCCAGGTTCAGGAGCAAGTGTTTTAGGAAGTCACTGCAAGTCATCCCAGCCGCCAGGGCTGCATTTGTGCTTTGAAGAGAAAGGAGGCCTGGGTGTCTGCTGACCTTGCACAAGGACAAGTTTTTTAATCCCCTTCTATTGTACTATACTGCGCTCTTATTTTCCTCTTACAAATAGTTCTTATTCCAAAGATTGATATGGAAGGATAAACTAAAGGCTTTCAGATACTATGGCAAAGAGATAATACACATGGACATCCAGGACAGATGAGCAGCACTATAAAAGAAATCATGGCAGAAGTCTGAAGCCAGTGCCACCAATATCCATAATATTTTGCATCTTTTGGCACATAAGTATGGTCAGTAAAAAGAAAACCCTGTTGTGTGGTGCTGTCTGAGCTGAAGGAAAGAGCCCCAAAGCACCACTCTTGAGCATCATGGGAATGCTGCTCCTGGTTGAACTTCAGGGCCACACAAGGAAAATGGCATTTAAGTAGTGAGTGACTCAGACCAGACCAGGGGTGCAGCCCCTGTGCTTAAGGCCTGCACCAGTAAGGTTGTTCAACAAAGGCTCATTTGTTCTATTATCATTTACTGACACAATGAGTGCAGCCTAGGTAGGAACATTGTACAGAACAGCAACTCAGGGCTGGATTCCAGTGGACACAGAGGCTTCCAGCTTTGGACAGCAATCTCTAGCAGTATTTCAGAGAACAAAAAAAAACCCAAGCCTTTTTTCCCAAATCCAAAGTCAGAAAAATCTTAACCCCCTTCTCTTGAAGCAACAAGCTTCATGGAGCTACCCCATCATGTCAGTTTTACTGATCCTGTTAAATATACTGAGGGTGGCACTGGCAATCAGGAGCTGAATTCCCTTGCAGGGCTATTTCTAAGAGGCAAGTCCTGAAGTGTAGGAAAAAGTCACAAAACTGTAAATGTGTTATTGCAAAAACCTTTCCTGTCTTCATCTGTCATCACTGCCAACATCACACTGGCATGGAACAGGAAACAAGGTGTATTCTTTGGAGAAGTAAATAGAGCTGAGCTTGGCATGGAATGCTGAAAAATCCTGTTAAATGCAAGTCTTGCAAAACACAAGGGTCCCGTCAGCCAACACCAGTGACCTTGTAAAACTGCTAGTTTCTAAAGACCTGTAATGAGAATTCAGCTTTCAAAAGTTCAGGGATTAGATGGTAACTGTGCCCCATCTATCTGCTGAATTTTCTTTGAGCATACAGGTCAGTATTTCCTGAATTGTGGCTCAAAGCCCCAAGTGTGAGACTCCCAAGTCCACAGCCATGCAGTCCTCTGTGGCTCTGCCCGTTCCCAGCTCTGCTTCTCAGTGAAAGCCCAAGGCTTTCCATTGTGAATCCCTGGCTCAGTGGTGGCCTTCCCACAACACTCCACTTAAGCCAAAAGTGTTCCAGCATGTAGAAACACTAAAGTGAATTAGAGATCCAGCAGTTCAAGCTCTGAAACAAGGAACCACAAATTAAGCTTCTCTTGTGCTGGAGGAGCACAGTATGGAACAGAAATAGGCTGTGGAGTTTGAGACTGATCTGACCCAACATTTTTTAAGGAAGCAAAAATAAACAAGCAATTAAAATTACCTCTGCAGAAGAAGAGGAAGAACAGATGAGCTTTGTTGAGCCTATTTAGCTTGTGCCATTTCACACACGTTATAGGGGTCTGAAACAAGCATTTGTTCTCAAAGGGAGTGAGAGCTAACATTCTGAACCTCAGGTTTAAAGACTGAGGACAGTAAAGCCACATTTTGAGGAGACTGCATGTCTCAAGAGGAACTAGATAGAAATCAGTTGGACCAACAGGCTCAGCTAAAAGACGAGACATGTTTGGGAAAGTGACAGTTTATTCTTCTCTCCTTCAACTCATTAGGAAATGAATTATTACTCTCAAGCCAATCGTAAGGCAAAAAAAATATCACACCGACTCCCATAGTCCCATTTGTAGAATTGATTACATTAAGACTTGTGTACAAGTTCAGAACCAGAATATTTTTTGTAAGCATTTATACGTATTCCATTTTCTAAGAAATCTCTCTTGCCTCAGTCAGGCAGCTCTCTGGGTGAAACACCAAACCCTGGAAGTTTTACAATCCATAGCACAGTCATAATTAAAGGTTCAAAATTCGCTTTGTTCAAAGGCACAAGGCCAAAGCAATACAGGTCAGGAGGACCTGGCTAGTGTCACTGAATTTATCTATTTTTTTTTCTTTAGTCTCCAATTTTAAGCCTTTAGCTTTTAGCCAAAGCTCAGCTCCTCAGCAGCACAAACCTGCTACACAAACAAAAAACTGAAGGTGCTTCCTTCCACATTTCCGCTGCACTATCCTCATTTGTTGTTGTGCCAAAAGAAAACAGAAGCCTTGGCAGCAAATTGGTTGTGCAGCCAAAGGCCATTGTGACTGGATTCCACTGCACTTTTAAGTGAGAAGCTTGTTCTCAGAGTTACTGCTGGCATGTGAATGGGAGGAACATTAACATTCTGCACTGACTAGTTATGTCCTGTCAATCCCACGACAGGGTCCCTCTGATGACAGAAAATTGTACATTTAAATAATTTGTAAAATTTCTCCACTTCCATTAGTACATGGAATGATAAATATTACATAAAATACTTAAATAGTGGTCCCAAGAGTAACTTGTAACTCCAGAAAACAGAACAGATCACCATAAATAAAGATGCATCTTACTTTATAAATCAAAGGTTACAATTACTATAAAATACCTCCCTCAGCCACTGGAAAATGAACTATTAGAGTCAAATTTAGTCAGTTCCAGGGAGAGGCAGAGACCCCTGGATTTAGTGGGAACTGCAGCTCCTGGCCCTGCCCGTGACACCCACTGCCATGAGGGAAAGAGACTTTCAGTGAGACCAACCTCTTCTGGAAATACGAACAATCACATTTCTGAGATCTTATCCATGAATATAGGACTGTCCCAAGTCAAAATCCAAAAGGAAAAGCACTCTAGAAAGCTCATTTCCAAATTCATGGCTTAAAATCTGTATGTGTGCACATATAAAAATGAAAGATCCCAGGGCTCCTGTAAGATTCTAAAAAAACCTGGGTCTACTTTGTCTTCAAGTAACTGAAATTAATTTCTCCAATTCTGCTGGGGCCTAGAACTGCTGTAGTACCTTTAGACTGTCTGCTTTTAACACTACTGCTGAAAATACCCACTGTACTCCTACGGAAAAAATAAATTACAATTTCTCTGTGGTCCAAGAAATTATGAACAACAAGAACTTTGCTGTACAGTTGTAAGCTTGTTTTGAGTCAACAAAAACCCATGATGTGATATCTGAATAGCCCTAATATGCTCACAAGCTTTCCCAGTGCCCAACCTCTGAAAAGCGGAAAGCAGCTTTCAGTCAGAATACCTGAGTCTAATTGATGCAAATAAGATATAAAATGCATGTGTAGTTTTACTTGCATTTCACATTGTCTCCTGCATTCCTGCAGGGAAGTTAAAAAACTGCAATACCTCTACAAATTGTACAGCACTTCGAGCTAAACCAGCAGCAAATTCTCTTTCACCATACATTTCAGCCACAACTTGAACAGACTGTTCAAAGTGCTCTACAAAACTAAGACGCTATACAACAGATGCTCTGCTGCCTCTTTCTTCTCCTAAGGTGATGCAGCATAACTCGGGAGTTTGGAATGAGATTAGAGTACCAGCAGCAACACTGATAGCTTCTCCCTGGGACAGCACTACAGCTCTTTTGTTTATTCCACTTTCCACCTGAACCACTGTCAGAGTCTGACAAAGGAATGGCTCTGTAATCCAGTGTTTCAGTGAATCCAGAATAAACCAGAAAACTGGAGGCTTATTTCTGCTCTCAGGAACAATGCTGTGCCAATTTGCTGCATTCCCAGTATTTAGTGAGCATTTAGTAACACTGACACAAGTCAGCCATCAGATAAATGGGTCATCAGAGCCCCAAGAATGTCATGGTCCACACTACAATTACCTTCTGAACCTCATCACCAGTACCAGGGAAACCAGCTTCATATGGCGCAGCTTTGCCCATCCCAGAAACAGGGATTAGATTTAAGACTGACATGATTTCTTCAAACCAGAGATGCTTTCCCCAAGCTTTTGTCTTGTTTGAAGTCAAAAAAGGTGCATTATAGCATCTCTCCTCAAACCCAGAAAAAAGTAAAGTGACTTGAAGATAAAAATGCCACCACTGGAAGATCCACTGATGCAGAGTCTATGCTGGCACCCAGATAGGGAGTGGATGAGCCTCTGTGTTGAAGATGTATTTGTCAAGGTTGATTAAGTCTATGTCATCCGAAAACAGCAGAAACATGTATTTGAGTGTTTCCCCAAGGAAGAAGCTCTCCATTTTATCCCGTGGCTCTGGATTACTGGGGTTCTGAACGTTGTTAATGGAAGTATAACCACCTGTAGGAACCTGTGCAAAAACAAAACAAAAAAAAATTGTATCCTTGCATAAACTAAAATAATTTTTTACTTCCTAACATCCAGATGCACTTGGAGAAGATAAGTGCTAAGAAACAGATTATGTTTCCATGTTTTTCATTTCATACTTGGTTTTCATTTATATATAAAGCTTCAGTAATGAAACAAAAAATCTCATTTCATTTTAAAAGAAACCACAATGATAAATGAAGCAAAATATCCATTTATGCTTAGGGTAGAGAGGTATCACAACGAACATCCCTTTTAAGTTTCTGGAGAAATACACACCGATTATCTACATTAGAGCTGACCCAAGCCTTGTATCCATTTCTCTTACAGACCAAGGTTAATCAACCTTGATATTTGTGCCACACTTCCACAGCATATCAGTGACATCTCCATGAGCACTGTAGTCAGAATGAACAGAAAAACCTTCTATTAAACTATTAATGCCATTTTGTGCTATTTTTTTTTCTTTGGAAACTTTAATTGAAGACTTCTTTCAAACCAGCCATGTCCTTCTCAGCTTCCAAAGTCTAAAAACTACAGATTCTAACACTTTGGTAGTCTTGCCTACAGCTTCTGCATTTCACTTTTTCATCAATATAATACAAGTTCTTTCACTATATGGACTAAGCAGGCTATCTCCATCTGTAAGAAAACAGTTTTTCTGTATATACTTACAAATTCCTCCACAGTTATCTGATTAATCTTGAAACATAGTATGTTTTCAAAGTTGGTGTTAGAAAGCAAGTGAGCAAATACAGTCCTCACAGAACAAGGTTATTATCAACAGGCCTTACCCGGGTGTATCTGTTGAAATTCTGCAAGATTTCCCAGCCCCAGTCTTGGTATTTCTTATCACCAGTGAATCTGTACATATAAAAAAGGCTTTCCACAGTTTCTGGTCGCAATAAGTTGTGCCTGTCTGCAGGCTGAAAGAGAAAAAATGGCGACAGTATTTCAGACAGGGAATTTCCTCAAGGATACATGCAGGGAGAAAAATAATTATTCACATCTCCATCTGTTCCTAAGAGTTTGCTATGTATAAGTCAGCTTCTAAATATACTGCTGGGGTAACTAAAACCAAAGCCTATGGTAAAGCTAGAAGGCAAGGCAGCAGAAGAATTAACTGCTCCACAACAAACCCCATCCCTAATATTTGGCTGGGAGTTCAACAGCAGAATAGAGCTACGGAGAAATCATAGAACTGGAGTTCAGGCCAGCTGTCTGCTCACCTTGATTTCCACATCCTTGTGGCCCTTCTGGGCATGGAGGTTGAAATGTACGATCTCTGGGCTCAGACCTGTCTCTACTTGAGCATACATCTGGTAGCAGGTTTCTATAAGAGTTTCAGCCAATTTCATATGATCAGCAGCCAGTCCATTGTGAGCTCCTAATGCCAAAGTACCCGGCAAGAAGCAAACCAAGTGATCCTGCAAGACGAGACAATTCTTACTGAGAAGTTACACATCAAACAGCATGGGGAAGTAGGGGGGCCATCTTTTTAATTTTTGTCATTTTAATTTTTTTATTCTTTCTCTTCTTCAAAACACATTTCTGGTACCAACAACTTGAGGATAACTTTTTAACAATCTCATGTAATGTAACATGAGGCAGGCAGCATTATTACAGAAATCATTAATTTCAAAAATGTACAAGAATGTGTTTTTATGACAAAATTAGTAAAAAAAAAGTCTCAGGTCATTTTGAGGGGAAGGAGAGTGCCTTTTGGTTTACCAGAAGCATACATTTCATATCAGCTCATGCAGGGCTTAAACAGAACCACCTAAAGGCTTGGTGTCCTCATTCTGAGACTAATCTACCACTGATATAAGAAAGAAAGCACTGCAGATTAATGTCACATATGGGATCTCAAATGATTCTCAACATTCAGAATCAAAGCTCAGGTATCATGACCCAAAAACACAGTAAAACCACTCTGATGCCCCTGTATGGACCTTTAAAAGCTTTGTGGAGGGAAAGTGGAAGGTTGTAAAAGTCAGCATAGACATAATAACCAAACGTCCCTCATTCTTCCAGCTGGCCAGGGTAAGAGACCTGTCCAGCCTTTCACTCAATAATAATGGATTCAAACAAAAATTCTGACTCCCTGAAACAGAAGAAGTGTTCTGACATGTACAGACACCTAAGCCAAATATATCTGTCTCAATGCAACTCTGTCCTATCTTGGGATGGGGCAGCCCCCTCTACCCAAAACCCAGACTCTGGACTTATTCATAGCAGGAGAACTTTATTCATTTTGGAGACCTTTTGGGAAATTCAGATCCAAGAAGCACATGCTGAAAACCAGAACTGAATATCTTAAAAATACTACATCAGGAAAGGCTATACATACATTAATAATACATCACTCATCTTTCAGACAAGCCACGCACACATACAATAACTGCACTGCATGAGATTTTTAACTGAAAAATCTTAAAATACACAAATTAGGAACAGAGGGTTAAGATCAATCAATTTTCCCTACAGCAAACAGCATACTGTTATACCCAAGAATCTTCCAGGTAGGAAAATAAAAATGTCATGAATGGACAGAAACCTCCAAAATGATTAATTTATTTTTTAACCCTATAATACAATATTAGATGACATGCTTCTTTTGAAGGCAAATCTGAAAACACAGGTGTGCAAGTGTCTACATATATTTTTGAATTAGGGAAAACTAATAATACATAAAATAGGTATTATCTCAACAATTTCAGACACTGGAATTTTATGACTAAAACAGAAAAAAAAAAAAAAAGAAAGAAAGAAAATTTAATTCCAGCACCGAAATGTTCAGTCTTGACGGAACAAAATGGGTTTACTAGAGTAACTCATAGAGAAGGTCCTCGGTTTGCACATGTGGTTAGTATCTTGTCCTGGGTTGTAAGATACATGTGTATTCTATTTCATCTGTTAGAGTTGGGCAGTTATCTTCTGTTAATTGGGCAGTTTTTCTTTATCTCTTCCACAACCAATCCTCCCTCCGGGGAGATATCTTCTGTTAATGGGCCACTGAATCTCACTGATAAATTACATCATCCCATTGTGAGATGCTCTGCCCAGAGGGAGAAGCCAAGCATTCCTGCCTGGATATAATCTGGGATTTGGAACACCACAGTCAGCCTTTTCCACTGGATTCCCAGAGGAGCAACTTTCTTCTCCACTGGATTCCCAGAGGAAGTCCAGGCCCATCTACACCACCACTGCACCTTCAGAGGAAAACTCCACCCTTCTACAGGATCACTGCTCCAACAGAACCACACCTGTCACTGCAGGAGGGCTGCAGCCACCATTTAATGGGACTGCTACCAACGCCCTGACCAACAGGGTGTCAGGTCATATTCTGACTCTGTCAGTGGGTTTTTTTGTTTGTACTATTGCATTCATATTTTTAATTTTCCTAGTAAAGAACTGTTATTACTATTCCCATATCTTTGCCTGAGAGCCTTTTAATTTCAAAATTGTAAAAATTCAGAGGGAGGGGGTTTACATTTTCCATTTCAAGGAAGGCTCCTGCCTTCCTTAGCGGACACCTATCTTTTCCAACCAAGACATATCTACAAGGAAGTTACTCATTACTGCCATCACACAGGACAGATGTGTATGTATATATCATCTTGGGTTTCGGGTTTTTGTTGGATTTGGGGTTTTGTTTTGTTTTGTTTTTCTGGTTTGTTTTTGAGAGGGAAAAGCTTTGCATTTGCCTCTGTGTTGGGTTTTATTTAAATTTTGTAATAGTTTTTCTGTTTTCTTTTGCAGTAGTATTTCTTACCATCTTGGCACTGAAATGGCCATGAGCAAGCTCTCCTACAAAAGTAAGCTTCTTGGGTTCTGATCTCTGAAGAAGATGCTTTTTCACTCCTTCTATGGCTCTCATATAGTCTTCCAACAGCCTGTGAAAAAAATCATTCCCAGTTGGCTCACATCCACACAGTTTGAACCTAGTTGATCATAGCTGATGTTGAACACAATCTTTTAGACGACTGTTACTTCAGTCTAAAGAGTAATATTTAACTAAACATGAAAACTTTAAAAAAACCCTCAGTAACTGTCAACACAACATTAACTGGTTGTCGCTACCATGTAGCAATACTGGGTTTACTTGAACAGTAAGCAATAATACTTTAGGACTTACTCAAATATTAAAGAAAACACCTGCAACTGTTTCTAGGCAATAACCAGATTTTATTTCAAAAATCCTTGGAAACAGAGTTCTTGAAATCACAGATAATCTAAGCTGGGAAGGACCTCTTGGAGGTCTCTATTTCAACCCTCTGCTCTAAGGCAGATTCAATTTCATCAGGTTGTCTGAGTGGTTATCCAAGCAATTTTTCAGTACCCTCATCCAAAGATGGAGATTCAAAGAGTTTGAGCAATCTTTTCCAATTGACCTTTCTCATTGTGAAACACTGTTTCACAATATTTGATTTCATTTCTCCTTGTTTTCATGTACTTTCAATATGGAAAACAACCTGTTGATTGTGAGGCTCACAAAATGCCATTGTGGTCCCAAAGACATCGGTTCTCCATTTACACTAAGGTAAGCCTGGGCAAGAGCAGTGATGAAAGCTTTGCAGAAAGGCATCTGGTCTGTCATACAGAAATGCCTCCAAGAGGCACATTTTTGCTCTCTCTGCATTAAACTCATTGTAATTTACAAGGAGTCTAACAGAATTAGCTTATATGCAGACTTGTCTTGTAGGAAAGCTTCTTTTCCAACACCTTTAACTCCTCTTCTCCTTGTAAACACTCTTCCACTAATGCAGTACAGATGAAAGAAACATATGAGACTTGAAGAGGGACTTTTTACAAGGGCATGTACTGATAGAGCAAGCGTCTTTAAACTGAAAGTAGATTGATACTGGATATTAGGAAGACATTCTTCCCTATGAGGGTGGGGAGGCCCTGGCACAGGTTGCCCAGAGAAATCTGTGGCTGCCCCATCCCTGGAAGTGTCCCAGGCCAGGTTGGATGGGGCTTGGAGCAACCTGGTCTAGTGGAAGGTGTCCCTGCCCGTAGCAGGGATGGGAATGAACTTTAAGATCCTTTCCAACCCCAACCAGTCTGGGATTCTGGAATTAAAGAGAAGATAACACAAACATCAAACTTCTATCGCCCTTCATCTTTCACTAACAAAACCAGAGCAAACACAGACATCACTGTCGAAAGGAAATGCCCACAGTATTTCAGAAGTGTCTAATTATGCTCATCTCTTTTCTGTGACACTCCTCACATTTGATGACCTGAGGAAGAAAAGGTTTTTGTGAAGAGGGAGTTTTAAGACTAAGGCTAACTCTCCTTGTGTTCTTTCATCATGTTACCACAGGTCTTTCTGCTTAGCTTGCTTTTAAAAACAGTAATAAGTTCAGGTGACTCTTGGGCACATGTATTATATTTCTTTAAGCAGCAAACTACAACAGAGAGTTTTACAGCTCACCTAATTATCACATCAATATGAGAAGTGTAAAGAACTTACTCATTTTCTTTCTTTCCACCCTGAATCCACTGCTTGAGCAGATACTCATAGTAGCTGTCAGCTCTGGCTCCCAGAGTGTAGACCCCCAGGTGGGTGAACTGCCCGCTGTTGGTGTTTATGAACATAGGCACAAGGCCATCGTTTTTCCCTGAGAGGATGTGAACATGCTTCATCACCTCATCTACAGCTTTCTACAGGAAAGAAAATGCAAAATATAAATTACAGGTATAAATGAGGTACAGAACTGTGTCTAGTCACTACAGCCCAGTAACAAATCTGTAACTTTCCTTCCCCAAATTAGCATCAGGGACATCAAGTTCAGCTAGAGCAATATATTAAATTCAAGATTTCAGACTTTTGGACTCTCAAAATATGATGTTCTGGGTATGTTCAAGTACTCTGAAGCAATTATAACTGCTTCCTTTCCTTGAAGGCAAGCCCACTCAAAAGCCAGTACTACAGCACTCAGATTTACTCAGACTTGCGAAGTAGAAGTCCAGCAAAAATAACAACTAGGTGAATCTATTTAGCAATAGCTAAGGTTCTTTAAATTACTGCATTCTTCAACACTGAGCTGTGGATACGGTTCAAAATAATAACATCAGCAAACAAAAAGAAAAGTGGAAAATATTATTTTCTCTGAAATTCTTTTTATTTCAACTAACTTTTCCCTATACGGTGACCTGCTCTCAAGACTCTTACCTACTGAGTGACATTTTAGTTCCTTGGATGGTAACATTTCAGTTTTGTTCTCTGCATACAGAAAACGGTATCATGAAACCACACTCAGAAATTTTTACTTTTCTAGTTAAAAGCTGTTTCTGAGGAAGAAAAATAATTACTCATCTCCACTACTACTTTTGGTATTCAATAAAATAATGGAATATTTTGTTTCTTTTTCTTCTCTTGTCTAGAGTTTCACAACTTATTTATCATAACTTATAGACTCCTGAGACCGTGAGTACTGATGAAGACTCAGTGGTAGAGCTGCAGAGAAATGGAAAAAGACAGAAATATCAACTGATTCTTCCATACCTGGAATTTCTCATCTCCAGTCAGACGAGAGAGCTCCCTAAACTCCAACTGAATGCTGGTCACCTCTGCCACAGTGCTGTCAGATGTCCAGCGAGGCGGATGTGCAGTGCCCCGACCAATGTTGACATCAGAATATGGTATCTTGGAGGGGGTCTTGAATGCTGGCATAAGCCTGTTTCCAATGTCTTTCTAAAGAAAACCCAGGAGCACAGGATGAAACAACAGTCAAACCAAAAATACATATATACACATGCACAACCCATTAGATTTTCTTCACAAAGCAGACAGAAAAAGACAGAACAGCAGCTTAGATGATGCAAGCAATTAAAGAAATTTTTAAAAGTCATTAACTTATTCACAGTAATGAGAAGAGTTTCCACCTTGTCCTTAGCACTGCAGGCCTCATCTGAGGCTGCAATCCCTATTAAGCAGTCACTGGCTGATCTAGCTAACCTGAAGAGGTGGCTGATGCTGTTATGACACACAGAAAGGGCAACAAAAAACAACTATTACCCAATCATGTATTTTTTGTTTCATGAACTTTATGATGGTCAGCCATTCATCAGCAGAAGAGCAGACATACAAGAAGAGGTGACAAACACAGCAAAGCTTTGAGGTTGTACAGACAGCAGAAGTGCAGGCTTCAAAGCTTAACAGTAAATGCCTTTCCCATCACTTTAAATATGAAACTGTTAAAAACCAGCAACAATTAACTTTCTAAGGAATCTTCCCTCAACTTTGTCCAATATGGGATACATAACCCAGTTTCATTTGTAAGGCCAGACACTCACAGCTTTTTCCAGGAAAAGGCTATCTCCGGAGAGGTGGTAGGTGCTCAGCAAGCCACCCAGGATACGGATAGTGCTCTCAAATAGGTTCACATCCACATTTTTATCAAATACTAAATCATTTGCTACCCATTTTCTTGCTTCTTCAAACTCTGCAAAGCATAAAATGTAGTTCAGTTATTAACTTCTGGCATGTTCCAACAACTAAAGACATGAGCACTCCATATATCCATGACAGTTAATTGTATTTGTCTACAGAGACGGTAATTTTAGATGGAAAATTAAAATGAAGAGCACATGCTGGAAGAAGTTTCACTACCATTGGCTTAAATCTTATTCAGCACACACCACAGATGCATACAGACAGAAGTATCCACCAAAATAGAAAGTCCTTAATAGTTTAAGAAAAGAAGAAACAGGATTTTTTTTATTAAAATAGTCCAGAAATTAAAATCTTTCAAATCCATCCATTTGACTTGTCAGATAATTAGTTACACTTCCACATAGCCTTCTAGTTTTAATTAAAACTTTTTCAACCAAAGCTGTTATCCAGCAAGATAACAGGTAACATTTTCAGTTAACAATGTCCTAGCAATGTCCTCAGGAGCCTGCTTCCTGCAAGATGCTGCAGTTTTTTTCTCTAGAAACAAAAAGGGTTGTTTATCACACTACTAATTCAAAAGAAAGGTTAAAAGAAAAGCCGTATTGTTCCTCAATCAGCTTAGCAGCAGCATCACTCAATGACTGCTTTGACACAGGGTCTCCATGGTGCATGCAAGTCAGTTTAGCCCTCATAATTGGGAGGCTGAGCTATTTCACCCATCTCACAGCTTCTGGAAACTCCTGCTTGTGAAAAGCAGCAGAACAACCAGTTTGCCAGAAATGGAAGGCATTCCTTAGGAGATAAACTCTGAAGCAAATGGATGCCTTTGCACCCTCCAGTCTTGGATGCTGGCAAATACAGGATTTTGGGCACATTGAGAAGAATTACGAAAAATCTTCAGTCAGTGTTGTCAGCAGTACAACAGCAAAGGCAGAGTTCTTTGCCACAGAAGCTTTTGCATTTTTCAGCTGATAAGAAAGACCAGCAGCCTCAAACAGAACTTGCATTTACATAGTATTTGTTATCCAGAAGAAACCCCAGGAGCTCTCCAAGGCAGTCAGCAGAACTGATATAAAACAGAAAGAAGCCCTCACCAAGAGCCCATTTTCAACACATTTCTAATACTAATAATTTGTTTTAAAAACTCTACTAAGTTCACAATTAATTTTTTAGGAATAAAAAGAGCAACACACTGACAACTTGATTAAACTTCAAGATAGCCTAGCCTGCGCAGGCCTAGAGCTGCACACACGACATACTATTTTACAAAAACTTCAAAGGTAGAAGAGACAGAACTAGGAAATACTTTGAGTATTTATTGTACCTCACTGGCAGCTCTGTTCTTCCTACCATGACTGTAAACTTTTATTAATCTTGCAGACTTTTCTAAGGTGGCTATTGATCATGGTTAAATAGATACAATTCCAGAAATTTTTAAATACCATTGAAAAAAACCTCTGCATCATGAAAAAAAAATCCCAACCAACCCCAACAACCAACAATGAAAAAATGGTCTTAAATACAAATTAAGCATTTAAGTTTTTGCAACAGAATTGCAAATTTTTTGGATTAGTTTTTAAAACCTGTTCAAAAGTTTTCTAACATGGTCATTGCCAGAATAATTCTCAAAAATACAGACAACAGAACAATTCAGGAAAGGGGTACTCCCTTTCTCCACCCATGAATTCCTTACAGAAACAGCCTTCTTAAATCCATATATGAAATACTGGTATTGGGTGTGATAAAGCACAAGCAAGGAACACAGAGGCAAACTACCCAAGAGCGATGGGCAGAAAGCCTCCAGTGGCTGTATAATGGCACAGCGGTTTTAGTACAGAAACAAAGACCAGGAAGTTTATTAAAACATCCCTCAAATTCTACCAGATACATACATTGTGTATACATATATATGTATGTATGTATTTACCCTCACAGGGAAGTTAAATTTACAGGCCACATGTAATAAATATTCCCCTCAAAGAACTCTGAACAGGCACTGCCTGAAGAGAAATTAAGGTGTTATTTTAGAGGAAAAAAAATGGAAGAGCAAAAAAAAATTACCTTCTTTTAAGCCTAAAATCCACATGGTATCCAAGGCATCAATTAAGGTAAGCCCAAGTCCAAACCACTCACTGTAGGACTTGGACAATGGCTTCAGCTCATCATGGCCCCAGGCAAAATCCTTGTACCCTTTCCAGGCATGGCGGAAGGCTTCAATCACAGCCAGCTGGCGCTCATTGATGGGCACTGCAAAGGAGAAACAGCATCTTGCCCAGGATTTCTGCAGGGCACTGATGGAACTCTACTATGCACCACTTTACTGCATTCCACCGAAAACAAAATTTCTTTCAAAGTAACCGATCAGTGCAATAGAAAAGCCACCCTCCCATTATTTTTTTCAGAACAGCCTTTCCTCTGCAGAATAACCAGTCAGTGTTTCCAGTCAGCAATTCAGCCAAGTGGAAACAGAGATTTCTCCCTGGCAACAAAACTGTCACTTCTGCAAATAAAACAGTAAGATAATCACATGCACAGTTGTAGATGAGTATCACTAAAGCTCAAAGAGATGAAAGTCAGGAAATACCAGATTAAGATCCATAATTCAGGTGCTGAATACACATGCTTAACAATAAAATCCTCAGCTAATTTAACATATAACATTTTTTCTTCATCTTCCCTCTCTTACTAACTGCTTTCTGTTAAATTTAAAATCACTTCTACAAAATTACTTCTATTGAACTTCCTATTTAATATCAAAATAGAAAGAAAATTTCCATCTTGGCAAAACCATGTCTTTTTCCATAGTTGTACTGATTTTTTGCTTGCAACCTGCTGTGAAGTGGAGCTTATGTTACACATTGAACATGAAAAATTTCAAGCCATTTGCTGAAGTTTTGAAAAAAATTATCAACGAAGACCTCGAGTGGGAAACACCAAGCAGCATAACTAACCCCATAAGTATTAAGCTTGCAGGAGTGCAAACACACCACACTGAAAAATGCCACATTTATCACACCAGAACTTCCTGGTTTCTTTTCTGAACCCAGAAAAACAAACAACAGAAGCACAGCAACTTCAAAAACAACTTCTGTGCTTTATGGTGAGCCTTCAAAACAGTTACATTTAGTTCAGGGAGGAAGTCACTTTCCCTGTATTTGCAGAACAAAAGAAAAGGCACAGCTGAAAAGGAAGCTGTCTCTTTCATGCTCTCCTTCTTTAGGTTATCCTTCCTCTTCCCAGCGGCTATATTTTGAAAATTTATCTCCAAAAATTATTTTCAAATTCTGAAGGCTAACAAGCATGAGGGCTGGCATAGTGAAATAAGAACACTGAAAAACTAGGATGCTCTATGTAAGCAATCTCTCTTACACTTTTTGTTTCCTTTAATCTAAATAAATAAATAAAATAATGTGTATGGGGAGAAATTGCACAACTTAAACCATAAAAGCAAACAAAAAAAGGGTATCATTAGCTGTCCTATTTACCTGGTTCTTTCTGGTCTTCTGCTTCCACAAATGAAGGTTTTTCTGGTTCCGTTATTTTACTGGACGGAGGTTCAGTGCTTTGGTCAGGTTCTATCACTGCTCCTCTCCAGCTGGAAATACAAGGGACTGTAATTAAGACTTATTTTGGTCACAGAAAATCATGCAAATGAATGGGACTCTGTATTTCCTTTATCACACAATACTTTGATAAAACAGAAGTTAGATTTTGTATCAAGGATGAAAATAATTTCGTTGCCCACTAAGTTAGTTTTCTATTCAAAGGAATCTTCTTTGCAGAGAAATTTTACTTGATTAAGAAATGTGCATTACAAGCTCTTGGAATTTCATTAATTATCTTGACAATGGAATTTAATAAAAACCTTCTTAAAATAAATCAAACACCTGAAAATGTTGTATTACAAGCAATTTGTTAGCTACCAGCTCTGAAATGACCACAGTAGCTACTAATCCTAAATAGTACCACATAAATGATGATCATCAAAACTCATGATTAAGTACAAAGGTTGAGATGCTCCAAGTACTAACTTTGCTATCAAGGGATCACAAGCCTTCTTTTCCACCACAGATAAATCAGTTTTTACAGGTTTTTATGAAGAATGTCCTGAAGGAGAAGTCTTTCAGAATGGACTTCAAGTCAGGCCAAGTTCATATCAAGATCAAACAATCTTGACCATACCATTTGATATAAAGGTATGGTGCCTTTAAGCCCATTATATTGCTTCCTAAGGGAACTGGGCTTACAGGACCTTTAACGTCTATACTGTTTACAATATAGACTTTACAGCCTGATTATTTACAGTCAGCCTATCTTCTGACTTAGATAAATGCCAAATTTAATTTCTTACTTTCATTCCTTAAATTTGTAACTAGCCTTCACTACGTTTTCATTGCTCTTGTAAGTTCTCTTGTTACCACCTGTTTAATTCTGTGAGTTACAGCATAAGCAAAAGCAAAACAATAAAACACTTTCAGACAATATTGACAGCCAAAATGCTGAGCCAGGCACAGTTCTGATGCTATGATCACCTCATCTGAGCCAGTGTGAAAGAGAACATAAACACATAAAACCCCCGAGCCTCGTGTTCCAAGTCTGAAGAACCTCTGCTGAACTTCTGGTAGACTCTTCTTCTCCACGTTACTTTCCTTCACTTATTCCCAAATCAAAACACTTCCACAACCATAGAAGCACAGACCTTCTGTTAAACATACTACTAGATCTGTACATGGGATCAGAACCTTGTAAGAAAGAAGTAAGCACATAGCGTTACACGCACACAACTATGTACACATCCATTGGTTCTGCACAGTTGGGCCTGGGCCCTCTGTTTTTAGTGGGATCAACCCACAAGCAGCACTGACACTACCTGCCCCAGGACAAAAACACTTGCAGCAGCACTATTATACTGATACTGTTACACTAACATTCATTACAACAAACAGCAGAAACCTCAAGCAGCAGAATCCTGCTGAACATTAAGAGTGTCTAAGCGCATTAGAAACACAGCCAGTCTCACAGGGCTTCAAAACCTCTGCAGTTGTGTGATGCAAACAGTAAAAGAGAAACTGCACATTTGTCAAAATTAAATCTATCAGCCTAGTAATAGCAGCAGCTATCAGGCCAGGCCTGAGAACAAACCCATGAAAAGAAAAAAATAACCTCGGACACATACAACAAAAAGCCCTTAAAATTTTCACTCCAACATTCAATGGATCTTGGCGGGGGGACAAGGGGGAAGGAAGCACTGTACCTTGCCTGAAACATTTCTACCTGATAATGGATTTCTCTGTTTTCTCTACTTTATCCGCTTCGACCAGCTCTTCTACAGCCCTCATGGTATCATGTCGGGTCTGCAGCCTCGTGTCTCTCCGTGGTGCCTTGATCTGAAGATTGGAAGGACCACGACGAACATGAGGCAGTTTTGGTGGCTTCTGAGAATACAAAGGAAAAAAAAAAAGTGCTTGGTAAGTTGCAGAGATGGTAAAATTTCAAACCATAAATCAACATCATTCCAGTATTAAACATAAATTCAGATCAATCTTATTTTGTTTGTTTTGCAGCAGGCAAATTCTGACCTGAATGGAACACATGCTAAAGACCTTGTGGTTTTGTTTGATTTAAACTTTTTGTAAAATCATCCAGTTCTTAAGTTCACACTGATAAATTACTTCTAAACTACCTGTACTGCTACCAAGTATTCATTTAACACAAGGCAGTGACAAAGGATTGTAAAAATATTTGATTCCATTTTACTAGGCACAGTAAATATACGAGAATTAGCAAAAAAAAAGCAAAAAAAAGTTTTCACAATGCCAGTGTAAATACCAAGAATTACTATAGAGTAATACATGTACATTTTTGCATGATGAAGAAAAGATTTCATACAAAATTTTGTATTCATTAACTGAAAATCCCTGAATTCATGAGATAAATCCATGATAAACAACACAGTAACCCGTATTCCTTTGCTCCACTAATTCACACAGTCAGCTGATGCTCCTTTCCCAATGCATTGCCCACAAACATAACCCTTCAAAACTTCCCATCATCTGCTCTTTCTGATGCTATTTCTCAAGGTCCCAGATAAACTATGACTCCAAGCTCCTCACAAGAGTGGAGACTGAAGCACAGAGCACAAGTGAAGCCTCAAGTAAGAAGTCACTGTGACCTAAAGTCCTGGCACTCCTGGGCAGAGCAGTGAGTAAAAAACCAGCATACAGAACATGTAAATAAAAAAGATAAAGCCAAGAAATACTACACCAAAACCATTCCTGAAAGGACAGCACTCCACCAAGAGCACACTTTTATTTCAAGTTCTAACTCCTTCCCCCACAACAACTGTTGGAACCAAGCACTATCGGCCTTCACAAACTCTTCGTGGCATTAGAAAACTAATTTCTTCTCACATTACCTGCAGTGAAAGCTCAGGATAGTCTCCATGGTTGGTATCTGCTTTCTGGGGTGCTGGTAGAACAGCTGGATTTGCCAGCTTTAATCTAGGAATTTCTTGTTCTGTTCTCTGATCATTCAACGATTTGTCTGTTATACCTAGACACACAAAACTACTCAGCACGAGGAATCAACAGTTAAGGCTGCAGTTAGAAATTTATAACAGTTTCCTGTATACAAGTAGTAGATGCACCTCCAAAGACTGTTTGCATTCACAAAGCATTGATAAACACACACTAATTGTTAGAAACAAAGTGTATTTCGGTATTAATCTTCTCCCTAATATAAAAGGAAGCTGCTAAAAGACACATGGGGATTTTTTAAATTGCTACTGTTTCAGTTTTTCAATACAATTAATAAGATAATATCAGAGGTAAATGTGCATTAGTATTACCAAAATGGTTAGAATTTCTAAACTGACAGGCAGTCAAAACCAAGAGAGGATTACCTTATTCTACATACAAACATAATTTTAAAAAAAACCCTTATTCTACATACAAACATAATTTAAAAAAAAAACACTCAAAACCTTCAGATCTTAATCAACTGTCATAGTTTAGGAATGGTACTTCCCAATTCAGTGCTCCCTGAAACCACAAAAACCACACTGCCATTCTCTTTCCCTTGTCTGTTTTGCCCTCCCCCTTCCCCTTCCCTCTAGGGTGGATGAGTTGAAAATTGGAGGCACAGAAGGCAAAGATCACAGGTTGAGGTAAGAACAATTTAGGGGAAACAGCAATGAAATAAGAAAACAAACAGTAAGGCCAACAGTATTAATAACAAAAGGTATAGGAAAAATAAACTATTTACACAAAGGCATGAATACAGATGGCTGCCCCTGCCATGTTTTCTCTACCAGGAGGAACCCCTCTTCCCCAGCACAGAGAGTCCTTTTCTCCACTCTCCCATGCCCAGCAATGACTGAGGTGGTACAGAATAACATCCAGGCCTTAGCCACACCCCCTCCCAGCTACTTCAACAAATTAACTATCCTGGCTGAAACTAGGACATCAACTAAAACAAAAGCTTGCTCTAGTCAAGATAAAGAAAGAAAAGGCATACAAAAACTATTTTTTATTAAGCATTACATCATCCAAACACCACATAAAATCATCTCAGAACTGTACTTTAATGAATACACCCTGCCATTACCAATAGAAATTAAAACTGGTTATAAGACCCACAACCATCTCCTAACTCTAACACCTTATTCTAGCAATTCCGAGCTGTACAGAACACATACTTTTCCACGTTTCCCCCATGCTTGTGTACGAAATTACTCCACACACTGTCAAGAATGCAAACAGGAAGAGAATGACACTCCGCTGGAGTCGGGACAGCTGCTTCCATTTCTTTAGGAGAGAAAAGAAGTGAAAGAAAGACTATTTAGCATGACATTAAGAACCTATTTGGTTAAAAATAAACTCTTATTTGTTCATTCAAATTAAAACTCACAAATTTGAGTAGGTTTAATTTCACCCTGTTTCTAACTGCATATACCATTGCTTATTTTCTTTGATGAAAGAGAAAACAGAAATACAACCAGCTAGCATAAGGCAGAAGAAGCTCACAAAAACATAAGAGCCACTTGCTGCAAGAACCTCAGAACCTGCCAAATGCCAAGACGCCCAAAAAGCTTCAACTACAGCTGACTTGGATCACAACCTCCATTGCCTGACCTGAGCACCTGCCCAGCTACCAACTGGGAAATCAGCCAAAAGCATCTTTCCACCTGGCTGGAGAGGGACTGCAGAGTGCACATGCAAAATTAGAAACAGAAGAGAATGGAAAGAAAACTAAAAATGTTACTGCAGCAAAGAAGAAAGGCTCGAAATAAGCTGAGCACCAACCACTGGCAGGTTGTGTGTTCGATCCTTGTATGGGCCTTCTGCTTAAGAGGGTCCCTTCCAACTCAGACTATTCTGTCAAACTGTGAAAGAGAAGTCAGGTATCCTGGCTCTGACAAGCATGGGAACTGCCACGCAGAACAAAAAAAAAAAAGGCACCAACCTGCAGCAATGTGAAAATGAAGTGAAACACCGCAACAACAAACAAGACAAACCCACAATCTTTTCAAGTTTAGTCCCAGGCAAAAATGTATTGCTAACACTAGATTATATGCAACCATCACTGAAAAACTGACAGAAAATTACATTAACCTGAAAGACGCCAAGGTTCATTAGCCTCCATTTACAGAGAGAGAAGCTGGAGTTAAACATCAAGGGCTAAATTGTCATTGTTACTTTTCCAACAGACCTTCTGAAATTCACTAATTCTGGTTTGGGTATACAGAGAGGGACCTTCATTGCCAATTCTAAACTCGGGAAGACCTTTCCCACAAACCACACAATACTTCCCACAGTCCTCATCCTCTCAGCAGCAGCCAGAGGCCGGGAATATCTCCTTGCAGAACTGTCAGTGTGCTCACGCTGTCCCACAACACGGTTTCCTGCCTTCTATCTGCACTGTTGACTGTATAGGAATACTGTACACCCTTCTCTGTACACACTGCAAGATGCTGGTCCCACTGTGTCACCTTCAGTTCTACCTGTTTGACAAACTCTATGACCATCTCCCCATTGCAAAAAGACACTTGAAATCCAGCAGCCCTGTGGTTCATGAGGGTAGGATAGGAAAAGAAGCTTTAATTGTGATGTCTTGCAACAGGTAGGAGTAAGGCACAAGAACATGCGAGAGCATTCATTATCCTTTTACTAGTTTTTTGATCACAAAGAATAAGTGTAAAATGAAGGGTGATGACTAAGGCCCATATCTCTCTAGCTGGTAATAAAAAGAGAACTGTGGGACTGTGTGCCTAAACAAGCTCTTCATACACTTCATCTGGTGACCTGTAAAGCCTCTATGGGTGACTATACATCATCTCCTATCTGTAACAAGGGCTATCTTGTCCCTCTGACTCACTCTTTCCCACACAAGACTCTCCAGCCCAAGACTCCAACCCACATGAAGCTGTTCGCCCATTCTACCCACAAACAGACAAGAAGATCACTTCCCAGAGCTCTGCCAGAGAACCCCCCTCCTCACACTCAGCTGTCACACTGTTTCCTTTACTCTCCATGGACAGAAAACGGGATTCTCCCCTTAAACCTTAACACAGAGAACAAAGGCAGAGACCAAATCTCACTCCCCTCATTCCTGTCCAGAGAGCGCAGCGTTTCCCCTCAAATGTCCACTAGCAGAGGGCAGGATTTTACCGTATGCCCCCGGTCCCAGCTTTATTCGTGAAAATTAAGACATGACGTGGAGACACCTCAGCCAGCCGGCGCCTTACACACCTCTACCCCGCGGAGAGCAGGCCCGCGAGGTCTCCGAGAGCAGAACCCAGAGCGGGGCCGCCCCAGCGCCCAGGGCCCACGGCCGCGGCCTCTGCGCGACTCGGAACTGGGGGACCATGCTGACACTCCAGCTGCAGCTAAGCCCAGGGTCCATGACACTCCAGCTGCACCTAAGCCCAGAGACATTCCTAACCTCCCAACAGCCTTCCCCCATCGCCAGGAGCCCCCCGCACCCAGCCCGGCGATACCCCCAGTACTGCACAGCTCCCCGCGTGGCCCTCACCCGCCAGCAGGAGCGCCGCCGCCAGGCCTTGCTGTTGTTGTAGCTACCGACCCCGACCGCCTCCTCCGGGCCGAGAGTGACGGAGATGAAGTCCCGGCGCGGCGATCCCACGGCGGCGGCGGCACCTGAGTACATGGCGGCGCCTCAGGGGCCGCCTGCCGCCATCGCCCCGCGGGACGGAGCAGCCGCTTCCGGCAACCGCTTCCGGTGCCGCTCTGGCGCCGGCGCGTCCGCGCGAGGTGGCACCGGGGCGAGGTGGGACCCAGCGCGTCCGGCGGCGCCGCGGAGGCACCGGCTCTGAGGAAGCCCTGTCGGGACGGGCCCTGTCGGCGGGCGGGCAGGCGGAGGTCTCAGCCCACCCTGTCCACTCACCGAGCCGCCCCGAGGCCGCAGCCCTCGGCGTGGACCCGGCCCGAGCCCCCCACCTACTTCACGGGTTCTGGCTTCAGGCCGGGGCGGGGGTGCTCGGGGCTGCGTTGATTCTGCCCTTGCCTCTCGCTGTCCCGGCGCACCTCGCCGAACCGGGCCCTGCCCAGCGAGGACAGCAGCTGCTGGGGTGGGCAGTAAGGCAAAGGAGAGACTGGGAATCCTCGCTGTTCTTCCGTGTCGTGAGACTACAACATAGAGACCAGTCACTGAGTCATTGGCATGGAAGAACTGGAAATTAAGACGTGCATGTGGCAGGTAATAAGGAAAATCAACTCAGTAAATGGCCTGCAAGTCCCCACGGAGCTGGGCGTAGGCCGCTATGGTGAGGTGCAGCCCCGGTGCAGAGCACTGTGCCCCAACCTGTGGAGGGGGCACGGCCACTGCGGCTCCTCCCGCCCACTTGCAGAGTGAGCACGGCCGGGGAGAGCCCTGAAGTGCTGCTGCCTCCGAGAGGACAGGAAGTGCTGCTTGATGGCATTATCACCTGCCACTGAAAAACCGAGATACAACAGTTTTCCAGCAGGCAGTACAGGAACACGGGCCTGAGAGCAGACAACTGGAGAGGATGTATGTGAGTGGGTTGTGTAAATAAACCCTTCCATAAGACCTGGCACTGAATTTTGGTATGCAGCAGGAAGCACTCATCCCACATAATTCCTTCCTTCAGCTGCTTCTCTACAGCCCCACAGCCCTGTGTCACTCCCTCTGCAATTAAAGATTTCCCTGCAGAGAAGGAGGGACATACTCAGCTGGGGTAGGGAAGAGCATTGTTTAGTGATGTACACATTCAAAGCCATAGCATAGCAAATAATAACTTCTAGCACAGGTTCATAGTCAAGTAGGAAGAAGGCAGCATTGAAGCAGCTGCAGTAATTCCTGGCAGTGAATTCACCTCCAGCCATGCCTAAGTGGCAGGTTAGCATGCATCGTTTGAGTCTTGACATTTGGAATCCACCTCACAGTAGATTTCAAGATAAAACTGAAAATTTGGTGTTTTCGGAGCATTTCACTATTAAGAAAACTAATCAATCAAAAATCCTAATAGATAGGAAGAGCACATAAACAAGCAGAAGAACAATTTAAGATGCCTAAAGCATGTGTTCATTTTTAGTATTAATTTTCCTATCACAGGAAACTACTGATCCGTGTAACTTAAAAATATATTTAAATCCCCAGCAGCCTTCAAATGGGTATCAAGAGAGAAATGGGGAGAAAGAGGTAAGAAAGGAGGATTTGCTTCTGACATTTGCTGGGTTCAGCCCTAAACCCCCAAATGAGGACAAATCTGCCATTTGTGAGGTATTTCTGCCTTTCCCTACTGATTGTGCTATAAATAGAGCCCTGTTTAAGAAGTGCCTCTCATTGGAAAGCAAGGTAGAAGTTGCATTGCAGTGAGTGCTCATTACCTACACACCAGCTGTGGGACTGATTCAGAACCATATTACTCAAATCGACTTGAAGTAACACAGCCACCATATGCAATTGAACTCTGTTCCCTCAATAAACTAAGCTGAAAAGCTTGGAAAACATATACAGCACTGGAGATAAGAACACAATATTCTGTTTTCTGATGAAAAAACAGATCCCACAATGTCAGCTTCCTTCAGGAATCACCTTCTGCTCAGTTCCATATGCCCCTGTAATCTGAAGAATGGGCACTGCAGTCTCCAGATGCACCACCAGTGACACCATCCTGCAGCTGTGGTGACAACATTCACAGGGACAGAGACAAGAAGCATGTTTTTTCTCACATACAAGAAACAGACAAACACATAGAAATCACAGTAACATCTTTATTGTTAAAAATGCTTAGATGTCCAGAAGTTTCTGGAGTACTACAGGCCTTCCCTTTGTTTCAGGTACTTTTTTCATTTTATAATGCGTACAAAGGCTGTTACATACAGGACAGGAATTTTTTATTAAAGTTCTCTCAAAATTGTTTCTATGTTCCAGTTTAAAATGTGAAGAGTCATAGAAAATAAAAACCCAAGAGACAAGGCATTTAGCATTCTAATTTAACTTCTTGAAAACCATGTCAGCAGCTCTGTTCTGTGTGCATGGAAACTCAAGCTTCAAAAGAGAAAGAACTTTAGAAAAAGCAAAAGAAATCTTTTCGTTATAGCACAGCTCAGTATAAAAGAAGCATGTGCTTGAACTGCCGAGCAGTACTCACAAATATACAACACAATTTGTTCTCAGATATAAAACTTGACTGACAGGAATGGAATGTGTCATAGAAACACTGCAAAAAGACTACAGAATTGGGTGACAAGGACAAATACTTCATTTATACTAAAAATGTGAATTACTGGCTGCACATGCCAATTGAGGTAATCAGAACTGGTCATTAGGTGGTCTGCATTTTTGAAAGGATCATTATTCAAGTTCATGCAGAAACACTTTACAATCAAAAACTCTGATACTGACATTTAGATGCTTTCTTTGGAAAACTTGAGCATACTTAAAAACTGTATTTACTCCCAAAGTCATTTTTATACTTCCCCATTCCTTTCTCTATTATTCTGAATAGAGCTTCATATCAGAAATTGCAGAAAGCCATGGAATTTAATTATGCTTAATGAAATAGCAATTCCTCAGTAGAAGCTGATGCATGAAATAACATTTCAGATGAAATGTCTTTCTTGCTACCTTCCCTAACATGTTTAGGGGTAGAGTATGGAACATTTCTGATGCAAAGGCCAGCCACCAGAGAGCACAGCTGACACATCCTCACCAAGGCTGAAACGACTCAGGTATGTTCAGTGCAGCTTCTGCATCAGATGGGCATGAGCTTTCTGGGGCAGTGTCGAAAAACTGAACATGAAGAATCACTGGTGGGGCAAGGGTCAGAGCTACCCTGGGACCCCTTGGAAAGGCTGAGTTCACATGCTACCTATGTTCTGACAATTAGTGTCCTTCATTAGCTGACACTTATCTTTACATTATGGTTAGTAACATATCTAAAAGAAAGGCATCTATGGAATTATTTCCTAAGTGAAAGAGTGCTGGATAATCACCTGGGCAAAAACTGTAGAAGTGGAGGCTGGTGTTTTACTGTGTACCCTGTTGATGCTGAGTCTTTTTTTTTTTTTTTGTTTTGGTTAGGCATTAAAATCTACCACTGAGATTTGTTTCTCTTACTACTTTAAGGCACCTCAAGAGAGCCTTCTATGAGGGATATGGGATATATTAAACAGGAAATGGAAAGGAAAACTGTTATAGTCAGGAAGGGCAGAGAGTTGTGAAAATATTCTTTTTTTTTTATTAAAAAAACCCAAATCACTACAACTGCAAGGACCAGTCAGTCTAGGCATGGCACCAGTAAGCCCAGATACAAAACTAGTCTGTTCTACTTTGGACTCCAAGCCTCAATTAGGCACAGCAACATCCCTACATACAGCAGACTGTATGATCTGCTTAGAGGAGGCAGTTGCTGAATTGGATCTTCTAATCAGCACATAATCAGGGAAAAAAACTGACTGCTGAAGAGAAAAACCTCAGTATCCAAAGTCCTCCCATATGTTTCAGGATGGGACCTCAATCTGACTGCATCTGTGCACATGATTTAGAAACAAAACCAAACCAAAAAACAACCACACCAACACAAACAAGACACCTAACAAGGCACTGAAGAAATTGAATCTTCTTGAAGGCAAAGCTGGTTTATCAGGCTTTGGCTAGCTCTTTTCCATATTCATATGCAATAGTAAATAAGAAATGTAGGATCTGTTTAGCACCCAAAAAGTGTTAATCCACAAAAGCAATTTTTTTCATGATGCACTTCATAGCTGACATTTTAGTACTGTCCATTCTTATAATAGATCTGACAAACATGGATCTGATTTGAGAAGGAAAGGCTTCTCACTTCAAGAATTTTCCAGCATTTCTACTTTGTTTTCATCGAGTACAAAGGGAGAAGGGAACTCTTTGTTCTTCATGTACACCTCCAGACCCTGAGAAGGTGTAAAAACACTATTGTTAGGCTGTAAATGCACTATTTTAAGTCCTGAAGTGACTGACAAAGGTCAGGGACAGGCAAGAGAAACAGTTTCACCAGTGACAGAAAGTGTTTCTGGGGTTCAAGAAGCAGAGGTGCTAAGGAACCATAAAACCTGACATCAGAAACAAGCTTCTTGGGGGGGCAGCATGGGAAGGTGTGTCCTTAACTGACATTAGAATAATCTTGGCAAAGAAAAGTCAAATTGCCTTGTTTTCATTTTGTTCTGACAACCTATTAATTGCAATGAGTTCAACACCTGCATGTGTTGAGGAATACACCTAGTGCAGGTAGCTGGCTTACAAGTTAGCACATGTGGAAACCTTGCAAACAGTGCCCACACATTCTCCTGCAATCTACTATTTCTCACCCTGTCCATCCAGTAGGAAAGCTCCTATTCTCATTACTAAATGGAACCAGGTTTCTCAGAATCAATTATTTTCAGAGGGACAAACTTGAGAAATGGCTTCCTTAAAGCCAACACACATATTTCTCAGTCAGAATTCACTTACTGTTGGATGTGGGCACAAATGAGTGCAGAACCCATGGATTTTCTAATTTGAATATTCTGCACTTTTCATTAAAATCTCAAAGTGCTCGTGAGTCTTAATGAAACTGCAGCCTTGTTGCAAATCTCATTTTACGGATGGCTAAAACTGAGAGTAAATAAACTGCTGAAGAGTAAATCATAATGGAACCACATCATGATAACACAGAGCCCAAGTCTCTATTTCCTTGATCTTACCACTTCTCAGCAAGCCCAGGCTAAAGAAACCACCTGTGTTTGGAAGAAAATCAGATGCATACCTGCACACTCTTAAAAATGCCTCCATAGATAGTTATTCTCACCTCTCCAAAGTAAGACACTAATGGGGAAATCTCACACACAGCCGGAGGATCTTCAGTTCCTGAGAGACTAAAGAAGAGAACACAGGATTAACTTCCTGTCATGGTTAAAAAACAATGCATCTTCTTCAAAAGATTGTCCAGAATAGGATATCCAGAAGGATAAGACATTTGTTATAGTCACATGCACCAGACATTATGTGAAAACAAAGTGTGAAAATAAAAAGGAATTAACAGGTCCCAAATGTTACTCAGCAAAACCAAAACACCCCTTTTATATAGAGATGCTTTTCAAGTCAAATGGACAACTTGTGGGTTTATGGAACTATGAGATGATGAAGTAATGGCCCCATGGAGTAAAAGCAGCTTTCCATTACACACTGTACAGGCAGGTATCCAAACTGGTAATCACGCTAACAACCAATGCTTAAGACCACCTGAGAATCCTGTTAGGGACACAGTCAGAAAAGCTGTCAGGGCCTACAAATTAAAATTCCTCGCATTGCTAAATCCAGAGTGATGGAAAAGGCTGCCCCTGTATAACAAGATGCTATAGGAAGGGCCAACTCATTACCCCAAGAACAGGGATCTGCCAGAGAGAATGCCCAGAGTGCTAACTACCTGGAGCACCCACAGTCGTAAGAGGAGCAGAAACTATAATAGACATCTATCTTGGTTGGAAAAGATAGGTGTCCGCTAAGGAAGGCAGGAGCCTTCCTTGAAATGGAAAATGTAAACCCCCTCCCTCTGAATTTTTACAATTTTGAAATTAAAAGGCTCTCAGGCAAAGATATGGGAATAGTAGTAACAGTTCTTTACTAGGAAAATTAAAAATATGAATGCAATAGTACAAACAAAAAAACCCACTGACAGAGTCAGAATATGACCTGACACCCTGTTGGTCAGGGCGTTGGTAGCAGTCCCATTAAATGGTGGCTGCAGCCCTCCTGCAGTGACAGGTGTGGTTCTGTTGGAGCAGTGATCCTGTAGAAGGGTGGAGTTTTCCTCTGAAGGTGCAGTGGTGGTGTAGATGGGCCTGGACTTCCTCTGGGAATCCAGTGGAGAAGAAAGCTGCTCCTCTGGGAATCCAGTGGAAAAGGCTGACTGTGGTGTTCCAAATCCCAGATTATATCCAGGCAGGAATGCTTGGCTTCTCCCTCTGGGCAGAGCATCTCACAATGGGATGATGTAATTTATCAGTGAGATTCAGTGGCCCATTAACAGAAGATATCTCCCCGGAGGGAGGATTGGTTGTGGAAGAGATAAAGAAAAACTGCCCAATTAACAGAAGATAACTGCCCAACTCTAACAGATGATAATAGAATACACAACCCCACCCACATTGGGGAGGTGAAAACAGAATGCTACACCACATCTTGCAACCCAGGACAACATCAACCTGCATATCCAGAGTAGACTAGCTGAACAAAAATCATGCTGAGCCACCCTGTGACTACACTAATGGCGAGTTTTGGAGAGCCCAGCATGTGCTATTGGCCAGCTGGCATGGTTGAGCACTTCTAGCAGAGAAGCTGCAGAGAAGGTCACAGATTTATACCTGAGTTTTTCTGGTATCCTGCAACCATTTTCATCCACAAATCTGGCCCCAGCCTTGAGAGCCCAGCGGTAATGCTGGGCCAGGAGGGCTTGCCGAGCAGTGGTAGGAGTATCTTTGTCAGCTGTGTCTGCATTTTTTAGTGGCGAGAATTCATCTTCTCTCAGAACTTCAAATGCCACAAAATTCCTACCAGCAAAGGGAAGAAAACAATGATCATGAAAACCAGAGCTAGTCATCAGTCCCACTAATGCAACAATAACAACATTCATGGGGAAAGGCTCATATATATTTTTGGGAGAAGCACTGTATGCAGCCTGAGGCAGTCAAGCTAAGAGAAGCCCATTGCCCATCTGAAGAGCCAATGAGTACCAGGGCTGTAGAATGGAAAAACACAAGAAGCCTTATCACTTTGGGAACATAACAGCAGCCTCCCAACCTATTGTATCTGTGCTCAGGGGAGAGAAAAAGCAACAGTTCTGCAGAGATGCCATAGAAACATCTTCAGGCAGTGGGAGGTTCTTGGACAAGAGAGCTCAGAACACAGCAGGACAGAGAGCACAGCACTGTCTCGAGCTTGGGCACAGCACAAGCAGTGCACTCACTGCAGAGCATCCCACCATGCCTCAGGAAATGCCCCCTGCTTAGGAGTCTGTAGGCAAGGACCAACTAAGGACACCAGCTCCTAGGGACAAACAAGCAACAAGGGAGGCCTCACAGGTGAATGTGAAGTACAGCTGTTTACCAGAAATGGGAACAGAAATTAAAAAGCCCCACAGCAACATATGTGCATTTCTGCACTTCATGTGTGAAGCACAGCTGCCAAGGTGGTTTTGAGCTGTTAAAAAACCACAAGGAACCACTACTTGCAAATAAGTCCTGTCATGGCTCAGAACTTAGCAGTGTTCCCATCATCCTGGGATTTTGGTTTTGTCTTTAGTTTGATACTAATTTATTTAACACATGCCAGGAAACAGAGTCTGGTTCAAAGCTTGAGCTCTCTATTCTAAAGGAAATAATATAAAAAGAGAAGAAGTCATATCCCCAAACAAAGATAATTCAGTTTGCCTGAGGTATCACTTTTGGTATTTATTAAAGCCTAAAACAGAATCTTCACTGCTGAATTTGAGACCTTGGAAAAATAGATTTTATAACAACACCTATGCTTAATTGGTAAAATCCTACATTCCCTAGACACAAGTACTCCTGACTACTTATGTCACAGCACTCCCAGCTATGTTGCAGAATTTGTTAAGAGAACATTGACAGTTCCACTTGGCCCCAAGTGCTTAAGTAAACAGTTTTCCGAGCACAAAGGGTACAAGCTGAGCCCTGGCTTAACAGCACCCAAAAACGTAACCAGAGCTACAGCTGCCATGGAAGCCACAATGTTGGAAGACCAAATTTTTTCAAGTGTGAATACTCCAATATGGGCTTCATTAGCTTTGCACTCAATTTCTTTTTATTTTTCCCAGTCTGGCACAGGCCAGGCCAGCCAACACATCCACAGTAGGATGACCAGTCTGGGAGCAGGGTTGGTGCAAGCACTGAGTGCCTTCTGAGCTCCCCTTAGAGCCTGCAGCGTTACGGTTGGATTGGAGCTGGGTGTAGATCCAACAACCTTCCTAACAAGCCACCCACAAACCCCTGTGCTCTCTGGGATGGCTTGTTTCAACCTACAGTCGTTCAAACAAACACTGAGAAGGGGAGGAGAAAAGTAAAATTATGTCTGTCACTAACTTAGAGAACTGGAACACATCAAACACAAACTTCTCCAGCTTTATCCCGTTCGGTTTTAGTGGTTTTACCAGATTTCCCTCCTTGTCAATGTAGGGCACCTTCTTTATGGCTACATGATGCTTCAGCTGTGACTCCCATTTCCTGCAAAAGGAGAAGAAACCAACCATTTTATTTAGTTCAAGCCCACTTAATAAAAAGGCAATACACCTGAGGGAAGCAGATGGCTCATTACTGCTCTGGGTCAATTCTCAACTGTGAGTGTTGCTCCCTCCCAAGTGATCCAAGTCACATCCAGAAAACACTTCCCCGAGCAGAGCAGCCTGGCCATGGGGTCTCTCTATACCATTGGGACATGACAGTCAGAGGAGAGGGAGAAGTCTGCATCAAGCTGAAATTGCAGGCAGAAGTTACAAAAAAAAGAGGCAACTCAAATTGTTACCTGATTGAGATGAAAACGGAGCAGAGCAGATCCCTCACCCAAGGGTGGTTCAAGCTCTTCAGGAAGGTTGTACAGCTGCTGACTTAATGCCCAGCATCACATCCCCATTCCCCAACACGAAGGTGCAGAGTCCACCCACAACTTCACCCTCTCCCACAAACTCTTGTCAGCGTTGGCATGGCTGACATTCCCACTGGAAATCCATGGTGTGAGCTGCATCACTGACCACACTGCAGCCTGCACAGCTGCTCACCCTTGAAGGCCCAGGAAGATTGTGCACTGGTATATCTCAATTGATTTAGTTACAGCGAACCTGGAAACCTCTTCCTTGGGTAGGGCCTGGAGAGTATGCTGGGGCTGTCAGAAAGGGGACTCAGGTGTTTGGAACTGTTTGGAAGAGAGAGGAGGTGAAAGGCAACACAGGGGATAACCATAACTAAAATTCCAGAGTGGGAAACAGGAACACCCAGTCTTGGAGGTATTTCTAGGCTCCACAGCTACCTAGAAGGTCTGCTAGGACTTACTGGGCCACTGTTTCCAGGAACTCAACAGTGAAGAAGTGGTTACAGATGTTGCCAGCACTGAACATCAGTCCCCCCTCAGGGCGCTGCTGCTGTGCAGTCTCCGGGCTGATCTCGCTGTACTCCACCACCTGGTACACCCCATCCACACAGCACACCACCCCAACAGGCTCTGTGGGGTATGCCTTCTCCACTACCTGCAGCCACAGGACACAGATTTATGACAAAGAGGAAGAAAATCCCAGGACTATTCCAACTCCCAAGTACAAACAATCCCACAGGACTGTTGCCTGCTGATCCTCTAGCACCTCAGGGCTGTGTAAGGGGCACAGAGCAGTCTGGAGGCACATTTTGCCCACCAATTCAACATAAACCCCAGTACTCAACCACTTAATTTGACAGTTTCTCAGAAGACAGTTAAAAGCAATCTGCATAATGGGGGGCACTTTTCTTATCAAGGACTACGATCTGGCATTAAAACAAAGCTGTTTGCAGCTATTAGCCTTCAACTCCCCATTTGTCTGACCAGTGCTAATGACTCAAGTAACATAAATTTCTCTTCAGGCACCTGCTGCTTTAGGTTAACAAAATCCAGGCTGTTAAGGATTTCCACATCTTCCACAGCAGAGCATAAGAAATGCCTCCATTAGACTTAAAGGTGCATTTATAAAACACAACCCAGTCTAATATGGCTTCTAGACAGCCCAAGTGCCTTTGTAGAAAGGGCTGGGCATAGAGGCAAAGCAATTCCAGTGTGTAGTTTCCTGTGCAGCAACAGTCCCTGCTCTAATCGAAGTTTATTTTCCACAGTACTCTGAGAAGAACAGAGGACACCCATGGGTTGGAATTTGAAATGTAGTGCAGGCAGCAAGGAACTCTAAACCTGCTTAGAGTGACCTGCTGATGGGCAAAGGGTTGAACACTGCAAGTCATTTAAGCTCCCTGCAACCTGTGGCTTCCAAGCAACATCAGACCCAAACTCCAGCTGGGAAACCAGCTGAGTGCTAGCACTGCTTCACCTTTGCGCCGCAGTCTGCCCCTTTGGAAATACAGAAACCTATGAAGACTGGATCTGCCATTTTCACGAGGATATTGTCCACACAATATACATGGACATACTGGATTCCACGCTGCTTCATGTCATCCAAGATCTTATTATCCATCAAAGCACGGTATAAGCCACCATTGCCATCTATAATGCAAGAGAAAAAAGAAAGTCTTGGCTCATTTGTGACTTTGGAGCGGGTTTTTTGTAGCTAACAGAGCAAAAGCAGAAAGTACCGAACAAATTTTCTTGAACGGAAGAGTATGGAATGCTTGCTAGCCAAGAGCCAGTGGTACCAGGTTTTATTTCCAGTTCTGCCACACAGTTCAGGGGAGCATGTTCTTCTTTTCACCCCAGTTCTCTCACGTGAAGAGTGGGACCATGCGGACCAGCCTCACTAAGCAGCATTATGAGACTTTATGAAGGCTAGTAAGATCCTCAGAGGGAGAATACCAAAGGGCAAATTTATACAGAGGGTGGGAAATGTCTTTTACACTTCTCCAGTACAGGGCAAAAACATATTTATTCTCTTTCTTGGAGAAAGACTAAAATCTTATTCTCTGTTCATCTTCTCCCTACAACTTCTCAATGCCTTTTCAAAGGCTTGAACTGCAGCTGTACAAAAGACACCTACACGTTTATCACAGATCACCCATTTACAGTTCCTCCTGGGATGCCCCTGTCAGCTTTGGAGAACCACTCTGCAGCTGCAACACAGTCCCAACTGGGCTGCTCTTACCAACTCTCTTACCATGTCTAGGTTAAAAGAACAATAAAAGGTGAGACATTGCTGTCGTTTTGAAAGGAGTTAATCTTCTTGCTGCTTTTTTACCTATTTCCAGCTATCAGCCTTGAGCTTCTGACCTTCACCACAGGAGGCAGCACCCCAGAGGCCTCATAGAGAGCTCTGCTAATGCACCTTTCTCCTACCCTGCATCCACAGCACTCATAATCCTGCCAACACTTCCAGACTTGGATAAAAAACACGTGCTGTGGTCAAATGTCCAGCGAGAACTAAACAGATGTATGCTCCTGATTACCAGCCTGAAACATGAGAGAACCTTTCCACATTAACTGGAAGCATTAACCCTGACCCCCATAGCCTGCTCTGTGTGTCCGGGCTGGCTGACGGCCTCTAGCAACTACCAACACACACGATAGCACTGCAGTATGGTAGAGCAAACAGGAGGTACCTGGAGCCATGGCAATTTTCCCCTTGTCCTCCAAGATGGCCTTCCCATCAAAGGTGACAGCAGGCAGCATTCCCTGTTCAAACATGACAACGTTGCATCTATCCAAGTTGAAGTAGTTGTGTTGTACAAAAAAGTCTTCTGTTGGCCCCAGTGTGAACTCACTTGTCATGATGTACCTGGGCAGGAATGGGGGCTGAGCAATGAGAAAGAACAACACAAGCAAAAGGCAAAACTACAAACTGAAAACAAAAGAGAGGAATCCCGTGAGTGTGAAATGAGAGACATGGCAACATCCTGTGGTGAGCAACTGCACACGAGAGCTCCCCTTCAGAATTCATCCTGTGCTAAGGCTGCCTGGGGTCCTATGACTATATCAGACTATGATCCTACCCTGGCCTAGCTCCAGCCAGGACAGAAGTGCCTTGCCCTAAATGTGAGCAACATCTGGACATCTGGATGAGCTGGAAAACAAGACACAGGGCACAAAGCAGCCTCATTCACTCTAGATTCAAACTGATGTTAAATGTCTATAGAAACCCTGACCAATTCACTCTGCCAGCACCTCTTCAGTGCCAAGGCAAGCAGCAGTATTTCCATATGTTGGCTGCATGGTTTGTTTTTGTCATAAGTTTTTCTATTTCCTCCTTTCCTTTCAGCTCCACATTGCTTCTGTCTCTTCCTCCACTACTGTCTAAAAGCCACGTTCATCATCTACCTGTCAAACTCTTCAACAACTATCAGCATAGGAAATACAGGGTCCTCTGTCAGCATGAGGAAACAACACAGGAGAGCCTGGACCTCAATTTACACCTCTATAGCCCACCATAGCCTGGGCCCAGGTATACTGGAGAAGCACAATGCTTCAACTGCCTCCTCACCCCCAGGAGGGGAACTGGAAACAGATGTGGCATCTTGCAAATAATCCATCCTGGCTTCCAGCAGCACCAGGGATGATGCATTTGCAATTCAGGTCCTGTATACAAGGCTTCAGGAAGAAGCACAATATGGACTCACCTTCCATGAGGAAACAATGTATGAATCAACTTTGACCTCCATTTGTAAAACAATGTGGCACCCAGAGGCCCTCAGACACCTGCTCTTTCACTGCCAAAACCCTGCCTCAGACCACACACTGATTCCATAAGGGTATTTCTACATAGTCCTCATGGTCTAACAGAGAGCGTTTAGCAGAAAACATTTCCAGACACATCTGCAGTGCCTTCCTCTTACCCACCATACCCCACAGGGAATTCACATTTTGCACTTTGCCCAGAGCTCATCTCTTCTGAAAGCCAGGAGGAGTCAGCAGAATGGGCAACTGTAAACAGTGACAGCAGGAGGTGGCCTGAACACAAAGCAAGAGGTTTTTCTCAGCGATTACAGACAAGGGCAGGAAGAAGGACTTGGAAGGCAAGCTCTAGGTTGTCCTCCATGCAGGAACCTGAGAAGGCAGAAATTGATGAAATTTCTTGTAAAGCATCTGCAATGATCACTGAAAAATGCTGTTTACAATGTTGCCAGTAGCTGCTTGCAAAGCCAGCAAGGTACAGTGTCACCCTGTCTCAGAGGATGAAGAGAAAGACACCAAGGTTTCTTTGAATCAGAAGGCTTACTTTATTGTACCAATGCGATCCCTTTATAGGGTCTTTCACTAACAGTTCTTTGATTGCAACATCTCTCTACCACCATTGGATGAGATAGAGCATGTTTTGAGAACACACACAAGGATAGAGTAAACTAAAGTGAAAAACAGCACCTGTTATTTTGAAAACGCTAGATGCTTACGATGCTTACAAAATCTCTATCAGTCCTTCCCTGAGAACACGAAATTCTTCAAAGAGATGTTCCTTAGGAAGGAAACTGCTTTCCCTTGGGAAAGCCAGGGCTTGCTTCTGAATTTTTCTAAGTCCCACTGAAAGTCAGCCCCACAGTACAGCAGCTAGGGTTGTGGTCAGTGATACAATCAATCAATGCACTCAATTCCTCAGATTTGCAGACATGGACCTGCCACCTCCCATCCCTCTGCATCCTCCTCCATCCACTGCCATCACAAATCCTGCCAACAAAAGGCTCCTCTCGACCTGTCTCTGTACAGTACCCAGCTCAGTGCTTCTTGAAGACAACATGGGCAAGACTGGAATGCAAAAAACCCTGCACAGCAGGTCTGGCTTTAGGTCACCTACCAGGGAATGGCACACTTGCAGTGGTGTCTCTTGCCGGCAAGCTGCTCCACTTTGCGGATTCTTTCTGCTTGGATCTGATACAAGTTCTTGCCGCTGGGCAACCCCACATTGTACATGCCCTTGGGATAGCTGACTCCCAGGCGAGTTCCTTGTCCTCCAGCCAGGAGCAGCACTGCCACCTTGTTCTGTGAGATCTGATGTAAACCTGTAGGAAAAGAAACCCAAGGGAACGTAACACTCTCCAAAGCAATCAACACCCTATGTTCTTCTCCTGAGCCTTTCTGAAGAGCTCAGACAACAGCCAGAAGCTGCCAGTTCAATGTTGGCACCTCAGAAAGAAAAATGCCACTGCATACACAGGAGAAAATTCATTTCTACTCCTGGATGCAGCAGTTTCCTTACCTAAAGCAACAATTGGTGCAAAAACAGACAATAATCATGAGCTGCAGCTTAGGAGATTCAAATTAGGATACGAAATCTTTACTAGGGAGGAAGTGCAGCACTAGAAAAGACACTCAGAGAGGAAGGAATGCCCTCTAAGGTTTTCAAGGCTTACTTTAGTAAAGCTGCAGCTGACCTGGCCTCGGGCTGTTTACAGCTCTGTTCCAAAGGAGGCTGGACTAGAGATCTCTAGAGGTCCCTTATCATTTCTATATCCCAAAGAAGGCAAATCTCATCATCTTGAGTAAAGCAGGAGGATTTCTGGAATCTTTCTTAATCAATTATCTGTACCTGTGCTCCAGCCTCAATAGAACACAGCTGCAGTCAGGGCTAGTAATACAGCCAAGCTTGCAGGAGCTACAACTTCCACAATCTAATTGAAACCAGTGTCAGTGCTCCTGACAAACCAGGGAAGTCCAGAACCTGGGGAAGAACCAGAGCACATAATAAACACTCGTCTCACTCTCAGACTTTGGTCCCTGCCTTCTCCAAAGTCAGCATCACAATAATGACTGACAACTGTGACAAAGATTTTTCATTAGGGAATACTTTGAGTTTCTCTGGGAATGCAAGGAACATTACGCTTGCCATGTCAGAAGCCACAGCTCTGCTGAAGTAGCTATCAGTGCCTTCTGCCATCACACAGCACTGAACTGCCACTGCTCCTGCAGCCAAGGACAGCCTGTGGAGCACCCCAGCCTTCAGCAAACACCTCCCAATAACCACAGCTGAGGCTAAAATATTCCTGATTTGGACTGAAAGATATGGGGACCAAAAAAACTGAGTTAGAAAAAAACAGGATTGGATTTATGCTAATCTTTAAATAACTGGCTGTTTAAATGAACAATAGAGCAAAAATACCAATTGCTGTTTTCACAACCTGGCTCAATTTTAATTCTGTTCAAAACAGCACTTCCAGCAATTTTCTCAGCAAAGACTTAAGTTGTCATGACATTGCAGTAACACCATTCCCCTTCCCATGCTTACAAGTTTCAGTCTTACCACAGCAGTAACACAAGACTCTCCCTAAACACACCCCTTCCAAAAAGGCTGGTGGTGTCCTGGCACACAGGGGGCTGGTTCCACAGCCATGGTTCTGCTGTAGAGCAGCCTCTGGGGTCACAGGGCCACAGGAGTGAGAGCTGGAAGCCACCTCTGGAGATCTTCAATCCTCCAAGCGGGATTAGGAGAGCTCCCTAAGAAGAAACCTGTGTGTGGAAATCTTGGGATTTCTAAGTTTCAGGAGGTCCTTGGACAGCAGGGGAAGCTTGAATAGGTTTAAATTGGTAATGTAAAAGACATGGAGGATCTGGCTGAGCTGCATGGTGATGCAAATAAGACATCCAGCATTTCACAACAAACCACAAGCAATAAATTACTCCTTTGTGCCTCCACTGAGCTGCCTATGACACTCAAAGTACAGAACAGAGGGTCTCGGGTATTACTTACAACGAGCACTTGCCCCAGTCCCATCATATGGTTTTCCTGCATGCTCAGCTGTTTGTCAGTGCAGAGCACTACTGCAGGAGAAGGGAAAGAGCTGAATGGAGAGGCACCAGAGCGTGGCTTCAAACCTTCTCATGCCCTGGCTTGGGTGGTAGCTGCTTCCCTACTGGGATCCAGCACAGAAAGAATTTATGGAGGGGAAAAAAATATCCTGAAACATTTGCCCTGTGGGACGCTTCCAAACTGTTCTGCCTCATCCCTGGAAATGCTCAACACCTGGCTGGACAAGACCCTGAGCAATCTCATATAGTGGGTGGCATCCACATCCATGGCAGGAGAGTTAGAACAAGATAATCTTGTCTTTAACATCCCTTCCAACCCAAACTATTTTTTGATTCTGTAAAATGGGCAATTAAAACATTTTTTAATAATTATTTTTCTTTAAAATAATCTAGAAGTGAAACTTGGTCTGAAGTATTTAATAATTTAAACCAAAGCTACTTGAGGTCAGAGCTCAGCATTTGCTGGTCTCAGTTGCTGCAGCATGGGGGATGCTGCTTTGGGGTGCAATTGAGATTCACCCACCAGTGGAACAAGTTGGGCACTTGCCCTGCTGCATCTACCCCCTGCACTGCCTGCCTCACACCAACACACACACGTTCCAATGCAACAGACCACATCCCACAGATCCCCAATCAGACGTTTCTGCAGAGCAACAGATTGTGACCAAGAGCATCATTCACATGACACTCCGAAGTGAACACTGTATTGGGAAAGTCAAGAAGGTCCCCACTCTGCCCCAGAGCATCAAGGAGCTACAATTCTTAGCCACAGCTCACAGGTGCCACAGCTGGCATCACGCCACTGAAATGCAGATGCAACACAGGAGATAGCAGTTCTCCGAAGTTTTCCACACAGTGACAAGGGGATGGGATCTGCTCAAGGGGGAGTTGTCATCTCACACCTGTCTCCTGGAGGGGCTTCTCACTGCAGGGACTGAAACCTCAACCTCAGTGGGATAAACTCAAGCCCAAAGCAGTATCACTGATAACATCAATGATGTCACTTTTTTTACAATCCAGCAGACTGACAGGGTCATATTCCAGGAAGGCTCACCATGGTGCACATGAACAACCTAGACAGGGGAGTGCATCCCATCATTTATGGCATTCTCAGTATTTATGGTACGACCCAGACAGTTTTTCCAAGTTTTGATCTTAGGTCACCATGAAAACAAATAACACAAAAAATCTGTGTAAGTAGCTCTGCTCTGACTTCCCAACTGTAAAATTACCACTATTCAAAACTAAAGTTCGTAAGAACTGACTCATCTGGCTGCAATGGAAAGATCTATCCCCTTTAAAAAAATCCACCTTATTTGCTGCAGTATATGAAATGCAAACAGCTCAACTAAAGAGAAAACGTGTTGGCTGCTAAGATACCCACCAATGCTGCAATCAGTACTACTCTGCATAAAAAGTAAAAAAACAAAAATAGACTTAGTAGGAGGAACAGACTGGTCTTGCAAGAACAGACTGAATTCCCTTACTGAGCAGGCACATCAGTCCCATTACAGCAGGAGTCAGCAAGAGAAAAAGACTCCAAACTTTTCAATTCTGCAGAGCAGTCAGATAACCTGAATGGCTCATCGAACTCTCTGATGAAATGGGGTACACCTCAGCCCATGGCCATGACTTAGATTTCATTAATAAAATACTGACAGAATGGAAAAATGCTTGTGTGGTGTGTTTGATTTATACCATCATTCCTAGGGCTGCCCAGAAAACGTGATTGTTAAATGTCAGTGTTTAAGATCTGAAAGCAAATCTTACCAGGCAGTTTTGTTGTCTGAGACACAATAACAACAGTATTAGTTTTTCAACTATTAAAAATATCTCAGGTGTTCCCAAGAAGAGTTTTCAGTTGTCTGGTTTTTATCCATCATTTTTTATCATAGAAAAAGGGGGAGGGGGAAGGAGAAGATATCATTTCAGCTGTTCAGCCTTTGGAGGATGCAATGCACGTGGCACCTATGGGGAGCTCAGACACCACAGACAGAGCACAGAGCATCTCAGCTCAGTGTGATGATGACCCCACAGCCACAGGCTGTACCAGCCATGCAGTCTCAGGGACACTGGGCAGCAGGTTGGGATGGCTCATCTGCTCCCAGCCTGCTCAACACACTGCAAACAAAAGCTTTTCAGAGCTGCATCCCCTCAGAGACCCACAATCCCACAAAGCCTGTGCCCATGACACTGGTTCCACTGAGAAATGCCATGCAGGGATGCTGCCACATCTGCAGGGACACACAGCAATACCTGGGTTCAGCAGAACAAAGTCTTTGCTCCTGATTGCCCTCTTCCAGGAAATAAAATCCCTCTTCAGCCTTAAACCAGATCATAAAAGCAAACCAAATGAAACAGAACATCTGTGTGTACCCCTTCTGGTAGAAATTCAGGCAGGGCTGAGGTGGCCTAGAGCCATCAGACTTTAGGGCCAGATTATTTGGGCACAGTGGCAGGATCCCAAACACATTAGACTTGGGCTGCTGCAGGCAGTGCTGGCAACCAGCAAGGCCAGTCCACACAGGTAGCCTGGCCTTCCTTTCCTTCCATGCTGTGGCCAGTGGCACAAGGCAGACACACCAGCTCCTCACTCACCTAGCTGGCTGGGGGACAAGTGACCCAGTTTGATAAAGCTGTTAGTTTAACTGTGGGGCCATAACCCAGCCTCATCTGCCTCTAGGGCTCAAAGGGTCCCTTCCTCCTCACTGTGACACCCTCGAATACCTCTGCCAAGATGGTCTTGGGGATGTGGGTAGATGAGAAGCTCAGTATGCCCTGACCAAGTGCACTGGCACCCAGAAATCCCCTGTCCCCTTGGCTGATACCACAAGGGGCAGCAGATGAGAAGGGGGAATTCTCGTCCCTGCTCAGTTGAGACCCTGCAGTGCTGCCTTCAGCTCTGAGGTTGTCAGCATGAGAAGGACATAGAGTTGCTGGAGTGAGTTCAGAGGAGGCCATGGAGCTGCTCCAAGGGCTGAAGCCCCTCTGCTCTGGAGCCAGGCTGGGAGAGCTGGGGGTGTTCACCTGGAGAAGAGAAAGATCCAGGGAGACCTTAGAGCCCATTCCAGGGCCTAAAGGTGCTCCAGGAGAGCTGGAGAGGAACTTGGGACAAGGGATGGAGGGACAGGACACAGGGAATGGCTTCCCACTGCAGAGGGCAGGGATAGATGGGATATTGGGAAGGAATTGTTCCCTTTGGGGGTGGAGAGACCCTAGCACAGGTTATCCAGAGAAGCTGTGGCTGCCCCATTCCTGGAAGTCTCCAAGGCCAGATTGGACAGGGCTTGGAGCAACCTGGGACAGTGGAAGGTGTCCTTGCCCATGGCAGGGGGTGGAATGAGATGGGCTTTAAGGTGCCTTCCAACCTAAACCATTCTGGGATTCTATGATTCACTGTACCAGCTTATGTTCCCTCCATCACCACTCAGCCCCATGAGTGGAGTCTGACACAGCAGAAAAGCTCCTCTGCCCTGTGACCCTGATGCTTCTATTTCTGTTTCTGGTTGGAAAATTCTGCCCACACATCCTCCCCTTACCTCTTTACTGGCAAAGTTAGGCCAAGGCTGTGCAGCCACTTGTCAAAGTTTAGGCAAGTATCTCTACATCCCAGGTGGCTTCCTGACTTTCTTTTTTTCAAATTAAAATTATTTTTTAACAGTGATGTTATGTTCTATAAAGAAAGATCCAAGACACATATGAGCTCTTATAAATAAATAAATAAGAGTGTGCACTTAGAAAAAAGCACAGGACATCCATGCAAGATTTACATGCTGTGGGAAGAGCACATCCAGCCATTATCTCCCCCATCACCCCTAGCTTTCACACACCCGCATCTACCAGGCTCCAAAACCCATGGATTATGGACTTTCCTGGGCTTCTTTCTTCCACTCTGCTCCCAGATCCCACCAGCCTCCTGCCGCACATGACACAGCATGGATGGAGATCAGCACCTGAGGCTGGCCTTTGCACCTGTTGGTGGGCTGGGAGCTCATCCTCCCATGAAGGCAGCAACCCAGCTCAGCAGCAATGAAACCTCCCTTGCTCCCACCCTCCCCAGGGACTCATAGTCATAGAATGGTTTGGGTTGCAAGGGACCTTAAAGACCATCTCATTCCACCCCCAGCCACGGGCAGTAACACCTTCCACTATCCCAGATTGCTCCAAGCCCTGTCCAATCTGGCCCTGAACACTTTCAGGGACAGGGCTGCCACAGCTGCTCTGGGAAACCTGTGCCAAGGCCTCACCACTCTCATAGGGAAAAATTTCTTCCTAATATTTAGTCTATCCCTGCCCTCTGCCAATGTGAAGCCATTCCCCTTTGTCCTGTCACTCCAAATCCTTGTTCAAAGTTCCTCTCAAGCTCTCTTAGAGCCCCTTTAAATCCTTTGGTATTACATTTTTTCATGACAGATACTGTAAATCATTTTGACAGAATACCCCCAATCCTCTCTAAACAGTATTGTGTCATGTCTACTTGCTTTTTGAACACTTCCAGGGATGGTGACTCCACAACTGCCCTGGGCAGCCTGTGCCAAAGCCTGACCACCCTTTCAATGGAAAAATTTTCCTCAGTATTCAACCTGAATCGCCTCTGACACAACTTGAGGCTCTTTCCTTTTATCCCGTCGCTTGTTCTGTGGGAGGAGAGACTGACCCCCACCCGGCTATCACTGCCTGTCGCGGAGTTGTAGAGATCTTCTAATCCCGCCAGGCACAGCTGCGGGGGCTCGACCGCTGCATTTCATAACGCAGAGTGAACACTCGGTGTCTCACCCAAAATTCCCCGGGCCGAGGACACCGGCTGCCGGCGCTAAGGGCCAGAGTGTAGCCGTGACCCTGCTCTCTCCCTCCTTGCCCGACCCGCCGTCCCTGGTCTCCCACCCGCCGGCCTCGGCAGCACGCGGTGCCGGGGGTGGACTGCCCAGCGGCCCGCGGTGCCACCGCAAGAGGCGGCTCCTGCCCCGGGGCCCCGCCAGGTGCAGCTCCTGTCTCGCATCGCCTGGGGCCCGGCGGAACGCGGCTGCCCCCGAACCCCCGCGCCGGACCCTTCCAGCCCCGGAACGGAAGGGACAGGCGGCCTCGCACCCCGCTCACCTTCCGCCTCCCAACGCTGCAGCGCGGCGGGTCCGCTGCGGCGGGCGCTGCCCAGTAGCTCGGCGGGGAGCGGCTCCATCCGGCCATCCAGGCGCTCGGGCGGGCCGCGCTGGCGGGCCCCGGCCGCCGCCGCTAGCCGGCAGTGCTCGCCCAGCCCCGGCGGCAGCGCCGCCAGCAGCGCTCCGCGCTGCGCCGTGTCCAGCTCGGCCCAGAAGCGCAGCAGATGGCCCTGTCCACACCGCTCCAGCCGCGCCCGCACCTCCTCGGGAGGGTCCATGGCGTGAGGAGCCCGGTCTGAGCGGCGCGGGACGCGGCGGGACCGGGCGGGGCAGTACCGGGCTGGGGCGGAGCCAGAGGTGCCGTCCCACTCCCCGGAACGCCTCCCGCCGCTCGCAGGTCACGGGGTCCCGGTGCTGCGGCGCTTTCTCGCTCAGAGGGTGCGGGACTCGCTTCTCGGCTCGCTCCACTCCCGGTCTCGCAGGAACTGCGGCCAGAGCAGCGCTTCCCCCATGAAATCACAGAATAGTCTGAATTGGAAGGGACCCTCAAGGATCATCGAGTCCAACTCCTGGCCCTGCACAGCAGCATCCCCAAGGTCACACCATATGCCTGAGAGTGTTGTCCAGACACTCCTTGAGCTCTGTCAGGCTTGGTGCTGTGATCACTTCCCTGGGGAGTCTGTTCCAGTGCACAGCCACCGTCTGGGGAAGAACCTTTTTTCAATATACAAGCTGAACCTCCCCTGACACAACTTCAGGCCGTTCCCTCAGGTGTCCCTGGTCACCACAGAGAAGCGATCAGTGTCTGTCCCGCCTCTTCTCCTCAGGAGGAGGTTGTAGACTGTGAGAGTCTCCCCTCAGTCTCCTTTT
>VWZV01008017.1:331873-395377 GCA_013397155.1 Irena cyanogastra | reverse complement strand
TGAGTCTCTTCATGCTTTTATTTGCAAAAACCCCCCCAAACACTGAAGAGGAAGGAAAGTGCTATTTATTGAAGGAGGCAGATGAGGCATGGTGCAGCTGACTGACCCCCCATCAGTGATACCACCTGCCTAGGAAGGATCCAGAGGTAAGATATGAAAGTGTTTTGCTAAAGAAACTGTACACGGCCATGTGGCTTCCAGCGGCTCAGTAAAGTGCCCAGTTTGGTGCTGGGAGGCACGACAGGCTGGTACTGAGTGAAATTAATGGTTCATTATAACAGTGTAAACAATAACGCTTCCTTTCCAACAGGAGGGGACCCTCCTGTGTCCAGTTTCACAACCTTTGGCTGGTTAACCTCTATTGTTCCAGGAAGGGAACTCCTGGGAAGGGAACTGCTGGGATGGGAAGTTCCGGGAAGGGAAGTTCCGGGAAGGGAATGTCTGGGAAGGGCAGTTCCAAGAAGTTCTGGGAAGGGCACTTCTGAGTAGGGCACTTCTGGGTTCTTCCGGGTAGGTCACTTCTAGGAAGGGCACTTCCGGGTATTTCTGGGAAGGGCACTTCCGGGTAGGGCACTTCCGAGTCGGGCACTTCCGGTAGGGAAGGAAACTTCTGGGTAGGGCACTTCCAGGCAGGGAACTTCTGGGAAAGGAACTTCCGGGACCCAGGAAGGGAACTTCCGGGTTGCGCACTTCCGGGTTTCGCACTTCCATGTAGGTCACTTCCGGGTTGCGCACTTCTGGGCTGCCCACTTCCGCGTAGGTCACTTCTGGGTTGCGCACATCTTGCCCACTTCCGCGCGGGTTGCGCACTTCCAGGTTGCACACTTCCACGTAGGTCACTTCCGGGCATGGTACATCCGCGTAGGTCACTTCTGGGCTGCGCACTTTCGTGTAGGTCACTTCCGGGCTGCGCACTTCCGTGTAGGTCACTTTCGGGTTTCGCACTTCCACGTAGGTCACTTCTGGGTTGCGCACTTCCGTGTAGGTCACGTCCGCATAGGCCACTTCCGGGTTGCGTACTTCTGCATAGGTAACTTCTGGGGCATGCACTTCCGGGTTGCGGACTTCCGCATAGGTCACTTCCGGGTTGTGCACTTCCGCGTAGGTCACTTCCGGGTTGTGCACTTCCACATAGGTCATGTCCGCGCAGGTCACTTCCAGGTTGCACACTTCCGCGTAGGTCACTTCCAGGCACGGTACATCTGCGTAGGTCATGTCCGCATCGGCCACTTCCGGGCTGCGCACTATCGCATAGGTCACTTCCGGGCTGCGCACATCCGCGTAGGTCACTTCTGGGTTTTGCACTTCCACGTAGGTCACTTCTGGGGCACACACTTCTGCGTAGGTCACTTCTGGATTGCGCACTTCCACATAGGTCACTTCCGCGCAGGTCACTTCCGGGTTGCGCGCTTCCAGGTTGCACACTTCCGCATAGGTCACTTCCAGGCACGGTACATCCGTGTAGGTCACTTCTGGGTTGTGCACTTCCGGGTTGTGCACTTCCATGTAGGTCACTTCCGGGTTGTGCACTTCTGGGTTGCACACTTCCGTGTAGGTCACTTCCAGGTTGTGCACTTCTGGGTTGTGCACTTCCGTGTAGGTCACTTCCGGGTTTCACACTTCTGCATAGGTCACTTCCAGGTAAGGCGCTTCTGGGCACGGTACTTCCGGTAGGGTACTTCCGGGTAGGGCACTTCCAGGTCAGTCACTTCTGGGTTGGGCACTTCCGAGTAGGGTCCTTCCAGGTACTTCCGGATCAGTCACTTCCGGGTAGGGCACTTCTGGGTAGGGCACTTCCGGGAAGGGAACTTCGGGAAGGGAAGTCGTGGGGACGGGTCAAGACTGCTTCTTTAATGCCAGGGTCACCTAGGACTGCATTTGCTTTTCGAATAAAGCTGTCTTGGGCCGGAGACAGCTCCATGTGCAGTCCAGCCTGTGCTGGGGTGTGAAAGGCCGTGGTGGAAGGCAACTTCCTGCAAGAGCCTCAGCATCAAAGGTGATTCAGAGGGGAGGGAGGCAGGGAACAAATGACACTCGAAAGAGCTTCAGGGAGCTGGGCACGGACCTAAAGTGGGGTTATTAGGCACAGCAGTGAGGTCAGAGTTGTAGAGAAGCAGGTTGTACTGGAAGAGTCCCTCAGAACAGGATGGAAAAACTCACAGAGCACAAACTTTGCTCTGAAGGAGCAGTAACACTTGTGGCCCCCTATAAACCCACATCAAGAGCGTTCACTGATAAGTCCCTGGAAGCTAATTAGAACCTAAAGTTGTAGATTTGCAGTTGATTAGGAGGCCAGAAATGCCTGGAGAACATGGACACAACAAGAAAGCCCAACAGGCTCCTCCAGGCAGGACCCACGTGGGGTGGGCAGCACCTCCCTGCCTGCCCATTGTCGGCTCCCTGTCAGGCACAGGGGCAGGCATTGCCTGGGCAAGGGAGTCTGGAGCAGGGGCACCGAGCAGCACGGCAGCCACGTGCCAAAACCCAAACTGCTCCTGGCAGCCGGGAGCAGGAGCGAGGGGACGCTGAGGCTGGAGAGGGGCTGAGCTGTCCTGACAGCAGCAGGTGAGACCCAGCACGCCAGCAGCACCAGAGATCTCCCCTGCCCTCTCACAGCCCCAGCAGCCCAGCCCACGTGCCAGGTGCTGATAGGCACTTACAGATATGTACATAACACCGATCATAAAGAACATCTTCCTGAGCTGTTAACATTAATGTGGCTCTAGGTCTGTGACAGACTAGGGAATTCTATCACATACCTCTGAAAATGGAATATACCTACAGAATGGCTTGCTAATAGTAAATACTAATAAAGCTTCTCTACCAAATTTAAAAATCCCATGAAAAGAGAAAGACAAAACTCTTCCCCATTGTGCTTGCCCACTATACACCTTCCAAAAGACATGGCTGGATTTTGGCCTTGATACCTGGAGGAATGTATTGCTAATCACTAGAACTGAATTTGTACTTAGATATGTACTCCAGGGAAAAATATTACCCAGGTTGTCTGCAGTTGTAGCAACTCATTACCATAGTTTTAATTTGTATTTTTTTCTTCATATAGGCACAGAATTAAAAATCAGTTTCCTTCTTAAATAAATATCTGAGGCTGGATTCATCCCACACGTAATTCCGTAATTTTGGGTCCTCTTGATTGATTATTTCTTCAGTAATCCCTAAGGATTTAGAGTGGAAAATTTGAAGGGAAAGAAGATGTTTGTTAAACACAACTATGTGTGCCTTAATACACAAACAGTAAGTAAGACCAGAAAATATTTTGCCTGTAATAAAATGCAGACTCCCTTAATCCCCAGAAATTCACTGCTTTTCTTCAGAGCAAACATTTATTGGTAATATACACTTCCCTGAACTAGGTAAAACTCAGCTGCAAGAACAGTGGTGGTAAACTAGAAGACCAGACTTGAAATGAACAAAAACCACGTGTACAATTATTTTTGAGAAGCTCAGTGAAATTAACTGTTGTCATTGCTTAAGACAATCTACCTCACTGACTGTATTAAATTGGCCTAGATACATCCCTGACAGCAAAAAATGTAGCTGCCTTGCATAAAACATGTAGATACAGAAACCAAACAAACTTCCGTGTGAGAACTCTTATCAAAGCTGGGAGAATAAAATCCTTTATACCCCTGTTATACAAAATTAAGTAATAGAAATTCCTGAATATTTTATGGGACAGATTCATATAAATATATATAAGATATATTTATTCAAGGCAAAAAACCTCAGGCCTATGTCCTTGAAGATTTACTTAATCTTGGTTAAACTTTTTGGTCAAACAAGTGCTAAGTTAAGTTATATCACTTTACATCCCGAAGGACAAATACTGCCTTTACTTTATCATTTGTAAATATAAATGATGCTGGAGGTAGTGATGGAAGCACTTTATATGTTTTTACTTCTATTACAGTGCTGCTTCAATCAGAAAGAGAACTTTGTGTTAGAAATTGCACAAATACCATACATACATATACAACTCATACCCAGAAATTCAACACAAATTAATCCTATAGAAGCAGAGGTAAATTTTACACAGGAGTTTCTAGAGAGGAGCATGACAGTGGGGATGGATTCAGAGCATGAGGCAATCTGTAAGTAAAGAGCACCTGAAGAGGGTATGTAGTGGGGAAGGATTTGTGAGGCTGCGGGAGAGGACGAGCTCTGCCTCTGCTGTCTGGTGAGGGCACTGCTGAGCGCTGTGCTGGGGGAAACGCAGGCACCACTCAGGGTCTGCCCCAGACCCAGCACAGTGCCAGAAATCACTGCTCAGAGCAGAGCTGAGAGTAAATACATGAGTTTTATTCTATCCGTCATGAGCCTCAGTGGAGTGAAATGTAATGAAGTGCTAATAGTCTCAAAGTACCAGTTAGGAGAATTGAGATCAGAATATGATTTTTGTAATTAATAAAACAGGTAACTATTGTACCATGCAATAAATAGTTACAGGTGTCATGCAGGACTGAATTATTAAGAACACCACAGATAATTTCGTTACAATGCTACAATTGTTTTTTTTAGAAAAACAAAAACATTCTTAATGCAGTAAAGTATCTGAATAAGCCAGAATGAGCATTATTATTATTATTATTAATTAGGCTGCATAAATGAGCACTAGTGTTTTAAATAATCAAAGATATTAAATTCATGAATAGTAGAGCAACACTGACAAAACAGATAAACTTCAAACATACTATTTTCCTAGCCAAGTCAATTTCTGAAAAATCTTACAAGGTAAAGGATATACTACTAAGTCTTTCATTTGTTTTTACACAAATTATGAAAATAAATTATCATTAACTAATTTATATGAATTTAATGATGAATTAAATTCTCTTTTGCAGCCAGCATCATATTTTATTAAGAAATTTGTTGGAAACACAGGAAAATTGTTTTAAAAAAATTTTTAATTCATCAGTTGAACGTACTTTTTAATATTATTAACTGCAAATTAGAGTGGTAACAGGAACAGACCTAGAATATGTGTTCTGAAGCCTATATGATGCATTGCACTACTTACCATTCAGGACAGACCTTTCAATTCAGAAAGTGCTGAATGCATTACCAGGCCCATTGTCCAGAACCTCTGCTAGACATATCATTTGTCTCTATTGTGGTAATAAAGAGATTCCTGGCATTCTGGTATTAAGAAACCAGAAGTAATACATTAGTTTTACTTTACCTCTGCTACTTAATAAGGAGCACATACAATAGAGCACACACTTTAGAAGACTATGAAGATAGTATCCTACTGAATGACAGACTGTCTGGTTGATTTACATGAAATACCAAGTGCTCGTACGAGAAAAGGTTAAAATTAGATTGACGAGCAAATGTGCTACCAGACTGCTGGCTGACAAATGGCAAAGTTATGCCAACGTATTACTTATTCTGGAGGCGCCCAAGAAGCAAGCAGGAGGATAGTAATTCATGTGCTAAAATATATTCACATTTAGCATAAACAAAGAGTCCTCAGGGTCTGCAACAGGAACATATTAGCTACATGTAATTTATGCCAACCAGTAAGTCAGTGGAACAATTTCCTTATTAGATATGGAATTTGAATGACTTGTATTTTCTTAAGTCAAGAGTGGGCTGCTCTACTGTCATTTAAATTATTTCAGAATAATGCCCTGATGAATGACTACATTGTTCTTCCAATAAATTGACTGCTGTGCTACGTCCTCCTTCCTGCTACCAGCCACACAATGAAAATACAGATTAGTCATGTAGCTTTTCACAGTGGCTCTTGGATTATAGTCTGGCTGCTTCTTGGTCACCATAAAAGGCAGGCTAGTTCAGTAGTGGTGACTCCTTTCCTTGTCTCCTTTCCTTTCAGGAAATTCTGCTGAGATCCATGCAGCCATCCGTACTAAAAAGTGGTCCCTAAAAGGTGTGAACTAAGGAAAAATGTTGACTTGCCCAAAAAAGGCAGTTTGAGCCTTAAAATTCAGCAGTAAAGATGCATCACAAACTGACCTTTGTGCTCTGGGCACATCTGCAGGTCTGGAAATAACATTTTATGACTCTATGGGTACAAATATCAACCCATCAGAGATACAGGGCACCTCTGCAAGCATCAGCTTTAATGATTAGAAGTTGGATTTTGGTGACAATGAGTAACAACCAGTCAGATGTGCCTCAGTTTTGGTCTATGAACTAAAAACAACATTCCGAAAGAGATGGAAAGAAATTAGTGATGCCTGCTACTTTTTAACTCATTTTACACAAATTAACTGATTACACAGTGAAAAGCTGTTACTGTATGAAATAGATAATGCAAAACTGTATCTTTCTTCCTTAGTAGCCAATGGCAATTCTGCAGTTTAATCCTGTGGAATTATAGGTCAGCTATAAAGTGAATTTTTCAACATGTGAACATGAATTAAAAAGGAATTTACAGAGCAAACAATATGGGCTTGAACCTGCTCTTCATTGGAACAACTTTTTGATGTTTTGTTAATATGAAATTTCATTAACATTAACACTAAAGCTTTAACAGACCCAAACCCATTTGCCAACCTGTTTCCTTAGGGAAAAGTGTTCTTATTTCCTTTCCAATCACCATGACAGACAGCAAGTTAGGGGAGGGAGTTAATTGTCCCCATTAGTCATCACCTTGTCAGGATGACTGGCAGTCAGTAGCCTTCAGGCTTGCATGAAAAGCTAAAGCCAGTTCAGATCCTCTTAAGTCTGGACGGCAGAGACACCTCTGGACCTGCTGCCCCTCAGTGACACCTGAAAAGCTGGTCCAATATTTTATGCCAGGTCTTTCATATGTCTGTTAGTTCTTCTTCTTCCAAAACTCCTGTCAAGTAACAGGGAAGGGGAACAAAAGAGAATTCAAGGTTTGAACCACATCAGGTTCTATTTCTAGCCTCCTCCTGCAATACTATTCTTGCAAGTCATTGATGACCAAAGATAAAAAGGAACAATTTTGTACTATCTAAAATAATGCACTAGGGTGCAAAATAGCCTCTATAAAAAGAGTAGCCATTTCTGGAAAAATCTCTGCTTGAAAGTTATGACTTATCAAATGGAGTTTACCACCACAGCCTTCACAAGTAGCTGTTGGAAGCAATTATTAAAGTAGGTATTAGGCTAGATTCAGATCTTGTGCAAACAGTTGTAGCTCCCATGAGTACGATCACAGTGACAGGCTGGTTTCAGTCCTCTAGGCAAGAGAGAGGCAAAAAAGTGAGAGACGCTAGCAGAGCATCTGTTAGTCAGATCAAAAAAAGTCTGTCTTGTTGGCAGAGCTATTGTCCTTTGGTCACACCAATCCTAATTTGAGTCCTGCTTGCAGCAGCATATAGAACCTGTGACAAACATAGTCATGCTGACATTGAGCTGGATGCCAAAAGAAGATAATCACTTGTACTTGAGACTGCAAAGAAAAAAAAAAAAAAAAAACAAAAACCCAAGAAACAAAACAAAACAAAACAAAAAATTCCAAAGCCACACACAGGAAGGGAAAGCTTTCAGGTCCGAAACTCATGACGGGGGGAAGGGGTGGAAATTGTGTCTTTTCCTCCCCAGCCCTCATCCAACATTAAAAAAAAATAAAAAAATCCTCAAATTGCAAACACATGCCTGGATCAGATCTTTTTCCAGAAATTCAAGTCTGTGTCTGTGCACTGTTTAGCCTAAAGCTAGAGTGTATGCAAAACAGAGAAATACTTTATATTTCCAGACTTACAGTATTTTTATTCATGACTGTCTGTGAACTCTCCTACTTGTTCTGATAGCTCTTTGGGTCTTTTATTGTGCCTGATACAGCAATCTGGCCTGGTCCAGAAGTGAATCATCTAATTACTTTGAAGACTGACAAAATCCCTGGCAGAGATTAACAAATGCTTCTTGTAGTCCACATCTAAAAGCAAGTGTGTGCAGGTCAGAGCCACTGGCCAGCCCTCAGGCACGGGTGATGAATTGCAAGGCTGTGTCCAGCAGAACCAGAGGGGAACATAATAGTCTGAAATGCATTGGCAACATGATTCTCCCTGACCAAAAGGGATGCTCAAAAAGCTTCTGAGATCTGAAGCACTAACATCCTCTGTGGGTTATGGTTAATTATCCATTAGATTCAAGCTGTACAGAGAGAGACAACCAGCAAAAATATCTGTTTCTGGGGGCCCCTTCACCCACTTGCCACATCTGTATTAGTCATCTGGATTGATATGAGAAGCCCTCTTTAGTAAGCACTGACAGGTTTTCTTAAATGAACTCTGCAAAAAATGAGCTGCCTTTTCTATATCACTTCAAATACTTAGAATAATTTTGGTTTGTAGTACAGGTTTTTCATTTAGCCCCCAAGAAACCAATTTACTTTCACAGCTTTATCTGCTTCCTGAGAAGCTATTTGTTTGTTTTACACCGTGTTAGGAATGAATATACTTTCAATTGTCATGGCTCTTATAAAGATATAGCAATAATAAAACTGATACTCCCAAGAGTACGTGAAAATAGACTGGCTTTGAGTTAATGGGAAAAAGATTTCTAGCTCTGGTCTGGGTTAACCTTTGCAGGCTGCTTGACTTCTCCAGAATTCCCTTGCTGTTTGTCTCCTTTTCTGTTCGTCTGTCACCTACAAGCTACTTACCAATTCTCCCTTATCTTGCACTGAGCACTTGTGTTTCTGGTGACGTTGTGGTTTCTATTAGATTCTTTTTTCCCCCATCCCCCTTGCCTGCTGTGCACTGAAGGCATCCTTACTCATTTCATTAACCAAAAGAAAACTAGTATTTATTTTCCTCTATTTATTTATGACAACCCCATTGTTACGAGGACTAAAACACCTTCTCAGAAATGTGAGTACTTGCGTTGTATTGCCCTGTGCAAAGGCAGGATGAGGTTTTGCTTTTAGTAACAGGTAAATAAGCGCTCCGTAATGACGTGCTATGCATGGGTGTTTACCTTTTGTGATAATTTCGGTTTATCCCGATGCCCTCTGGCGGCTGCACCAGGAGCTGTTATTTAAACTCCCGGGTAAAAGCGGCGGCCGCGGGAGGCTCTGCCCTCTCTGTTCTCGGACAGCACCGACAGCAAAGGCGGCAGCAGCGGAGAGAGCCTGAGCGCCGGCCGGCACAGAGCATCCCTCGGGCTCTGCAGCCCTCACTCACCTTGGGAGTCCAGTTCAACAAGGGCAGCTCCAACAGCTGGCTTTGCTGATGTAGCACAACACTGCTTAGGAAATTAACTGCATGCTTGAGGCAGGGCAGCAGCAGGCACTGCAGGGCTGATCAGATGATCCCCACTTGGAAGAGACGAGCAGTGCATATGTGCACTGTAATACACGGAATGGAATGGTTTGTCCTGAACTGTTTTTCCAGAGATGACTGGCTAGTTTCATCTGCAAAATACTCTTTAGGGGAGGAATTTCTGTAACTGCCTAATTTGTTTGTTTTTTAATAATTGAAATCTAGATTTTCAGTGCTGTTGTACAAAATTCACCCTAGAACAGAGGGTAAGGCTTGCTGTTTCTAGAGATGCCACAGCAAAGACAGAGATGATGCCACAGCTAGACCCCTCTTAAATATGAACAGTTTATCTAGAAACAACTTAAACCCCAAATGTTCCCACTCTTGTGCACAAGCTTACTTCCCTATTGCTGGCTTTGTTCCATAACTTCTGCAGCTCAGGGCACAGTGACTTGCTTGAATGCACAAATGGCAAAAGGCTTTGTGAAGCCTGTGAGCTGTGATGAGCTGCCTCCTTCCTACCACGTCAGAACCCTCTGCCTACTGGCAGCTGGAACTTGTTGAAGTATGGAAAGGGAGCAGAGCAGGGCTGAAGGAGGTCAGGAACTGACGGCCCATGCAGCTGCTAACTGCTGGAGCATTTCATTCTACCCAGCTGCACTGGCCTCTTAGAGCTGTTTGAAATCTAGTTTTCATTCTGTTCTGGCAAAGACAGCAACACTTGGAGCTCTTTGAATACCCTTTCTTCCAAGTGCATTTGAATGTTTTCCTGACTCAAGAAAGACCTGGAGTATGTCAGCCTTTACTGCAGCCCCTGTCCTGTGCCTCCCTTCCCTCTCCACAGCTCCCCGCACATGAGGGCCCAACTCTGATCCAGCCCAGCTGTGTAACTTTGCTCAGAGAGCTGGAAAAAAAGCTGTGAGAAAATCTGGAGAGATAAGAAAGGTAAAATTATAGACAGAAGTAGAGCTAGTGGGACAGGACAGTCGGGATCTCGAGGGTTTAGGCGGGAAAGCAGCAACGTGGAAATATAAAACCTAAAGGAAGAAAAGAACAAGGCAAGTCAGGAAGCATCAGGTCAGTCAGTTTTGTGGGGCAAGGCACCCATGCCAGGGGCCCTCAAGGAGCTTGGCAGAAGATAGAAATGTGGAAATGTTGAGGGTCTGCTCCTGGGAGCTGCAGGGACTGACCCCCTCCTGCCCAATGTCTGCCTGGCCAGAAAAGCCACTGCTGGTACCTTGCTGGGTAAGCAGATCCATGCTCAGCCCAATAGCTTGTGAAATCCTTTCTTTTCTGTGGGCTGGTCAATAAATAACTGCTTTACGTGCCTAGTTATGTATATTCTGCTTACAGATTATCTTTGAGACTGGCTAAAGATACCAGAACAAATTGATGCAAAAACAAGCTGGTAACAAATGCCTGTAAATATATTTAACATTCACTGAAAGGAGAAAAAAAAAATAGCAGAGTTTTCTCATTGGTATGAAAGCATTTCCCATTGGGAAAAGGCTGAAACACACAAAAGAAAGGTAATTTTCTATTTGTACTTGGAAAAAGCTAAAACTATTTACCAAAACATAAAATTTACTAGTAAATTTTCTCTTGGGCTTGTTTTAAATCATTGTTTTATTCCATTACCCTTAAATGCTTCACAGACATTGCTTAAAACCATCATCCCTGTGTGTGAATTTCAGGTGGTTAAAATACTTGGGAAAATTTCTACTGCAGATGACTTCTTTAAAATCAGCAGAGTGCATGTGCAGAAATGATTTTACAGATATTATTCCCCTTGCTAACACTTCCATGTGGGGCTCTGAAACAATGACACTGCTTAGAAAGCTGCCTGAGCAGGCTGACCCGAACACCTGCAGTGCGCACGCGGGAAGTCTTTAGGGTGCCACATACCTTCATTCCTTCAGTTCTCCAAACATCCCTTTGCATTGCAGTGAGGCTGTCAAAAGAGGTCAGTTTATGCAGCTGAAGGGAGACCAACACAACACAACAGAATTCAGAACACCACTGATGTAGATGCTGAGTGAGGGGATAGTGTTGAAAAAGGCAAGATAACTTAAACAGTTAAGGCTTGCCTGTGGAGAAGCTGGCCTTTCTTCTTGGACATGGAAAAAACCCCAGTAGTATTTTCCTGTGATTTGATTTCTTCTTTACTACAGAAGTGGGCTGCACAGATTTCTCAGATGGTAGATGTGGTTAGAGCTGTCCTGAAAAGGAAAGACTGACTCATTCCACATGCAGGCTTTTACACCCTCCCTCTGATCACTGCACAGTAAATCTTTGCTGTTCTGACATCAGCTTGGCTTTTCTTAGTCACTGGAAGAGAAGGTGCCAAACAGAATAGGTTTTGTATATCCTAACCCCTATTCTGGAGAGAATTAATGGACTGAGTCTGAAAGCCAAAAGCCTCAGATCTGTTTGGGTTAATCAATGCCAGAATTTGTTGGCGGGGGAAGGATACAGATGATCTTTCACAGTTGAAAGAATACGTCAGTGTGGCAAGCGTTTGGAAGGTAACACGTCTTAAATGCCACCAAACAACACGCTGGCTTTCACTAGAAGGCACTGCTGGACAGGATAGATTATCTTACTCCAACACATGTGGAAGTTCAGAAAAAATTTTGGAGTGGTTGACTACAGCAAAAGGAACAAGTGCAGTGAAGTGTGCACAGGAGGAGTAGGAATACAAACCCATATAAATATTCTGGCACATAAAATGCATTTCTGATACGATGTTTCTGTGGAAAATTAGGTGGCACAGTTTTAGTCAATCATGATTTTGTCTGGTAGGGTGGAAGTATCATGGCATAAATTAAAACTAGAAGGGGAGGGCAAAACAGCACTTACTAACTTTTTTCCCCTTGAAAAGCTAACACAGAATACCAGCAAAGTGCTTTAGACTACTTTGACTTACTCTGTTCTAGCCCAATACATGCAGTCGTTAGCAAGGCTCAGTTGCTCAACAGTACTTGGTTATACTACTTGTTAATGCATTGCTTGCACTTGCCTTGCACTTACCCAGAGTAGCTAATTCAGAAAACTGAGAAAGATAAAAAATTATGTTCAGTGCCTAAAGAAAGGCTACTTCATAATCACTAACAACCAAAAAACAACAGATTTAGTGCATGATCTTGCACAAAACATTTATACTGGTACACAATCATCCTACATGAATCTGATACTTACCCATGTTTGTTAACAGGTAAAAAACATTATTAACAGCAGGTTTGTAAGTAGGGTTCAAAACAAGTTATATGCAAGAGGATGGAGTCAATGTTGAACAAACTAGCTGGTAATGACTTTTATTATATACACTAGAAGTATATTACATAAAGACATTGTATTACCCCATATTGCCTGATAGGAATGATACACACAACCTGATTAGATCACGCAAAAGATACTAACCTGAAAAAAGCATTCATTCTTATCAAATATACTAAGAGACCTAAGTTTCTCACAGGAATAATTAGAAAAGCAAATAGAGAGATAGAGAGCAGAAAACATTTCCAGCCTGTATTATTGAGTCTATTTACATACAGCTTTTGTGAGGAGCATTCATACCTAATTTAAAAAGAATGCTTATTAATCTGAGATTACTTCAGTATGGTGATGAACATGAATAATATAACAAAATCCTTTTAAACTTTTCTGTATTCATCTTCTTATGGATTACATTTGGGACAGGCAACATACTGGGCCAATATTAAATGACCCCCCAAATGGCTAAATGGTATTTCTTTCAGTTACAGGAGTTGAGTGTTTAGTAACACAGTGTGGTGGTTTTTTCTCTCCATTAATCACAGAATATGCTTATTTGGAAGGGGCCCACACGGATCATTGAAACCAGCTCCCTGCCCTGCACAGCACCATTCCCAAGAGTCACACCATGTGCCTGAGAGCGTTGTCCAAACGCTTCCTGAACTCTCTCAGGCTTGGTGTTGTGACCACTTCCCTGGGGAGCCTGTTCCAGTGCCCAGCCACACTCTGGGTGAAGAACCTTTTTCTAATATCCAATCTAAACCTCCCCTGAGACAACTTCAGGCCATTCCCCTGGGTCAATTAGTGGTGTAATTGTTGAGGATGTCTTCGTTACATAAGCAACTGTAAATCAAGTTTCCCATTACCCAGGTGAGTTGCTTTGCCAGCTCCACTGGAAACACATTTATTCTCAATGTCTTGCACGAGTACCACATGACTGAAAGCTCAGGCTGTGCACTGCCAACAGCATGCCCCCACCTGTCATCCCCAGCAGGCTGCCTGGCCTGCCATGGGGCTGGCAGAGTCCTTGGGATCCCTCAAAGCCAGGTGTGCAATGGAAAGAACTGTCTCCCAGGCTGGAGAGGGCTCTCCAGAGCTGCACAGCCTGGGGTTAGCGAGCCTCCCCTTTGCCCATGCAGCTCCCATATCAAGGAGCAGGAGCCCTCTGGATCACCCAGCCCTGCTCTGCACTGCTGGGCACACCCTGAGCTGCCCCAGGCTGGGCCAGAGCCCCCTCCTGCCACACACATCAACCCAAAGCATGTCAGAGCATGCAGCTGGCAAAGCATTTGGCTGAGCACACACAATAGTTTAACTTTTCCCCTCTTGCTTTCCCAAGCCTTACTTCGGTCAGAGTAGTCCTCTACCTGATACACACCACCAGCAGTACTGATCCTGCCAAAAGGATAATAAAATCAGAGATTACCTTTAAAGAAATGCAGGGCTTAAAGATGGCAGCTGGAAGGCCAACACTGGAGATCTCTTTGAACCCCAGTGCAGTAACCTCTCTGCTCTCCAGAACTGGGTATTCCAGCCAACGCCAGCACATGTGGGAAGACAAAAGCATTTGAAGGCAGCGATCCTGTGCCATGAGCTACAAAAGTGACCCTCCACCTCCAACCTTACCTCAGGAAAATGGCATTTACAGCCATAGCACGCAAACCTGGCTACACACAACTCCCTGTGTGGGCTGACACACAGCAGAATGGAGTTCTTGCATCCAAATCAGACATCTGATCACATATTTTTCATATATCTTTTCCTGTTTCGTTTGAAAGAATTAGTGACTTTGTAGTGTGGTGTGAAAGAGTTAAAATTTGGTTCTGACGAAAGATAGAAGAGAAAAAACCCAGGCTGTCAAGCAGAAAGCAATTCCAAACATTTCAAAATAAATGCAGAAGCTTTACCATAACCTGTTTGGGTTGTCCCCCAATAAAGGAAGGTCTGAAGGAAAAAGACGATGCATTTTGGGGTTTTTTTTTGATCTTTTTTATTCAAAAGTTTTCAAAGAAATAAAACAGAAAAAGCTAACAATCTAATCAAATTTACAGTTCAAAAATGTCTTTTGGCGTTTAACAACAAGTCCTAGGAAACAAAACTACAGAGTTATCTTGAACCGGACAAATAAGTTACCACTGGCAAGTTTGTGGCACTAGTAAAACAAAAATAAAAAATTAACTCTCTTGATCATATAGATATCTCTATGAAAATCTTTTTTTTTTTCAATCTGTACAAAAGGTCTTTCTTCATAAATTAATTTTTTATAATTTAATGGCTGTCTACTATGTGATGTTTAAGTAACTGATTATTTCTTTATGTACAGAGGTTAAATTTCCCAAATCTTACCCAGACAATGAGTATGGCACTTAGTTCAGACATTTCTGGCAGCAACTCTTCCCTCCCTCTAACACAGCTATCATACTGCAGTTTTTAATTAATGCAAAAATAGCAAGTAGTGAGAGATCCAGGTTTGGAAAGTTACCAAATACAGGCAAGGTGCTGCAGGAAGTCTGGACTTTTACAAAGCAGTAATATTCCAGGGAGCATAGAACCAATAATACCACAACTTTTTAAAAAAAGAAAAAACAAAAACACATCTCTTATGACTATGCATTTCACTAGAATCTACACTTCTCAGAGCAGCAATTTACTTTTGAAACTATGAAATGTCACCGACATCTATACTCCAATACTCACACAAAATTTAAAAACTAAAAAATACTTGAAAGAAACAACTGCTTAGCCCTAGCTCCCGAGCTAGGATGATTTGGTCTGTGGAAACAGGGAGGGCCAGCAACCTGTCCCAATACAAAAGGAAATAAACTTTGAGGTAGATAACTGATCATATACAGCTGACCAGAGAAGTACACAGTTTTGGAAGACAACTTAATTTATCATTCAATTTAAAACATATGCAATTGTAATAAAAAGCTTTAGTAGCAGTGAATTATCTAATATGTGAAGTACAAATAACTGTGTATTTATGAATCAGGAATTTCATAGTTTCAAAATTGGTTTTCTTTACACTTAACACTTGTAGTGATGATGTAAAGTGTGGCACTGCTTGGATCCAAGTCTTCCTTCATGCTTTTGTGTCCATACATCAATTAAAATTATAAAACCTAAATGCAAATGTACAAAAAAGGCACATTCTCTTAACCGCAAACTGGTCCGGCAAAAATAAAGAGTACAGAAGACGCAATGCTGAGACAAATCAGAATTATTGGTTACTGGCTCTTTGTTCTTTGGTAAAGTTACCTTTTAAAAGTGCCAAGTCTTTTTATTTTTATTTACCTACTATAGAGAGCTAGTACCCAATCAATTATGCTTCTACTTAAATCTCAGCATATGTTTGAAAACGAGTCCTTTAGCTTTTGCCATTTTGCTGTAATAGCAACTTTTCTGTTTGCTACCTCTCAGCACAATCCTCATCCTAAAGCACTATCATTAGTATAAAGGAAGGACAAAAACATTCGGTGATATCTCCACCCCAAACTCCCTACTCTACCTATGCTAAAACTAGAACATCAAGTTAGTTTCTGAAAAAAGGCAAAAAAAGATTTTACATTGCATCATACAGCAGAGTTCCTAAATCATTCAAACTACCAGAGGGAACTATTGGCATATGGCCTTACAAACAATTTATACTATTAAAATTTCCCCAGTCAGAAAATGTGTTTCACACAAAACATTTTTTCCCCTCTTGCATTTCACTACCTTACATATTATGTGAAAAAATCATTAAAAACACTTACTACACATTAAAAAAGCCAAATTTTCAGCAATTTTTATTGACTACCTTTAAAAGCCCTATGCTGCTGTTTTACAAGGCATAATAGACCAGCTCATTTGGTCAAAGCATTCTACACCATTAGTTTGGACTACTTACTGAAACAGCTACAGCATTGAAAGATTTAAGGCAAATTGGAATTTATAGAAAAGGATAAGACACTTCACACTACATTAAAAGAAAAACAGAAAGCTAAGAGACCAGACACTATAACTGCAACACTGCACTAAAGCAACACTCACACACTGCAAGCACAGAACATCATCTTAGATGTTTTACTATTTTAAACTTCAGAAAATCCATTTCATACAAAAAAAAAAGATAAAAAGAAACAAACAAAATAAAAATAAACCAAAACACAAATTCTGTCATGCACGTGAATAAGTCTTCGTGGTCATCTGTGCATACCCAGAAATTTGAAGGTTTTTTTTTTTGCGTCATAACACTTGATAAAAACTTTTTTTTTACTAAAATAAACCTGTTCATGGGAACAGCTACTAGATGAATTTAAGGTTTTTCTTATGCACCTTATAGAACTTATAGCAAAAATAGTTTTAGTTGATTTCATTATAAATAACATTTTCAAGAACCTGTGCAAAACTGTCAATAATTCCTAAAGCACAATTGATCAGTAAAATCCGTGATTGTTTCAGCCTTTGCACCCTTCTCCAGGCCAGGTCAACACTGGACATCTGTAACACAGAAAGGTCAGAGCTAGAGCAGAGTTACAATCACACACCTTTTTTCTATCGCAGCTGTCCACGAAACTAACTAATTTCCTGTTTTAGGCAGCTGTGAGAAGAGTAAATGACTCTGAGTATACACCTGGGAAGTAACACGGGCAGCACTGCAGGTGCTGGGCCCTTCCCAGGACAAGGCTCTCACCAGGACAGAGCCTGTGCCCCATTCCCCCTCTCTCCCTAACAACTGCCCAGCACACAGAGCTCCCACGGGGGAACTGTGAGGCTGCACTCAAAGCTCTTCCCTTCTTTCTGGTTTTGTTGTTGTTCCTTTTCATCGACCAAAAGTGGTTGAGTGTGCTACTCCTGTGGCATCTCCAAGGCTCTGGAAAAGGAACAATTACTTTCTTTTGGTGCAGCCTCAAAGAGGCTCTGTAGGACAGCTAAGACAGACACAGCTACTGTGCCTTCCTGATGGTAATACTGAACAGCAAGTCAGGGCTCATCAAATCTGAAGGCAGACTTCTTAATGTACTGGCTTATATTGCCGTATAGGTTTAAAAAAATACCCAGCTAATGACAAAAAAATTTTAGACAATTTTTTAATTTTTCAAAGCAAGGCAAAGTTTGGTATTTTAAGGCTTGTACATTTGTAGGTGCATATAAAACAGGTTTGGTTTTTTTTTTCAAGTCCCTTTGACTATTTTTCACATAGGAGCAACTTTTTGAAAAGAAGCTATAAAGTTATTAAATGTAGCTGCCAGAGGAAAAACACTGTGTATTTCTGATTGACTGCATCCACTCATGCAAATGTGCTAATTTACCCCTCGAATTATGGGAATATGGGTACTGACTTTAAATAGGACATTCCCAAAAGTGCTGCATGTGCATTTAGAGAGAAGTTTCAGCTTGACAACAGTGACAAAGCAACAACAATCAAGAGACTGCAGTGTTCCCTGTATTTAGGGCACGAAATAACTGTCAATTACCTCCCCTTCACCTGTCTGAAACAAGACAAGTACCAGCATGTTCCAGGGACAGAAATACCAAATGCCATGCTCTGAGGCTGAAATCAGCTGGGTAATATTAACCTTCCCCACATGCCCACGGCTACAGCCTCTGCTGACACAGATTTCACTTGTTCCTACTGCATATAAATACAGGTAACAGTGCCCCTCTGAAGAATAAAATAAGTGGAGAACTGACTTACAGCAAACACACAGAATTCCTCACAGAGCTTGGAATTCTACACAGAGTCATCAATACAAAATGTGTCTCAGATGGCAACAACAACTCATCCTTTCAGGAGACTTAAGGCTGTTCCTCCTGCCTGGCCTCAGTCTATGGGGAAAGATACTGACAGGCTGGGAGGGAGAGGCAGGATGGGGATGTGACATGCAGGATTACGCTTTGCTGGCTACCACAGATCTCTGCTGGTAAGGAGGTTTTACATGCCCACAGGGAAGACTTAAGGCAAAACAAATAATTCCTTGAAAAGCAGTTAACACCAGGCAACAGCCTTGGCATGGGAAATGTGCAGGAGTCACGACTTGTAACACGAGGAGATGGATAACGAGAAGAGCCTGTGGCTTTGCTTTCTGCCTGCCCTGGAAGCAAATCAAGGATGTGGACTTCCTCTAGATGCCAGCATTTGGCCCGACTACAGGAATAACACAGGTCATATGCTGTGCTACGCAGGCTCTGCCATCTGTTGAATTTGCCAAGTTTCCCCACTGGTTTGTTTTTATCTTTCCATGTAAGAAGCTGTTATGCCAACAATGGGGATGAGAGCACTGTTGTCAAACAGCACAGCTGACCTGCAGCATCAAAGCTAATGCCAAAATGTGTGTTTTGTTGGATCAATATATTTTCGAGAGATATCACACAATGGTAGCACATAACTGATTTTGATTTTTCAGTATCAAATAAATGCCACAAGGGCTGTAGAAAAACCCTTCTAACATGGCCTCCAGCACATTATTGCAGATGAATGGAATTTTTCAGTGTGAGGTCTTAGAAAATGTGATGTAAAAAATTATGTAGCCAAGTTGCCTGGCTTACAAAGCACTCAAAAAAAAGAAGATGAGTTAAGGAAGAACTAAATTCCAGAACTCTAAAACACGGACCGTGGAAAAGGGAACAGTTAGTGCAAGTAACATTTTTAGGACGGAAATGTACAGAAACCAGAACAATTTTGTATGACGTAAGTTCAGGTAAAGCTAATGATTTGCTAGTAAAAAAGGCCATGCAAGCAGAGCCAGAGGAAACCCCGAATAGGAAAGTAAAACTCTGGAATTAGAGCCAAATGAGGACATGGGTTAAAAACTAATTTACAAAATTCTGGACCAAACAGCTTTTTCCTAGAAAAAAGGATGAGCAGGGAAGTCTTCAGGAGAAAAGGTCAGGAAGGATTTCTACCAGACTGCTTCCCTGTCCATGGTCTGTGAGTCAGCCACAAAGCTGCTTCTAGTCTTACATGTATCACAAAACTAGAGCATGATATGTCTTTCAGTTCAATTCCCTTTAGCATTTTGATTCTTGTATTTTTGCATTAATTCATTGTTGTTCTGTATACAACATGCTGCTATAATGAACAAATTAAAATCCAACATAATCCAGTTATGGTATAGAGAAATTATTAAAACAATATTAGTCAGAAATCATTAATTCCTTTCTGGATCCCATGTTTCCTTCCCTGATTTTTGACTCTGGCCATTTTCAAATCAGCTTCACTGTCCCCAGATATTATCATCAGTATTATTTATATGACATTTAAAAAGTTCAATACAGAGTACTGTAAATTATGAAATAAAGCATCTCTGAATTCACATCTTTCATGAGACAGGATGAGCCCCTACCTCACAGTTACTTATTTTGCTGATACGTATATGGAGAATGGTCACTGGATGTCTCTACTGTAACCTGTTGCTGACCACTGGCTTCCTGCAAATAAAAAGGAAGGCAAGCCATGAGACACAAGATCAAGCAGCATTACCTGCTATCTGTATTTCCACTTGACTCATGCAATTAACAGTCTTCAAATCTAAAATCTTCATCACATTTCTCAAGTGAGGTATTCCAAATCTGAGGTGTTAACTTTACTTGATTAATATCTCAGCAAACAGAGAAATTAAATGATCATGCAAACTTTGTACTTCCTCAGATGCTTTGACAATAATGAAAAAACCCCTCAAACGTTTGACATTATAGAAATAGAGAGAGCAAATAACTGCTAGAATATTTTCTATCCGTAGATGTAAAAGAGCATTCTGTCCCTCTCCTTTTGAAGGGGAGGGAGAAGAATGAGATCTACTTACCACACAAACACTATCAGTACTGTGATGGGGCTGGCACTAGGCAACACAAAGAATTGTAGACAGGACTTTGCACCAGGCTCCCCAGAAACCAGCAATTAATTCAGCTGAGAGTGCTCTGGCAGACAGAGCAATCAGGTAATTACCAAAAGAACTTCTCTGATCCACATGGGCAGATGCACCAAAATGAATCAAACAAATTCTAGAGTTTCTGGATAAACAGACTTTTAAATGAAATGTTTTTTTCTTACAGGCTCTGGAAGAGAATGTCTGGCACTCATTCTGAATACATGAGCTGCAGCATGCCTTGTCTAGCTCCTCTGTTAAAGAAGTACTGATCTATGACAGGGTGTAAGGTAAGCCAAAGTAGTAGATTAATTATTTAGTTTACTTATGTTATGCTCTCCAACAAAAGTAATAAACTGCTCCTCGACTGAGAGATTTATTAGACAAACATGCACAGTATCCTGAGATGCCAGGGTCAAATCAGGATTCTTTGCAAAAAGCTACAATCAAGATCTGCTGGCAGGTAATTTTGTACACAGGTGAACTAAGTGAAAGATCAAAACTACAATACACTCCCTGGCTTGTTACTATTGGAGTTATGTTTGACGAAACACAGGGTTTGCCTGAGCTATGCTCATAGAGAAGATTACTCCAAGTATGTAGGGCCATAAGTACAGGGAACTCCTTGTTGTAACACTGATTATATTAGTTGAGAATAATGACATTTTATAGTTTTAATACATGTGGCATTCACAGTTAAATATTTGCCTTTGAGCACTTTCCTAGCCAAAAAAAAAACCAAAAAAAACCCAACAAAAAAAACCAACCAAAAACCCCAATTTTATTCATATTTCTTATCTCTGGTCTTTTATAAAATATACTGACCTCAACAGGAACTGCTGCTGTCTGGACATGTGTGTACTGGGGGATGTAGGCTCCTTGCATAGCTGTTGTGGCTGGCATGTACTAGAAAGACAGAGGCCATTACATTGAGTTAAAACCCAATATAAAACTATTCAAAATACCTGTCAGGGTATAGTTTAACAGATATTGACTGTTTTCCTAAAGCAATATACATGAGAGAAAGACTTTTGCATCTGAAATCAATAGGCTTTCCAGAAAAGTCATATATCTATTTTGACAAAATTTAAATTTAGACTTCAAAGACTATGTACAGAACTTTTCCTTCTCTGTTAACCCCACTCATCACATTTTCTTTTTTTAACCCCATCTGGTCAGAAAAGAAGGGTCTTGCAGTTTAGAAACAAGTCTGAATCTCTTCTGGTTTAACTTCTGTTCTACACTTCAAGAGATTAGAATTGCAGAAAGGAGTAAAAAGAGAAAAACTAACAATTTTTAATCTTTTGGATGCAACTCTGAAGTTACCTCCTAGATTCCTTTCATTTGTTTTGGTCTATTTTTATTTACTCAATTCCAATTTCTGATCAGTTAACAGACTGAATAAAAGCTGCTGAATATAATTTTAAAATGGAGACAGTTCCCAATAATTTACGGGACATAAGATGACTTATAGGATTACTTTTTCCCACAGGCAGGCTGCACAGGGATCCTGTGATCTACATGCAGTATTTTCTACTTGGGTAAGTTCTATTTTGTATCAAATTGCTACATACTGTTCCAGTACTGCCTAATGAAAGATGACTCATCTGCTGTGTCAGAGGGCTTATCATCGATGCAGGCTGTAGTGACATGGTGTGGTCCATGGAGGGAGTCAGAACAGCACCCTGTTAAAACAGAGAAACAAAGAAATGGTTGCAGCACTCAGATTTAATTTTTGATTTGAGAGTCTAAGCATGGACTGTCCTTCTGAGGGGATGTACCACAAGAACTCTCCTCAATCCCAGAAGACTTGAAAAGCAAGTCTGGGGCATTCTGAATATTTTACTTGAGCATCTGTAGATGCTCAAGGTGGAAGACCTGCTCTAACTTCCCATTCAAGTGACGTGCAATACACTTGAGAGACTTGCTGAAAATGCTTTGTAAAATATGAGTTTAACCAGATGCTGACTTGAAAGCAAAAATTTGCACGTTACCTGGTACAGATTCATTTAGCTTAAGCTTTGGAATTTCATGCTTTAGGAAGAAACTTTAATCTCATCTTTAGGAATGGCAGCTTTGGAGGAGGAACGTTTGTGTTCCTACCCATCACACACGATGTTACACGAGACAGCTGCCCTGCTTAGTGGCTGCTTTCAATAGCACACACATTTCAGAAGAGTGACTTAGCAATGCTGATTCTTTGTCTAAATACCAGCTGCTCTTGATGACATTTCTATTGCTTCTGTACCATTTTGTTAGGTTCATAAAAATTATACTCTAAACTTCTAAACACTTTAGATTGCTAAGTATGGAGGGCACACTCATAAGGCTTTCAGAGTTAACTGAAATGGAAGATTATCAAGAAATTTCATTTTACCAATCATGTTCCACAAAAACACATTTCCAAATACTTTGTATGACTTATGCTTGCAGAAGGTGTTCATTAAGAATAATGGAGGCTCAAAACTAACAGAAATAATTGCAGTGTATTGAAAGCAAGTATTCTGAATCAATAACTAATCCTTAAAAAGAAAAAAAAAAGAGAAAAAAAAAGAAGTATAGAATATACTTGGAAAAACAACCATGTGATCAGTACAGATGAAATGAGTCACAGGCACATCAAACACTGAAAGAATTTCCTGTCTGTAGACTGCAGGCTTCTCTGAAAAGCAAATGAGCAAGACAGCACCTGTCTTTGCACAGGCCAAAACTGAACTTCAGTCTAGAATCTAAGTCTTTATTTTCAACTGTGAAATCTCATCTTGTGTACCTGTGAAACTAATACGCCATTATAACATATCAACTCTTGTCTTTCACAGCATTCTTTGCAGGATATTGTTTTATGAAAATCTGTGCTGATACAGTAGGAAGCTAAAATCTACTCTGTGTATGTGTATTTAACATCGAAAACCACAAATACAACAACAATTAAGTGTGTGAGAGGGTGTTCTGGTTCAACATCACCTTCCCTGCATGCCCAAGAAGAAAATGTTCTGCCAAGAAGATTTACATTCTATGATCTGCATGGAGAGGTTAATTAAAGTCAAGACGATATCCTTTCTGCATCTGGAAACAGACCTGTTTGTTAACTATAGGAGTGCACGTATTAAAGTGCCTGTTATTATTAGTAATGCTCATCTCAAGAAACCCAGTAAGTCTCAGATGTAATGGTACTTAATTGGCAAATGACAAAGACAAGAAGCAAAATATCATGGGAGAGTAGAGATTAGAATGCCTGACAGTCTGGTACAGATGCCACAGCCAAAAGTGTAGGGAGACCAGCATTACTCATGAGTGGTGAAGCCAGAACAAGCTATGCAGGTTTTCTCAAGCGAGTGCCCATAATGTCATTCATATCACTACATCCATCTGTCTTTCACAAATTATCCAGTCTGAACTATTGTAGACCTATTCTAAAACACTGGGTCTCCAATTTCAGCTCCTGAAAGGTAGACAGTATGTAAAACATTTGGCATTTGCAAAGTGCTTTTCATTTAAAGTAAAATAAAATAAAACAAAAAACCCAAGTGTCCTCTTGGAAGTTTTCTTTAATGGTCCTCATCACATTGATACTCTGAAGGTAGCTTTCTTTTTTTTCCTAATAAAATGAGGCTCCAGTTCAGGTTACTGCCTTTGTTTTGCTTTTTATTTTGATCCCTGGAAGTGATTGGGCAGGAATTGACATACTTCCTGTTGTTTAAAGTATGTAAAGTGTTTTTATAATAGACAAACACAACAATGGAGAAGCATAAAAACTTACTGGGTGCTGCATTATATATGGTTGAGGCTGCATCCAAGAAGGACTCTGAACCTAGAACAGAATTAGCATTTTAGTTTTCATTTTACACATTACTTCAACTTAGATATAGTAATAACTTAAATCCTCCCTTATTTATTGACTTTTTAACCCAATTAGTCCCTCTGTGGAAAACATTGATTTCTATGAAAAATGTGTTCATTGTAACCTGTAAATCAGAGACAAGATTTGTATACCACATACACCTTTCAGAACAGAAGACAAAGTTTTTAGTGCAGGTTTCAGAAACTACTGTGTACAGTGAAAGGGGTCAAATAGATGAAATGCAGATTTCTGCTACGTTAAAAAAGGAAGCTCTTTCTGTTTCAGAAATTCCTTTCTGGAAAAGTAATTGGGATCTCAGAAAGTATAGCACCATTTGCCTTCTAGTGTCATCTGAATAAAATAAATTATTGTATTTTCACAACTGAAAAAAAAAAAAATTAATCGGGAATTCTGCTGTAATCTTGTTCCAGGAAAAAGGATAAGATTTAGGAGCCCTGTTCTCTGAGACATGGTGGTGTCTTATTCCCGAAGCACAGGAAGAGAAGGAGGGTCTGATGAGAGTCCCTGCTCTTGCAACAAGCACATTTTCTCTCCAAAATCTGTGACTGCCCAAATACTTCAATTGCAGTAGAATACGTAACTTTGCATGATAAAGTGAATTATAAAAAGGGAAACTAACAGGTTATATTGTTTTCCTGGTTAAAAAGAGCTGGTTGCAACAGCTCTTCGAAAAAGTGTGCTGCAAGAAATACTAAAGGTAAGGACAAAAATGTTTCCTCCCCACCTGCTGTGGGGCAAGGCAGGAATCTGAGCTGCACTGCACACAGAGCAGGCTCACCACTGCTGCTGGACACTGAAAGCCTTTTAAATGCTTTATATGCATTCACAGAGTCCTGTGAACAGGACAGGTTAAACACACAGCCTTGAAAAAAATCCAGGTGAGGTATTTTCTGAAAGATGGAAATATTTCTTGCCTCCTTTTGGTACCTACTTTCAAACCACAGTTGGTTGTTTTTTGTTTTTTTTTCTTTTCCAGTCAGGAAAAGAGCAAACAGGAGTTCAAAAATGAAATGGAAAAGACTGGAACACTCCCTTTCCTCAGGCGAAATCTTAATGGCAAAAATACCGGTACAGCCTGACTAAAGCTTTGGCTAATCTCACACTATGATAGGAACTGGCTCAGTGCAGTCATTTGGGTATACAGGGGTTCCAGAAACGAACACTAGCCAAAACTTTATTAAATTTGTTTGCCTGAGTAAGAATAAATCTAGGAGCAGGTTATACCATGCCTCAAAGGCAAAAAAATCCCAAAAATTTCATTTGTGCGATATATCCTGTTGTGTAGAAGACAGAAAGCTGCAGGTTTCAGTGAGAAGGGATCAGTAATGAAGATGTGACTAATATTCAAATTGTGAAACTCTTCTGGCCAAGAACCTCCTTCCTCCCCAATACAGAATATTTCAATTTAATTTTCAATTCCAATTACCGTGTCACTTCAAGCATAATGATATTAATAACCCCATCCACAATAATTTAAGTTCCATGCCATGTATATTGAAATACTGGTAACTACATTTCTGGAAACATAATGGATTGTGGTCTGCCTATCTCAATAAGCCCAAAAAATAATACTGTATTGCTAAGTAGTATGTTTCCATGCCAACTTCCAATTTTTACTTGGATTCTGAATATCAGAGAGTCGTGTATTGATAAATAATTTATATTTTAATAAAGAATAGCAGTTAATTTTACTGAAATCTTTTCCTGGGTAAGAACTTCCTGTAATTTCTGAGGTAATGCAGTACCAAGCAGAATGATTCAGTCCACTGAAAAATACAGTCTAGCACTGTCTGCTGAGAGCAAACATTGTGTTGCATAAGTTCCCTCTCAGAAATTAATATAAAAATAATCCAGCTGGCCTTCACACCAGAGAGCACTGTTTTAACTCCTACACAATACTCTGCTCAGGCAAGACGGCATTAGACCTCCAGACTAATATTAGGCAATTCTTCCTCACCCTCCTCACTTGGAATTGAAGGCTACATGGAAATTTCTGCAAGAGACAGCTGATGAAATGGCCCACAGTGCCTCTGTTAGCCTTCTGCCCCCCTTTACATACCTTCCATACTCATTCACACACAGAGCACATCAGAAAGCTCAGCAGGTCTCTCTCACTAGAAAGCAAACAGGCTCTTCCTCCCCTGACACACAGAGGTAAGAATTTTCTAAATTTAATTAGTTTGAGTTATTTATGACCTGAATCACTGCTGTTTACTCCATCTATGTGTTAAACAGTAAAATGCCAAAAAAGCTCATCATTTAGCATAATTGGCATATCTCAAGTAGTAATTACAGAGCACACATCTGAGACTGCCATACTAGTTGTACTTAAAGCAAGCTGTTTGTAAACTGAAATGTACGATGCCCTAAAATTGAGGATTCCTAAGAGATCTATATCAAAGTGCCAAAACTGTTCCATATGATTTCCCAATGTGTTGAATTGTGTACCAATATCCCTTGTGAGCTCTCAAGATGGCACCTATCAAAATCCCTCTTCAGAAAGCTTTGGACCAAAGATGTCCACAACTTACGTTTTAATTTATTGTTCAAAATAAAGTAGCCTTTGGTTTAGAAATACTGTCCTAGGCTATTAAATGCTTTACTCCTAATATAAAAACACTGAATTTGAATGCTAAAGTAATTTGAACTCTGAGCTCTTTTCAGATTTCCTTCTCTAATGTCAAGAATGTTTCTATACCCTTCCTAGTACAACTACATAAGATATTATTGTTGGGCTTTCTGAGAAAAGAAAAAACAGAAAAGCTCAAAATGCATGGAAAAACATCTTTAAAAATGAATTTAATTAAACTAATAAGGTTTTAAATAAAGAATAATTACTTCAGATACACTGATGACATTAAAAGAATTTGACTGAGAGAAAATGAAAAATCACCCATGAAATGCAGAAGTGGCTACAAATCCCTCAGCCATCAGCACAAGTTGGAGACTTGGTTTTGCAAGACACTAGGGTCTCATTAAATCATTGTGCTTCCTGAAACACACACTCAGGTTTTCAGGCTGTCACTTACATGCTGTACAGCACGAGGAGGCCACTTCATTAAAATGTAGCATTACTGGAGACCTCATAAAACCAGATGCAACAACTGATAAATAAACATAAGCTCCAATGAACCATTTCAGTTCCCAAGTTCTAAATACAAACCTGGTATGTAGAAACTGGAGAAGCAATATATGGTGTAATAGATGTCTGAGTGATCATTCTGTTTGCTGTAATACTGTAGGGTGATGGATAAAATCTAGAAAATGCAGAAATATTTATTAAATGCTAGTTCTGTGTATCTTTCATAATGCAAACTTTTTTTTTCTTAGTGTGCTATTACTCAACATACCCATTTTGTAAAGCAGCTGTGGTTGGATCATATGTGAGTGTCATTCCAGCCTTTAAAAAAAAGTAGAAAAGAAAGAGTTGACAAGATTAATTTTAATTTTAAATGATTTCTTTAATTCTTTCTTTAGTTGTCTCATTTTTAACTGAAAATTTGTATTGCAATAATTTATTACCAAAACTTAGGGAAAGGTTAATTGACAGAAGTAATTATACAGTGAAGAGAATCAGCAATACTGTTTGTGAATACAAGTTTCCATGTTCCCGCCATGAGGAACAAAACACAATCTATTAAACACCTGGCTAAAAGAAGATGTGTGTGTTTGAGATTGAGGGCATACAGATGATTATGTTAGGGTGTTGCCTACAATATATGACCTATAAGATTGAATGGAGAGTGCAGTTTTTCAGAAGGCACATTTGAATTTTCCTGTGTAATATAAAAGATATGTCTAGGCTTGCTAACCACAGGAAGTCTATGAAACTATTATCTTGAACATTAAAGATTTAAACAACTGTTGACCAAAAATAATAATGCTGCATGGCACTGGTATACTATTTTAATAATGTAAAAGTGATATGCATTTTAGTGTTGCATAGATCAAAGGATTATTTACTGCATGCAAGCACAGTTATGTTTCTGGTAGTTTAATAACATGAGAAAGCTGAAGTTTATATTATGACCAAATTGAAGGAGATTTTATTGTTCATTTTAATGAGAAAGGACTCAACATTTCACATTTTGCCTTTTCTCCTCAGAAGAAAGACATGTTTAAGTATTTTTTTATAGAGACACAAACTGTCAGGTAAGAGTTGCTAGCACATTTTTAATACGCTAAAGACTCAAGCCAAGAAGTCTCAATGCCTATCATTTCCCCAAGTATTCATTATTGCACACCCACACTAAAGCTTGAAGGGAGGACTTACAAGTCTCACCTCGCCCTCTCTGTGCCATGCTCTTCCATTCTGTATGTATTTATTCTGATTCTGTCTCTTCTTCTGTCCTCCATCAGCAAACTTGCACAATAAAGGCTCTGCAGGAACTGAGAAGAAAGAAGAAAAATTAGTTGAAGTAGCATTGATACACAAGTATTCAACTCTCCAAATGAGGTATTGTTTTAAGTAATATTCCAAATACGACACTTAAATAACACAGAACTGTACTACAGCATCAGCAACCATTCAGCATAGCACAAAGACAGCTGCCACACACAAACAGAGCCTCTGGAATGCCTTATCTATTTGATTGTAAACTACTGATGTAAAACCTGATAGGAAGAAACATGGTCTGTATATCCTGAATATGTGTCTCTTGGTTTGGGCTCAACAAGAACTGCCATCTGAATTCTGAGCTTTGTCTCTTTGGAAGTATATCTAAGAAGGATGGAGAAAAAATCTGGCCAAAGGTCTGTAACATATTCTCCCCACCTCTTGGAGGTTTCAGTAATGTCCCAAAACTTAAAAGTGTTTTACTCATCCAGAACAGGCACCTTTATCTCCTGAAGCCTTGCACCGAGAAAATGCCACAATTGTCCATTCCCATTTTATCTCTGCTCTATAAAGAACACCCAATGCAACCACAAATCCTTCAAGATTGTCCTTTTGGGGTTTTTTGCATACTGCCATGAAACATTATCACCATACTTTATTATTTTTTATTGTTATTGTTATTATTATTTTTCCTAATACAATCCTGACTGTGACTTCAATTTTTAATGTCAGAATTGAAGCAATGAAAAGGTTTGCATAGCATTCTTTCTTTCCCTGTTCTTAGCTTCCACATTTCCAAGTACCTATGGCTGAAGCACAGCTCTGCTGCATCACACCACACCCTCCCTAATCACAGGGTGGAAGCACTGTTATGACTTGGATGTAAATGCTTCTCTGCCAATAATTCCTGACACATGAGCTGTCTAAGCTTTACCATGACACTCCTCCAGTCATTCTCTGTTTGGAAACATCTTCATGAGACATGGCTAGACCTGAAAACATACAAGTTTCCAAACGCAGAGTAAACACATGGGGTGGGAAGGCCACCTGCAAAAAAACAACCCCAAGAAAAATTTTCGACAAAATCTATTAATATACCCATGGTGAGTGGTGATGTCTCTTCACCCTGTCTGCATTCACAAAAGATGATTGGTACTGAAAACCTCAGAGATGCATAACCTCACAAAGAGCTTGACTTTTAAAACTTTGGCACAAAACAAACATTAATGGCCCAGTCATCCCTGGCTTTGGATGTCACACCTAAAACATTAGCTCTGTTTCTACTGGAAAAATACCCACTTCCTGCATGACACATCCTTTGACAGCCTTCCCTACAAAAAAGGGAGACAGAACTGGTGTGTGGCTCCCTGTCTCATCTCCTGCACTGACCACACAGGTCAGAGACCTGGACCTCTCCTGCCTGTGTCCTGTTAGACAGAGTGTCAGACTACAACATTAAACATGACAACCGAGTACATTTAAAATGTATTATCCTTCAGAGCATGGTAATTAAAACCCTATAATCATAAAATAAACCAGGGAGAGGTTAGACTAATGACACTGGAAAAACATAGGAGACCTATGGAGGATGGAGTAAATGAACAAGGAAATAACAGAAACCCTCAAGTGGAAGACAAACTGGAAAATACTGTCCTCAAAATCTTGCATTTCCGAGGGGATTTCTGGCATTACCAAAACTGAGTTTTGCTTTGGGGTCTTCTATTATGTGAAGCAACTTCTGTTTCAACATATTTGGAGCAAAAAGGTACTATATAAATACAGTGATGGATGATTTGATGTTGCTTTATAAAAGCTATATCCAATAATCTTGGTCATAGTACACAGCATTTTAGTCCACATACAGTTCTGTTGCAATAAGAGAAGGTAATCTCAGAATATGTTAGTCAATATGGATAAATTTCTCACATTTGGGTCTGAAATGATTTTGATTTACACGGTGTGGAAAACAAAAATCCATTGGACATTGAGAGACGAGGTCCAAATACTGAAGTTAACTGTCTTAAATGAAAAAAAACTCTTCCCCAAGTTGAATATCTTTGGCTATTTTTACATTATTTCAAAAAATCTAGTTTTGTGAGGAGCATATGTGACTTTCAAAATATGCACTATAAAATTTTGGATGAAAAATCAAAATTTCATTTAAAAATTCAACTTCTCTGGCATGAGAACAGTACAGAAAGACACCAGAAAGAGGTTTCTGGTCCTGTCATTCTGTATTATAGCACTCATGGGTAGTAAATGCTTTATTTAAAGCTTCATTATGTTTTCATTAAAAATGCCTACAATGAACTGTAAAAAACTTTTCTGAAAGCATTATTTGTGCTTGCATTACCCATCATTGTCTCAACATAAAGTACTTTTCTTAAAAAAAAAAAGCAGAGTAAACCTGCCCAACTGTTTGAATAAAATGTTTATAAAAAGTTACTTTAAGAATAAATCTGAATTTTTTGTCAGTAGATAACTCAAACCAGCCACATCTTAGATGATTAAACACCTTCTGTGTTGCATTGTAAAAATTCTCTGACCAATTTAAAGAGGAAGAAAAAGTTGAGTAAGAATTATACGCATGCCCTGGATTTCACATACATAATATCCAAACCCATCAATCAAGAAACCCAAACATTTAAAGAGCTATCAGTTTGTGGTGTACTAGAAGTTAGTTCTCCATCTTACTGAACACAGATGCAGCCATGGGAAGCCTTGTTTCTCTGACCTTCCACCTTCCCTTGCTCCTCACTGCACCACCAAAGACGCCAAATGCTGGGAACGCTCCGACTCACGCTAAGAACCCCCGTGCAGACTTCTGTCAGCAGGCTGCACAGCATTTGCCTTCCCTGATTCTGCTTCAAGATCTGAATGTTGACATTGGGGTTGGCTCCACTTGAAAGCCCAACTGCAATTTTTGGCTGCTCTTCCATACACATGACCTGAATAATATCGTGTTCATTCCTGCAACAACACAATGACTGATGGTCACCGGAGGGAGGCTCATGAGAAGCAGAAAAACCTTCTTGGGCTTTTCCTGACCTACTGATCTCCCTCCCACCAAAGAATGAACATACACCTTACTCTCTTCAAAATTAAATCTGAACCTTATTTCTGAATTTCTTCCTTTTTCTCTGAACCTTATCTGAAGCTTATTTCTTCAGCTTACCTTTTCTCATATTTTTCACAAATATGGAACATATTATCTTTCTTGCGTATAAGAGCGTGCACATAATAGATACATATTTGAACAAAAAGCTCTAACAAGTCCTACAGACCAGTTAAGCAATCTTTTGTAGTACAGGAAGGAAGGGAGAGTCATTTTTATTGTTTAATTGCTGGGAACCATGCAGGCCCAGTGATGAAGCAGATCATTAATCACACTGTCTGTGACTTGTCTGTATGTGCAAGACAAAGGCAGAGTACAAATACCCAGAGTTGCATTCACAGCTGAGAGGCACCTGGTGCAAAAGGCTACAACTTACAAGAGAGTTAAGCTTTAGCAGCTAGGACATCACGTTTCACATGCCCACTCTTCTGACACCCAGTGCAAACCAACACAGAGGGGATCTGTAACCACGAGCTTTCCTGGCCTTCAGCATCAGCTCAGGGCTTTAAAACTTGGGTTAGGAAAGTGCTGGCCATCTCCTCCTGCCCTAAATCACTCTCCTCTAGGGCTAATGTTTTTACAGAAGAGAGATGTGAATGCAGTATTAGTCCAGAGAGTAACTTCTTCCTTGTTGTAGACACCTAGTGCACATCTGTACATTAGAATTCAGTTTGTTTTTGTTCAGTGTCTATCGAAATTTGTACCAGGTGATACTATAAATGCAAGAACAAAAATGATGTTCTTTGTTGGACCTTGAGTGTACACCCTTGACTTTACACAGCTAATTTTAAACTTTTCAATAAACCCTACTTTCAGTACTGAAAAATACAATGAAAGAGTTAAAAAATTCCTTTAGTCAGTTTTCAATTAAACTGCATCTTTTAGAGACTTTCATTGCTTATTTTTTAGTGCAAAGCATATGAGACTTAATGAATTCCGACATTAAAACATCACTTTAATGATAGAGCAAGCCTGTACAGCTAGAAACTTTTGCCAAAGGCTGTCGGAACTAAGAAAGAAATTGTGCAACCCAGGATCAGGGTAGCTTTATATGCTTAAAGAGAAATTAAATATTACACTCTTCACCATCCTAGTCTTCACTTAAACATAATGCTCAGGATTACATTGCTTTAATAATTTATACAAGGTTTAATAATTTGTCACAGAAGGAGACAAATTTTTAAGAAGCATTGTTCTATTCTGTTCCTATGTCTCTTCTTAAAACTAAGCAACAATTGCAAATTATGGGAGTTAGAGCAGTTGTAGCCTCTAATTCACACATTTCACAAAATATTCAGAGCTGATGATCCTTGGGAGTCCCTTCCAGGTCCAAATCTTAGGTGAATGGCCCATACAGGGATCAAACCTACAACGCTGGTGTCTTAGCACCACACTCTGACCAGCTAAGCTAATCTCAGAGTCTTGATCAAAGGAATGAAATTTTTGTTCCTCTGCCTTCAGTGTGACAACCAGGAATAGTGTCAGCACTGTCAGCCCTTGATACCCTGTAGCAGTGGTTTTCAGGCTGTGGTTCATGTGTTTTTTCTAAAGGATTTGTGAAAGATAATTGGAAGAAAAATTGAATTTATGGTCAAGTAGCTTAAATTCACCAGAGATCTTCAGCGCTGTATACTTTGTAAAGGTAAGAAACTAGAAAACACTTGAATATGACTGACAGAAGACAGCTACTTCAGGGCTCCATTTTCACTCCTCCCTGCACTAGAACCAAGGCCAGATCATTTCAAACCGTAGTGCGTTTCGTTCCTGGTGGATCTCTTCCTAGTCCAGCCAAGAACGCAGGCAGGAGCAGGGCTTTTACACACTCCATTTTCTCCCCTAAAAGAGAATCTGAGCAACCAATATCTTTATCCTAAGTGGGAAGAGAGGGGTGGATCATGGATAATTTTTGATTTTTGCATCATCACTATAACCAACCATTCCTGAAGTAAAAATGGCATGGGCTGCTCAGCAAAAATGCTCCTTAACTCACATCCATTAAACCAAAATCACCTAAGTTCTTTTCCAGTAAAACAAATATTAAATAATCCACAAAGCCTATAGAACAGGCATAAAACTTATGTAACTTTGAAACTTCTATATTTCTCATTTTAGACATAAGAGAGATAAATACACCCAGACTTACATGCACCTTAGACATTCTACAGCACAGCTGCTTTAGATAATTATTTATATAACTGCATTCATGTATCCCCACACAGATACATGCTACTCTGATTGGGAGGAGATGCCTTTCAAGATCTTGCCCAGAAGATCATTTCTACAATCACTCTGGATTTAGTCCCAAGACTAAAAGCCAGCGAACACCGAGTATCATCTCTGGAGGAGGAAGGCTAAGCATGCTGCTGCTCTGCTCTCACTGCTCATCTGCTGGCTCCTGGCTCTTTACACCAGTCTGGTCTGTTTCCTCCAATTCATGTCAGACATTTCGCAGGAAAATAGAAAAGCTTTAAATATTACATTCTTCACTGAAACCAATAGTTCTCTAAGGAGGACAGTGAAACTAAATGCAAAACTTACTTTAAAATTATAACAATCATATAACAGTTATACATCATAGTTGAGAAGATAATTAAGTACAAAAATTAAAGTTCTGAGTTTGGATTTCGGTGACAAAACGGAGAGGAAGTCACAGTCCATAAACCACAACCAACTAATACAATACTTTACATAAGAAAAAGACAAAGCCCAACAACAAATGGTGAAACTAATACATCACTACGAGGAATTTCAGGGTTATACCAACTTGCAGTGCATTTCAAATTGCTCTCTGACATAACCTTTCTTCTTCTTCATTGAAGATAAACAAGGACACAATAAATACTGAATATATTTCATAAAGTTAAATAAAGCCTGAATAGCCAGTTATATCAGTGTTTACCTTGCTTAGCGTCATCAAGGCCCTCATCTAACTCTGGAGTTGACACTTTTGACACCATCCTGTGTTAATCCCTCGCCTTCCCAGATTCTTAGAGGTTTTATTCATTGTGTCTTCTCATGCTCCAGAGGGAGTTTCATTTATGCTTTCTATAACTGTTTAACCCATTCTTCTATTTAAGTCCAAACTTAGTTAAAATAACAAAGCTGCATTATGAAAGCATGTTTTTGTTGAACAAATGTTCTTCCTCCCACACCTATTTCATTACAGGCCCATCTCTCCTACCCTCTTCATCCTGATAACAGTGTTTTTAGAACCAGCTCCCTTTGCTGATTTTAGCCAAGTTTCTAGGACACAATGTTTTAATTTAAACACAGATCTGGTTTTATGATTTTGTTTTGCATGTGTTTGAACTTGATCCTTCATAATCCCAATGGTCACTAATCTATTTCAAAACAGTTTCCTAATCTTTGCTTGTTCAAGAGCTTTCCTACTATCATCCAGTTTTCTCTCTGCAGGTAGTCCAAAACCACAGTTGCCTCATGACTTCGCCCCACTTTTTGGCAGACTGCAGGATATCACTATGCATAAGCTGAATTCTTTAGTAAGGCTGCATTATTGGACAGGTGCTTGCTATGTGGTGTGGAACTCTGGGAAGAATTTGATCTCCATAAAAACCTTTGCAAGGAGAAATGAAACTTCACAGCACCAGCATGAAAAGATAGAGCTGAGGCTGTACCCTATACAACAAAATTGAGAGTCTTTAAAAACCAAGGTTGTCACAACTCCATTATGCACCTGATTATTTGTCTTGTTTTCAGTATCATGGAAGGTGAGACTCATCTCACTTAAATGACTTCCAAACATTTGGTGTTATCTATTTCTGAGAGACTGAGATAGACACCCTTTGTCACTGCAAGGACAGTCTCTGAACGTGTGGTTTTTTAATTTGTTCTAGACAGAGAGCCTGGACAACTACTTTGCAAAGTAAGCATTAGAAGTTCAAGCCTGTGAGATGGTCTACATCTTGAGACCCCTGTTTAGTTCCCACTTTCAGACAACGGACAGTTCTCTGCAAATTTATTGTCCCTAATTAATCACATTTTTATGTTAAATGTTCCCTTCAAACTGCAAAAATCATTCCTACAATTCCATGCAGCAATTTTTTATTTTGACCTAGTTGAACCTCATCATGTAAGGGTGCAAGTCCAGCTTCAGCAAAGACCCACTGGAGACAGAGCATGATTAGCAATGCCATGCTTGATGGCTCATTCATTGAGAACAGGAGAAAGCAAGTGAAAATTAAAATGAACGAACTAGAAAGCACTAATAGAGGCTTCTGTTACAGTTCTTTAGTGTCATTACTGTCTGTTTATACATAGACAGGCTGTAACATTTTTACTACATGTAACAAAGAAAAACTTATAACTAAAGCAACAAATGCAACAATGTGCTTAAATTTACCAAAGCACTGTAACAAACTTTTAACTAAATAATAACATCAGCAATTAATCCCTGTGCAAGGGGTCTGTGAAAGCAAGGTAAGGAAGTCAAAACACTGCATCAGATTACTTTTGCTGAAGGGAGTGGTTTCCTGTGCTCTGAAGCATTTTCCATCCTTACAGCAGCACAGACTGCCTCAAACTGGAGCAATCTTTCAGGGATGAGGCATGTTTGGAGTTTCACTAAACAAGCCACATTCTTGTCTGCCTGCCGAGGGCTGCTTTCCTCCTCCTCAGTGATGGGCTCTGGTTGCAGAGAACATTTCACCAGTGGGATAAAGGCAGCTTCAGAAACCACATCAACACTGTAATTTGTAAAATTCCCACTTGGGATTCTCAATAAAATGCCTGCTGAAATCTGCCTGGAATGTCAGGCATGTATTCTTCCTTTATTGTCCTCTTTACTTTCTGTTTTACTCAGCAGCATTGAATTTCCTCTCCTCATTTTTCAGTGTTCATGGAATATACGTTTTGTCTCTTAGAAACAGTGCTGACAAAGCAGACAAACTGATGAGGAACTTGGTGTGACAACAAAATTGTACTAAGCCTTCTCTGAATTCTGCCTTGCACAATATTTCTAGAAGCAGCATTCTATGCTGACCTCCTTCCATTTTCTGGGAGGACTTTAAAACCTACACTGACTTGAGAGTTGCAGCTCCCCAGTGAATGATCATGCCAGGCACTGCTGCCGATTCCATTTTTTTTCTAAGCAAATATTTTTTTGAAAATACTTTGAAAAAATCGTCAACAGATGACAAAACCAGCCCATTTTTTGCCTCTGAAAAAAGCGCTGACCATGGAAAAGCAGCCAACTTCTGTTCTGATAGATATTTGTTTCCTCATTTCAACTGGGATTACGTGGGATGTAAATTTGTACATAGCTGGCATCTTAGCTGCTTGTTTCTCTGCTAGGAGAGAACACTACTAGATTCCCAGAAAAGGTTTACAACAGAAAAGCAATATACTGCGTTCCAAGGAAGCATTACAGCCATCCAAAAAGACACAGTTTAATTTTAATAAGCCTGCCTCTAAATGAGAAGCCAGATACAACAATCAGTGTAACAGGCTTCCACCATGTAAGCACTAACCCATTCATACATCTTGTAAGAAATTCATGCAACATACCAGAAACTCCTGCTGGTGTCTTTATGAATTTTCCATTAAAATGAGCAATCACTGCTTCACATTTTTCTGTTGACTCCATCCTAAGAAAATAAAGAATAATTTACATAAATTAAACACTCAACCAGATTCCCATGTTTGTGATTTTTTTTAAAGCATATTTCTTGCTTTTTCTCAAATCATATTTCTTGCTTTTCCTCTTTTCACTGCTCTGGCTTGCTTTCCCATGTGTGAACAATGGAGAAGATGTTTTCTAAGAACATATAACTTCAGAAAGGTAAAGCCAAACTCAATTAACATTTTATGCACTCTGAGACCAAAGTTAGTGCCAAACTGAAAATAATACTCTTATTTACTCAGAAATTACACTGTAGCTGTCCAAGCTGCCTCAAGTATCTTTCTTGCCTTGAAGGAAGCAGGACTGACTCACAATCACTCATAATTGAATCTTTAGTGTCCATGCTGCATGCAGCAAAGGCTAATGCCACTCTTAAGAGAGGATTCAAAACTGTCTGTACAGTTGAAGGGTAATAAACTCAAATATAAACCTGCCTGACTGCACGACCCAAACTGACCTGGCAGCTTTTATACACATCATCTCCACTAAATGCACCTGGCTCTTACTTAATTGTCTCCAAGTTCAAAACAGGAGCCAATACCAGCATAGTTGTGATGGCTACTGAGAATATATCCAAAATCTTGAACAGGTTTGTGCACTTATGCTGTCAGATCTACACTTAGCAGGCTGGGCAGAGGGCTGGAGAGCCTCTGCTGGTCTGGAGAGGCTCTGGAGGCTGGGCTGCACCCTCACCTGCAGTGGGGATGTGCCAGCCCCAGCTGCCAGCTCACACTCAGTCACAGTGAACCACTGAGACATGCAATTACAACAAAATATGTTTTAAAAGGACTTATTTTGCAGCTGCCTCCAAGATGATGTTTCGTTAATGCAGAACAGTAATTTCTTTTCATTTGTTCATTAAGTTCTGTAATTCATATCCACAAATTAGGCCAATGGCCTCAGAAGTAAACAACCAGGACTAAAAATTCCTAAGTCTTGGCATCTTTTTAATTCTGATATCCTTTCCGCACAGGCTGACAAAATACAAGCATAGGTAACAACCAATATCACCAAAAAGCCAGACTGAACAAGAGGTTTTCCTAATGATTCCAAAAATATCTCTTAGAGAATTTTCATAAGTTCTGGATTATTGGATCTGCATCAAAGAAATCTAATTTTTTTTTTTGTCTCACATGAAACAAACAATATAATTTAGTTTCAGACTCAAGTCTGGACTAGATAAAATACATTACTCCCTATTAACCTAATAAAAGTCTCCCAAAGGCAAGAAATTAAAATCTTTATTTAATGTCTACAAGTTTCTTGAAAATTTTAACTTTAATTAATATTCATCCAAGAATTTTCCAATACAAGAAAAATGTTCACCTTATAGAAGGAAAGAAGTTCTAATTAGATATAGAAGCAATACCTACCCTATAACTTATGGGTACTACATGTATGTATATAAATAAACATCTATATAAAAATAATTTTACTCATGTATACATAAAACACAAAATGCATAATAGAGAAACTACTAAGAAAATACTTTAAAACTATTCTATTTTAATGTCTTCAATACAAGTGAGGTTTTGGATACACACAAGTCTTTTTGGCTTTGGCATATGATTTTAGAACACTTCCAGCTACATTAGAAAAAATATATCCTATCATATATCCTACCATACCACTGCCTCAAGGTAGGGGTGGTAAACAAGTTTAGGGAGAAGAGACTGAATGAATTCAAAATGACAACTGAATTTTATAGTGGGTGTTAGTGAATTCTACCCTTCATAGTACCAAAAAGTGAAAGCTACATACAAAACACACACATATTAATGAAATTAAAATGCCCAGTCAATTTTACCCGAAAAATATTACAAACGCTTGTTGATTTTTTTAAAGGAGATAGGAAGAACTTTTAGCAAAGCCCAAACTTGCTGGTTTTCCACTCTTAAATAATGAATATAGTTCTACAATTTCTAATTTTGTTCCTTTGTTACGCCTTCTTGAAAGTTGATAGTTTGACAAGTGTATGAAGTTGGGAGTCAGGAGGCTGGTGGGGGGAGAGATTTAAAAAAAAGAAAAAGAAAAATCACAATGCTGTGAAATATCCCCCAGCCAACTCACAGGAAAACCAATCCCTAAAAATTTTGGTCACATCATGAGATAAATTTGTTCATTTTTTTTTTCTATGCACTGATTTTATTCTGATAGATTTCTGATTTAGATTTCTGTGCACTAATTTTAGATATTTGTTCAAATACAGAACTACTGTATCATTGGCTGAACATCTGAATTACTGCAATTTGATTTTGCAGAAATTTTGTAACATATTTTGAGAATCAAAATTCTTTGCTCAAAGCATGCTTTTATTTTTCATAATAAAAACCTTCAATTTAAAACTTCTAAATTTTGATTGTTATACTAGGTTTAAAGCAGGACTTACATAAATAAAAACAGCACAGAAAAGACTTTGATGGAGCGATCCCAGAAAAAATAACAGCATTAACTAGAGAAAAAGTAGACCCATATGGACAGAATATTTGGGAGGTATCTAGTAATTTATGGAAAATACTTGCTTTTGTTGATTTGGGTGAGATATTTGACCTAGCACACAATTATTTTAAGATAAGATTTACTGTAAGTGAATAAAAATATTTTCTTTCCCAGCTGACATCATGTTAATGAGTCTGAAAATTCAAAGTGCTGATGTTCAAAGGGCAATGATGAGTTCACTTTCTCCAAGGAACTAATGAAGAAAAACAAAAAAAAAAGGCGTGGGGGTGGGGAAGAAGATTCTTCCTTCGGGTCTGCTGCCTGGGATTCAAACTTCACAAGCCAGAAAAGTCACAGGAGAAGTCTATGTGAAGCATCACATAGCTCTTACTTACTGGCTCAGGGATAGAGGAGAAAGGAGAAGTACAGAAAAGAGAAGGAAGTGCTTTAGAGTGAATTCTTATTCTAGATAACTGTCCAGTAAGAACAACAAATTTAGATTAAGCCATCTAAGCAAGATGAGACATAGCTCTACCAAAGCAAGAATTAACAAAACTCTGCTGAATAACTCCATTTCAATCTTCCTTCTCTTTACAAACTTGATCATTTTCAGTAATTTCTGCCTTTTCCACCTATTCTTGCATTTTTAACCAAAACAAAGGAAAGAGGCTGCCAGCATGGCCAACACCTCTGAAGTACCTTGCAAAGCCAACGCCACGGCTCGTCCCGCTCGAGTCCCGCAGTATCCTCGTGGAGATGACCTGCCCAAAGGGCTTCAGCATGTTCTCGAGCTCCTGCTCGTCCATTGAGAGAGGCAGGTTGGAAATGTATAAGTTAGTCGGGTCTTGTTCTTGTTGCTGAAAGAGAATTAGAACCAATTGTTATTGTTGCTGCCACTGACATTTTGAATTCAAAACAAACAATTACGTATGACTACTGGTGCAGATTTTTACTTCTCTGGCCCTTTGTAAAGGCTGCTCTTTCCTAGTACTAGTGACCTCCATCTTCTGCCACTGCCTGCAGCATTCCTGAGAAAGTTCCCTTTCTCCTATTACTGCTGACACCGACATTTCTAAGCAGAGATAAAGGTGAATAATTGACCAGTTTATAGTCCATGTTAAAACTCCATGTTTCAAATTTTTCTGAAAGGAAAAAAAAGTAAAAATGAAATAAAGGAAAGAAATTAGCAGACAAGGAATGCAAGAGTGGTAGAAAGCCCTAAGAAAGCCAGATGTAAATTAAGAAGAGAAAAGATTGGGATGACAATCAGAAAATAATAAGAGGAAAAAATAGGAAAATGGATTTAAGAGTATGCCATAATAATACCAAAAGAATAGAGCGACACAGAAGCAAGTGGGACACTGTCGTCTCCTTCCACACACATGAGCATTTTTGACTTTTCACCAAACTTTACGTTATACATTCAGACAACGCAAAAGTCTTCTAAAAATTTTCTCTAGAAACAGACAAAATGCGAGAGGAGGGCAGCCAGGAGAGAAGCAATTAGGGAGGAGACAAATGTAGCTAGATCTTTGCCATTCCACTACTCACTACTTAGTGTTACCCATGTGTGCGCCACAAAATGACACCTCAACACCTTCAACACCTGTTGAAATTGATGATTTCCAGTGTTTGTCTACAGATTTCCCAGCTGTGTTAATGGAGCATCTCTTTCATGCTGGTGATCACTGCCCATGCTGTGTACTGAAGCATGTTCTTGATCTACACATATTGATGTGACACGGCCCTTAAAAGTTGTGCAAAACTTCAATGCCGTCACTGTTACTCTGGTATGAATGTAAGTCTCTGCAGGATGCCCACATCCAGTAGAACTATCCTGGCATCAGCAGTGACACAATCTGAAATCAATTTTGATACACATATACAATTTTCATAGACTCACAGAACAGGTGAGGAAAGGACCATGTCTGGTCTTCCTAGATCACATGGCACAGGATTCTGTTCAGACAGTTCTTGGACATCTCCAGTGAGGGACACACCAGAGTTTCTCTGGGCAATCTGCTCCAGTGCCCAGCCACTGCACAAGACTGATAAGCATCTCATCCTCATTTGCAGATGAAATTCCCTGTGCATCAGTTTTTGCCCATTGTCCCAACATATTTATTGGTCCCAACAAACTTGATGGCATAGCCCACAATATATTTTTCTTCTGTACAAGAGGGCTGACTGGCTTGCAGGGAAGTTTGAATCAAACCAGACAACAAAAACAAAACCATACAAAACCACAGCACTTGCCTCCTGCCATTAAAGCATTTCTTGAAGTGATTATATGGATGGATGGTGATATTCTCTCATGCAGAGCAGGCATCAATTTGTCCTTAAGTCCCCTTATACTAATAATATCTCAATACTTTTAGTAGCACATTGCATAATTTCATAACCTGCTATCTTGGATATCACCACTCAGTTTGGATTAGTTTTTCCTAGGAGGGGGGAAAAAAAAGTGTTGGGGCTTGGAGGGAGGTCACATCTTTTAGGCACAGAAAGGAATTATCCTGTTCCAAAAACTAATAAAAATTAAAAATGGGGAAGCAAATTCTAGGCTGAAAAACCTTTACTTATTTGCATTTTTACCCCAAGCCTCACATTTAGTTCAAAAGAGTTAATGTTTTGAAGTTTTCCAAAAGGGTTTTAAAAGAAATTGGAACAAAAGACCTTTAGGAGGGAAATGTTCTTCCATTACATCCTCCTGATGTGCATGTCTCTGCCACTGGTGTGACTGTAATTCCTAGCCACACCAAAATCCCACATACCTTACAAAACAACCTTTTCCAGCTCCCAAGTGTTGCCCTCATTGGCCCCTTTATGGTCCATTATAAATGGCATTTGACTACCCTGTACTATTTTTCTTTTGTTACGTAGTAGAGAATCCCCCTTCCAAAATAATACTGAATCTATACAGTACACAGAAAAGTTTGGGGTTCAAATTATCTTATCATAGGATATCTGAATTCTTTTTCATATTAGAAAAATCAACAGAAAGAGAAGACAAGAAAATGCATTCACTGTGAGGCCATAGGTGACATTCATATGAATTGCTGGGCAGCATTACAGTAGTTACACCTTGACATTCAGCTCAAATTTCCTCAGGCAGGAATGTGAGATGAAGAACAGCTTTCACAGTGTTAGAACTCGTTTGTTACTTAGATAGTATTAGGCAACTTCGTTTTGCACCTTGAGATATGTAGGCTTAACTTCCTTCTTTAATGAAATACATTAGCAAAAGCTTTAAAGGAGGTTTCAGGCATTGGCACTACAAAATTACACTTGTAGGCACAGCAAGATTTTCTGAAATACCAAATAGTATTTGAAAGGAAAAGTTTTGAATGTTTTACTTTTTATTATAGGCTGTAAAATATATTGCAGGCAAATATTCTAAAACTTCTAAACTTAAATAATCTAAAACAGTATATCAGCTAGAAAGTCAGACTCTTTGCATATTTTTATTTAATTTCCTAATGTTTTTATTCTAGAATAACAGAAAGTACAAAAGTATTCTCATTAAAAATTCTAACATTTGAAAATATAAAAAGGCCTCATTTTGTTCACAGCAGTAGCTGTAATTTACATGGGGAAAAAAAACAAAAAAACAAACCACCAACCAACCAACCAACCAACCAACCAAAAGATTACATTCAGAATCACCCAAAAGAAAAAGAAATTCAGTCAAGTGTAAAAACTCAGAGAGACCTGCTCCGGTAAGCGGGTAGAGCACACCCCCCTTCTCTCTGGCTCCTGTTGCAGCCCAGGGCTGATCAGATTCCCACATTATCCTGGCACTGGATCCAGGATGAGACCATGAACTTTCCCTGCCAAAAGGGGCACAAGGTCCTGCTGCCATTCCCTGCCCATGCTGGGCATTAGATGCTTGTACTTACCCACCTACCAGAGAAAACTTCCTGCCACAAAATCACATAAGATCACATAATCCCTTGTTAGGGAAGGCAATGTTGCACTTTGGAAGAATATTAGCAACTTCACCACTAACCAACATTACAAAGCTCTTGGGAAAAAAGAGAAAAAAGAAGTGCATCTGAGGAAATTGTTCTTAGGAAATTGTTTCATGGGCCACAAGTAAAATTTTTCCATCACAAAATGCTTTCTGTTCAGAGAAAACAATCTGTATTTTGCATTATTAATTATTGGGGTTTGGTCAGGGTACATGCTGAATGGCTGACTGGAAACGACTTCTGTTTTCCTGACCCTATCTCCACATCAGTCTAGTACAGCCTGAATATTCCTGGGGATTCAGTTACTTCTGATTTGATCCTTTGATGGAACACACAGACCACAGCAGACAAAGGGGAATTTGAGGACACTTCTACACACATTCACAGCTAGAACTGGTAAAGACAGAAGGCACAGGAGGGAAACAAAAAGCAAAGAAGCTGCCAACAGATGAGGATGTCTCACTGAAATCCTAGAATACAACTTGAAATTTCTTCCATCTGTGATTCTTCCAGCAAAATAGTTGAAATGCCAACAAACACATTCCACAGTGCATTGCGGTGGTATCTGCACTGCAGGTGCAAACCCACGGCCACCCTGGGGAACAGCAGCAGTTCAGCTATAAGGATAAAGCCCAGAACTACACAATATCTCAAGCTGGAAGAGACCTATAAAGATCACTAAGTCCAACTAGGTCAGGACAGATTCATTTAATCCACTTCTTCACTTTTCAAGAAAAGAAAGAGACTGCCATGGGTACACAAAAGGGCTCATTTACAATGCTCATTTGCAACCCCTACTACTGCTGGCATAGATGCAAAGCAAGACTGAACTTTCTCTAGAGTGTATATGGAATTTTATGTGGTTTGTCAGTTGAAGACTTAGACCAATTAATGTGCAAAACACCTCCTCTCTTTCTGTGAATAACTCATTTCACCATGCAGCTTCTGTCATGTCCAGAAGGCCATTAAACCTTGAAACAGCTATCTGGGTATGTTTTGGGGGTCAGCTCCTTCCCCTTGGAACATGCTGGGTTTCCAACCTGACTTCCAAATAGCAGCCACAACTAGGATTCTCCTTCTGTCTCTGTGCTATCTTACACAAAAGGTACTGTACAAACAGATGTTTTCCTTTATACAAGATTTTGTCATAGAAAATAGTTACAGGTTAACAGTTAAAACTCAGACAGTTAGGAGAAAGACAAACGACTTAAGTCATCCCCCTCTCTCTCTGGCAAGCAGGAGTTTAATGCTTTCAGTTCTGTGACCTTCTTCCTTACCAAAACCTGTCTCACCATAGCTTAATTCACAGGGTTATTCCTATCCTGTCTTATAAGAGAAAAATAATTCCTTTGATACCTGAGTTTTTAATTCCTCTTCTGAAATTAAGGAAAAAAAAAAGTGAAACCAGCAAAAATACCTTCCAACACAACTCAGCTCAAGCCTTGCTTATACACTGTAATCATTCTTAGGATTTAAAGGTAGGTGTTTCTCTGCTTAAAATCCACGAAATTGTATAAGCCGCTTTCCCCTTATATACCTTAAATCTCTTGAAATTATTTGCATTATTTTATGGAAATGATCAAAAAGAATTACTAAAGTCAGTGGGAAGTTCCCTAATTTTGAGCAGCAAGCCTCCTTTCACATATAATCTACTGAATATAAATTTTTTTTGAGATCTATACAATTTAGGAAAACTACTTAATTTGAGTGTCTTCATATCTCAGGCAAGGTTCTCTTTAGCTAACAGAACCTTCAGCAGATCCTGAAAGATGCTGAAATTGCTCAGCATTTTCAGATTATGGGCGACATCAGGGAATTTGTGGGCTACTGCAAGTATCCACATTACTGAGGAAACTAGCAAGTCTTGTTTTTAGCAATGCAAGTCATCAAGTTTCTATCAGTCTTTTCCCACCAAACACCTTCAGCTGTGTCTCCAGAAGTTCTCTACCAGAATGTAACAATAAAAAGATGGAGAGCAGAGCTCTTGCAGAGTAACATGCTGTGTTTTCCCAAAGAGCTCTTATAAGATACAGCATTTCTTATAAAAGTGACGGGAATGATCAACTGTTAATATTTATTTCTGCAGAAAGAGGTGATCAGGATTCCTACATAATGTGAAGTGCTCTACCATCATCTGAAAGAAATTAACAAAAACCTCCCTGTGCGTGTGGAATTGTTCCTAAATTGCAAGAAACTTGGCAAAAGGCAAAGACATCTGTTTTCTGTTGCTCTGTGTAAGGTCAGAGTGAACAGATAGCCATTCAGAAACATGTGACTAGGCACTGCTCACAGCAAGGAAGATCCTCTGCCTGATAGGGAAGGGATTAAATGCTTGTCTGCCTTCATATAGATACTACTTCAAAATGTACAATTGGCCAGTGTCTCACTGAAATATGTCTGTTTTAGCCACAGTTTTAATACTGTCTGACCACAGACTGTTAACAACACAGTTCAGGGAGAAATCACCACCATAACCTTCACTTGTTCTCCAGAATGGCATACGATTAAATACACTAAACATTTAAAATTATTTTTACAGGCATATATGTATTAGGAGGAGGAATTTAACTACAATAACCATTGTGATCAATCTATTACTTCATTAATAAATCCATTTTTTATTTCTCAGTGATTTTGCTTTCCCTTTGCCAGAAGAGCACAAAGGTGCTCCCTGGGAGCTCTGAATGAGCCCATCACAGCTCAAAAGAAGGCACCAGACCCTTGTCAGAACAAGTCACAGCACTACTTGGCAACTGAGATAAGACTTGTGTGGGTTGAAGCTCTTTACTCAAGGCAAGTCTTTGTTAACTGTCTATTTAGTGCACTTGTAATTCCTGAAGTGATAGTCATGTAAGGTAAGCAAAATTTAGCTTACCTTCAATTTGTTTTATAATGACTTCTAAGAACTTTTGTGACTATAAGGAGAAAAATTTACTATATTTATTTAAAATCTGTTACAGTACAATTTGATACTATTACCTACAAAAAGTAGTACAAACTAGGTAAAAAAATACTTTTCAAGACAGTTGCTAAAAACTGCTGTAACAATCTGCTTGAGTTAGCTCCAGTTTGCCTGTCATCTGTTCTTTGGAATTCAGAAGCCCAGATGCAGATTAAAAAAATTGCAACATACCTACCTTCTCCAGTTAGATTAAGTGCACTAGCTACCATGGTAACCTAAACTATTTTTCTTACATTGCTCTGCAGGAATGAAAACTGATTTAATTCTCCAGAAGGTTGTCACAGTGAAGACAAGTACTATAAGCAATACATTACTGAACCTCAAAAAAGTTAGCTGTTTCTTATTTTTGCTCATTTAAAACCATGTTCCTCATCAGTAACATAAAGGAAGAGCTGCCTTCAATACATTATGCTTATTAGCTGTGGAAAAGCCTTGATTTCTGTTATAGAGACTAGGACAAGCAGCTAAGCAGCTTTTCCCTCTCCAAGTTCACACTTTTTATGGTGTGACAATTCATCTTTTCCAAATACACTTGGGAAAAAAGTCACCTAGAGTAAGTTTAAGGTGTAAGAGCTTAGGAAAGAAAGATAAATCTACCTGCACATGGAGAGTACATCACAGTTCTGCCTTTGTAACCACAAGTGAAAAATATTAAGATTGCAAATTCAGATCATCTCTGTACTCCAGAGGATCAACATGAACTCAGACAATGGGCTCATATTCATCATAAGCTAAAACCCACCCCCCCCCAAAAAGTTTCAGAACTTGTTCTGATGCTTTGAGGGCCTGCAGAGCACTCCAGAAAACACAAATTGTGTCTTAAGAATGGTGGAAGTCAGTATGTGATGAGAGAACATCCTTTACATTGTCAGCACATTGTTATTCTGACACAATTCAAATAAGAAACAATGGTTAAGATGGCCCTAATTTTTTGCACAAGCTTAAAATATTTGAAAGTATTTAGTGATATGTTAATGTGAGAGCTAATACAAATAAGCAGGAGCACACTTCATTGTGTCAGTGGAAGCGAAGACTTTAAGGAGGAGGAAATTGTGACATTATGAATCTGAAGTCCTAAGTCCTAAAAATGTGCAACTCTGGGGAAATCTTCGAATGGATAAACAGTGAGTCTTCCCACAAAAATGCACATTAGTACATAGAACAGCATTCCTTGGCTCAAATTAACAAGTCTCACTGACCACAGAAATCTTCCATGTCTGTGGACTACTTTCATGGCTTCTATTGTAAGCAGTATATGTTTTCTAAGGGTAAATTTATGCTTCCATATGAAAAAAAAACCAGGAAAACACAAACTGGAAAATAATGGATATCAACTGTTTAAGTTATAAATTATCTTGACTACCTTATAGCAAAGTTGTACATATAGAAGAGCTACACATCTCACGAGGAGAGACAGAATTGAAGAGACACGAGAAGACAAGGTCCTCAACAACAACATGTAGGGAATCAGGGACATTGAGTCCATCACAGCTATGTTGGACTTGGATGGCCTAAACCATTTTAATGAGAGGACACAACACTAATTTTAAACATGTGGTTGAAGTTCAATTGTGAGAACATCCATTAATCCTTCTTGTGATGCCTAAAGTACATTGCAGGCTCTTTGCAAGAAGTGGTAATTCCTTATGTAGATATAAGCCTCTCACTACTATCTCAGAAATCTGTCAGCCTGCCAGGAGATGGACAGTCTGGTTGCACAAATGTCCCTGCCACGCCAGGAAGGAGTTAACACTCCATGAAGTCTGAGCTGGCAGAGCCACACTGGTATTCTAGCTGGCTTGTGCAGCTCTACGTTGCTGCCAGTATAATATAGATATTCTCTTGCTGACTTCATCTGAGCTGCAAACACAATGATTCTCCTCCTGAGCTGTTTGCTAGACAGAAAGATGAGAAGAACTGTGGGTTTTATTAACCATGCTTACTTAGTAGCTCTTTTTTACCTTTTATATTTATACAGTAGTTTACATCCAGAGAGTAAGAATTAGTCAACTTTGCATTTGAAACAGTTGCTTCAGTAGCTACAGGTGAATTCAGTTAACACCTTTTGATAGGACAGAACTTGGTCTGAGCAGTGACTTGAATGCTTTATGTTAACCTCAAAGTCAAAAGCCTGTGAGAACTTAGATGTCTGATATCTCCACAGCATTTATACAATTTCTAAAGCATCCTTACACAGTCTCAGTACTTTAAATCTCCACTCAAAATACCAATATATAGCTGATTTTCTGTGTGCATCTATCTCCCTATACACAAAGTCACTCACTTTCTGCCTGCTCTGAATAATGCAGAAAGCTAGAGTTATCTCACTTTTACCTGTGGGGTGGTGGGAAGAGAAGAGGGCTCTCAGAAGAATCACTCTGAGAGCAACCACAACTTTTCTAACAAACAAAATGGTCAGAGCTTTTCAATACTACTACTAATCTTATCTGCACAGTTCTACAAAATCATAGCTTTTGAACTTATGGTTCTTGCTTTATAATCACTCCTCTAGGAGCAAGAACAATAAACTAAGAAAACAAATTTTGATAAATTAGAAGGAATGAAAATAGAAATTGGACACCCAGCAGTTACTAACTAGCTTAGAAATAACACTACTCTTGCAAGGCATATATTTGACCTGTTGAGTAAGAGATAATCTATTGGTTTGTACTGGTGGGTCCTGAAAAAAGCTGGCTACCAGTACAGCTCACATCATCTGATCTCCTTCCACACCCACTTATATACCCTGAAAAAGCTGGCCTTACCACAAGCAATACTCTGGTGGAAGAGAGGAGAGGGGCAACAGTTTGTTAAATCAATTTTAAATTCCCATCCAAAAACTACTCCCATCCCCTGGCTATGCAATTACCATCCTATGTGAAGTCTAAGCCAAATTTTCTGGCCAAAAGGAAACATTGGAAACATTTGTTTCAGCAGTGACCAGAAGACACTGGTAACCCAGCATAAAGCAAAACTCTTCCCAGGCTCCTTTGTCTGAGAAGAGCCTGGGAATTCAGATCTCAGAAAAAGCAGACTAGCTGAAGACAGGGTATTTCATGAGCAATGGACTGACACAGAGTTCCATTATTGTGGCATCTCCTGAGTGGTGGCCACTTCTTCACCAACAGTGACCCCTGGAACAGATTTGGCAGGATTTGGCCTGAAGCTGTATCTCAGGCCCTGGGCCTTCCCACTCTGCTCACCAGCAGCAAAACATAGCAAGTGGGATTTTTCTCAAGTCAGATCAACTTGGAAGCAGACTGCCAAATACAGCACGATTTTACCCCATGGATAGGAAAATAATAATAATAAAAACAATGTAATTCACTACTTAATATATTTAAAAGTAATATAACTGTAATTTAAAGTTACCTCTACAAAACAACAAAAATTTTAATATATAAAAAATCTGAACCACTTCCACTAAAGCTAGATTTGCAGATAAACTGCTGATGTGAGTAGTTTTTAACTCACTGACCAAGAGCTACAGCAGGACACTGCAAAAAGGACTTTATGGCAGCCAGAGTCAGAATGTGGCTTTGGCAAGAACATTTTCCTCCCTGTTCAGCTGCTGTGGATCAGGAACCACGCCTGGGGGGAGGGTGAGAGCACTGAGGAGCTGAGCTGCTCCTCACACCCTGGGCACAGAGTAATTACAACACCATCCCATGGATTTCCTCTTTGAAACTGCAGCAGCTGCAGTGGTCAGTCAGGAAATTGACTGCCCAGACAGGCAGGAAACTCCTCAAATCCTTCTCTGTGACACTCAGGCTCAAGCCTGAAGCAGTGTCACTGCAGGACCACCACCCCATGGCACAGGTGGTCACATGCAAAAGGATAAAATACTAAACACACAAACTTTTATAGTGTCTTGCATGTGAAGGGTGTGATTTGCTAATCTTGCCAAAGCAACTGTGACTGGCCATTCTCAGTTTGGAGCATCTAAGCAGAGATAGGATTTTTAGACAAAAGGAGAGCAGCATTGCCCAGGGGGAAAAAAAAATCCAATGGCTCAAAACAGACAAAAATCAAAGCACTCAAAGTCATAGTCACTAGTGACTGTTTGTTGTGGTACTGTTCATTGGGCTGGTTTTGGGGTTGGTCTTTTTAGTAATTCAAACACTCTCTCTGTGTTAAGAAGCAGAACAAGTTCCACTGGAATGCAAACCTCATAGTTACAGGTTTCCCACAGGTAATCATGCTTGACACAGGGTCAGAAAAATACCCCAAACTGTAGGATATTTTGGTGCACATTTTTTCTTTAATGCTAACAAAAAGAATTATTACCAATCTTGCAACTATTAGAGGAAATGAGTCAGAAATATATACTATAAAAAAGATTAAGAAACTATTCATTAGGTTACTATAGTTAATTATTAGAGCTTCTCCATTTATTCAAGAAAACAATTGAATCAGACATCAAAGTTCATTAAGAAAATGAATTTACATGACTTCAAAATCTCTTCTTGCCCCTCCTACCTGAATAACATATTCATAAGATGGCAGACAGAAAAATCCGGGGAATATTTTAAAGTGATCACCTAAAATCTAAATATTAAATAAATGGCCTTTATTAAGCATACATCAAACCTTATAAAAGGAAAAAAATCCCCAAGTGTTTTCCAGTAAGCATGTATGTTTGTGTCATGGCTGTAATGAAACACGCATTAAGTATGAAACATATGGTTTCCATTTTGTTGCCCTGGAATCCATCCAAAGACATTTATGTTGTTAGCTTAACTGTTCTCTTCAGTTGAGAAGCTGTGGAAAATATCTCATCTGAAAAAAATCTGTACCTAGTGGATAACTATAAAAGATTTGCTAGATTTTTAGCAGACTACTTTAATAAAAAAGCCTTTGAGATTACTAGATTTTAGGTTTTTTTAAATTAGTATATAATTTTCAAACTAAAAATAAATTTGCTTTAAGAGGTACTAGAATTCTACCAACAGATTATACTGGTAATATTTTCTGTAGTTAACAAATTGCTAGAGGTGTTTATGGCTCTCTTTTGGAACCAGGCCATCTGATCCAACAAGAATGCCTGATGGTATCATTACTAAAGTATCATCTCCCTAACTTCAGAAAAGAGCACTGAAGATGCTCTGAAGATCACATTTGGCTAATAAGCTGGTTCAGAGGCAAGGTTCATTAAAAAAATTTGAGAAAAAAAAGATAGCTCTCATTCTGTTATTTTTTAATAATTCTTGGGTTTGCCTTGATGCCAAAGTAGATCAGCCGAGAGCCGGCTAAGAATTTCAAGACATCTATTATGAATGCTCAGATTCTAATTTTACTTATATTAGCAGAAAATACACTAGAAGGGCTGAAACAAAAGGCAAAGGTTAAATTTTGCCATGTTATACTTAAAAATTAATCTCTAAATCACAAGGCTTCTAACCTCAGTAACAAATAGACAATCTATGAAATCTTTCACACCTTTGTGCTGCAAGCCAATTCATTAAGCCTGCTGTAGGTTTTACAAACTATTGCTAAACTTTTGTTTCATGAAGCAAATGGAAAATACTTTTATGAATAAATTGATAAATGCGACAAGATCAGTTTGGAGACTACAATTCCTTGCCCCTTTATTTAATTAGTTAAGATTATTTGGAATATGGCAGACAAAAGTCTCCATTTTATTACCTTAATAACCATGTGGCTTGAGGGCTGTGCTCTTTGTAAAGGACCCTGCAGCTGGAAACTCCACACTGCCCTTGTTGTGCTGCTGTACAAGCTTGCTCACCTTCACAACCCATTGCAAGAATTAGCTGGTTATTTTAACTCACCTTTGCCATCTGTGCTTGGACTCCACTGGCCTTTAAAGCAGAAACTGCCTTCTGAGCAGCTGCTGGGCTGTCAAAGTCAACAAAACCGTAACCTGAAGAGAAAACATCATTTTGTTAACAAGACAGCAAGCAACTCATAAACAAACACTTCACAGCCAAAGGCCGTGCTACTGGCACGGTTATTTAATACAATTTTCTTCTTGATGAAGAGGGACAATTTGAACTCCAGTTCCTCATGCAGGGTCCCCCCCCAAAAAAAACCTAGCAAAGTTCTTGGACCTTGAACTGATGGGGATCTGCCCTAGTGGAACAAATCCATTTCTATGTCCACTCATCATCAGAATTTTGGCCAAATTGCTAACAAGCAGTATAGTGCTTTGCTTTGCATCATCTAGTATTTAACTTCTAACAGCAAATTATTTCAGAGATCACCAAATAAAGCATCATCTGCTAATTTTTCTGAAGTAAATTCTTCTCACAGTTTGAATAAACAACAAGTAAGTCTGTAAGTTACTTTTCATTTACTCAAAACTGGAAGAGGAATTTAGTTTAAATCTACCCAATTTCTGGTAAATTACTTATCTCACTGTATATACATGAAAGATAGTTAAATTTAAAAGTGAATGAAAACCCATCTTCAGTGAAAGCAAATAGTTTTTTCTATTATTGGAAGAATGTGAAAAACTGTCCTGAAAGCATTTTCAATGCTGTATAATGCAATCTTTAAATATTAAAATAAGCTCAACATCAATTGAAACAAATTCCATATATTTGCAATAACCTCTTTTCTTATTCTGAGCAAGAACACATAACTAAGGGATTCCAGGATGTCCAACTTGCAAAATACCTTGGCCTTAACAGACACTGACCTTACAGGTTGGGATTTTTAATCCAGCCTGGGAATTGGAGGCTCGAGGCTCACCAAGAAGCAGTCAGAGTCTGGAAGCTACTTCCACTAGATGTTATTGCAAATCTCATTATGTATTTTTCAATCCCTCTCTCTTCCACCAGTGAGCTGCCCAAGTATTAATAAAATCCCTTTCCAGAGTTAAAGTTGGGGTAAAAGAAAACAAACAAAAAACCCAACAAAATAACCTCTGGAGGAGTAGAAAATGGAAATATTTCTTCAAAATACATTACAATCCTCTTACAATATATCTATACTGAGAAAACATTGTCTAATGTTATAACAGAACAAGCTTTAAAGCTCTTAACTGAGGAAAAACAACTTAAACATCTTTGTACATCAGTGCAAGCTTATTTATGCTGCCAAGAAGCTGAAGAAAGCAGCATATTGTTTTGTGTAACACGTGGTGGTGTGGATTATGAAATCCTGACATGAAACAAAGTGAATTAGTTCATATCAAGTTTTGTGCTGCCAAGGCAAGACTAACTTCCCATACCCCAAACTAGCTCTCCACACCCATGGCAGCCTGGGTTGCCACCAACACACTGCAGGGTGTAATACAGACAAAGTCACATACTGACACCAAGCATGCCATCAAAGCTGGCTTTGTCACCTTCCAGATGATATAGAAACTCAATTGCTCGTTGTTCCAGTTAGTTTAAACCCCATGGTGTGTGTTTTGGCAAAAGCCAGAGATGCTGTCAATCTTTGGTTAAACTCCAGTTAGATATTTGCATTATGCCTGCTTATGTTCCCATTGCAATTTCAGCGACACGCAGTGAGCTTCCCTGGAGCCTTACCTTGCAGAGTATTGTCACAACAGGCTGTCAGCTACTGCTTTTCATCAGTGAGATTTAAATTCTGGATTGAAAAAGTGACCTTAAATCTCCTAAAGAATTAATGTGATAATTTCTGTATCTCTGAAAGGACTACTGAGCACTTCAGAAACTGACAGAATGGAGAGACTAAATCAGTTAAGTGCAATCATAGACATTAACTAATTAAAATAATTGAAAAGGGCATCTCCTCTTTCCTAGTCACAATGACATCTGCATATAAGCTAGGAAAAAAATTTCTAGAAATTTCAGTTTCTGAACTGTCAGTGCCTCTTTAATTTGCTTAAGATGGGGAGTTGAGAAGCTATGTCCCTGCACTGCTTCCAAGTCCTGCACAAAAGCTTTGTCTTAATTAAAGACGAACTCTCCTCCCTCTGCCTATCAGCGTTCTGCTCATTCTTGGGTATTATGCTTATTAACACTGCTCAATCAGCTGATTTAACACTTCACTTCACTTAGAAATTATCCTCTTACTTGTAAAAAATTAAAGTCTGAAATCTGGTATTTCAGTGTCACACCTTCTCTCAGCACAAACACGCTGGGATCCGAATCGCTGCAACTGCCGTGAGTGATGAAAATCTGTGAACTGATGTATTCAGCTTATCTAGAGGAGTTCTAATTTTTTTTTTCCCAGCTGCAATTACTTCATTGAAAATGAACCCTCTCTTTGCTCCCAATACATTCAATAGAACACAACAAAACACAATTAGAGTACTGGAACATGTAATTAAGTGCTGCTTCAAGCTACACTAATCAATGGAGCTTATTTCCACAATGTATAATTTTTTAAGATGCTTAGTATAGTTGAATGGTCATCCGCAAGCTTCCCTAGTTTCTCCAGGCAAAAGGGGAAAAGCTGCTTTTAACTCCATTTTTGTTTTTAAAATAGAGGCGAGCTGCCAGCCAGCACTGTGCATGTCAGCTTCACTCTGGCTTGGCTGTGCCACCGACACCGGCTCTCTGCCAGCCTCACTGGAGGCAAACGCGCGAATACACCAACCACCAGCAAGAATAAAACTCGTACAGGAACAACAATGGGGAAAAAAAACTCAAACCAAACTGACAAAGGTAAAATGAACTTAAAATACAACATTAACTCATTTTAAAGAATCAGTAGCGACTTTCAGGGGAACACAGTATAAAGGAAAATATACATACCTTTGCATTTGTTTGTAGTCTTGTCCAAAATAGCCTTCGTGGATACAATTTTCCCATACCTAAAATGTATTATATATGTGTAAGAAAAATGAGAAAAGAATATTCAACTATAACAAACACACAAAACACTTTATTTTATATCCTAGTACCCTTTACTCTATGCAAAATGAAACAATTTATATAGACCATTATTATGGTCAGCAAACTCATACATAGATGTGACAAAAAACATCAACAATTTCAAGCACGATCTTGTTCTATATTCTCAGTGGCACCACAGAATAAGCCAGAAAACAGTCCTTTATAGAAAAGAATTCCATGCAGTTAAAATCCTGGTATGTATAAGACACCATGTTATAGATAAAAACTGGGACTCTCTCAGTATATAGATAGTCCAGATAAAGCAGACCACTTGCCCTGTCAGTGCTAGGCTGGCTGGCTAGCACAGTACGGAAAGAGAAGGAAAAAAAAAAAAAAAAGAGAAAGAGAGAGAGAGAAAAACCCAGCAAAACCCCAACTGACAAACACAAAAATATTACAGCTGATTTTATATTATTCTGTTCTGGAATGTGAGAAGTGCAAGACTAATGAAAGCTGATCAACAAATTTGGCAAAAAAATTCTGTACATTTCTGTAAATATAAGCAATTTCAGCTAAAACAAAAACATCCCTCGGGAAAGTTTAGATTTTCTTTTTCTTATTGCCAGTTTCTCAGCTTCTCGCTTCCTGGTAAACCCAGTTTTCTATGCAGCCCAAAGGTGAGCACATAGAGATCTCTGCAACTAAGCTTGGGGAAGAGGTGGAGAGCAATCCCAGCTATAAGAACAATGACTGTTTCTGAAGCACTCTGCAAAGTTTATGAGAATTAGCTATTTTAATAATTTTTAGAGTAGAATTTGTTCCTGCTTGCAATTTCCCTTGGAATTCAAATCCCACTTTCAATTCAAAACCAGCAATTCTCTTGGCCTGCATCAACAGTGGGACTGGAAATGGAGCACAAGTTTCCCAAGCTCCTTCCCACATCCTCCTCTGTTTGCTTGTCAACGACACTTGTTAGGGTGCCCTGAGCACAGAAGAGAAAAATGATGCAAAAGGAATTTGCTTTCACTTGAGAATGTAATGTAACTTATTACACGAACAGGTATATCTATGCACTGTGTGCTAAAAGGTTCTTTATCATTGTACTAGAACTCAGAATTATGAGAAATGTTACCAGTATATGAAAGGGGGGGAAAAATGAACATTCGCCATCTTACCTGCTAAACAGAACTTCAACAGAGTATCATTTAAAAAATATTATGTCAAAAGACAACTAACTCCATTTCTGCAGTAGCTGTATTAGTCTTAAAAATTCTTCAAAGTGTATTAGAAGCCTAATAAATTAAGCTTTGTTTGTTAAGAGTACTCAATTAACTGTTCACTTGCAAAGTGATAGTTATTCAAAGGCAAAGCCTGTTTACAAAATAAATTTCCCCACAAAGAACATGTAAATATACCTTTCAGTGTAGTTACCACTCTTTTTGACCAGTTTCAAGACCCTTCGTTTAGGCAATAGTTATTGGATGGCTTAAAATAATTGCATGGGAGTAAACCTGGGACACAAGCCACGAGGTAGGTGCTTCCTTCTTTTATCTGAAATTGTGTGCATCTACACTGATATAAAATAGAACTATCCATCTATAGCCTAAAAATATACAAATATCAATGAAAATCAGTGCATACCTGAATTTACCATTCTAGAAGCTGTAATAAAGCAATAGGAATTGTGCATAATAGTTGGAGCAGGTACTTCCTTATTCATACCACTCATTTTCCAAATATGTCATTCCATTCAGAAAGCTTTATAGTCCCTAAGTCAAAACTCACATTTTTTCCAGAATTTTTCTGAGTGCAGAGTAAAAGCACATGCTATAAATGAGAGAGGCAAACTGCTCAGGGCGTTTGCACCCAGCATGACATTCAACAGCCAGCAGTCTCAATATCCTATCAACCTCCCTAAAGCTTCTTAAAGTGAAGAGCTACATAGCCTTTTGTGGGGAAAAAAATCCCGGAAGGATGATCCTGTCTGTGCTACTGTGTCAGCTCCTGAGAGCGCAGCAAGCGGCGGCGAAGAGCCACAGCGCCGGGTATTTCTGGGCATTTACGGGAACACCGCCACCCGGCCACTGCCTCGGGGCTGCCTCGGACTGCTCCGGCCCACGGGGCTGATGCTCGCCAGCCCATGCACAGGTCTCTGCACATCTGTTCTTCACAGAAACTTTGTGGACCACCTTGCACTGTGCAAAGATGACTTAGTGATTTATTGCACTGTCTTAGATAGCACGGCTCCTGCAAAGAACCAGCCACCATGGAAGGCTGCCAAAAAGTTGCAGCAGTGTGAGTCTAGGAACAAACTGGGAACCAGTGTAACAATAGCAGCTATCGCTAGGATTTCTCCTACGATTTTCCCTCCCATGTGTGAGTTGTTCTCCACTCAAGCCATGAGGCACAGAAAAGCAGTTTACCCACCCTGAGCCTGGCCAGCAGGATGCACCCTCTCCTTGTTCCCAGCATGTGGATTACCCAGCAGGGGAATTACTCATTGCAGTTACTCCCAAGTGCCTCCTTCATGTTATGACCATTGCAAAAACTTTTCTTCCCCTTGAATTCTAAAGTCCTTACACTGTGCTTTTAACACAAGCTCCTGTCTTCAACTGCTCATTTATTGGGTGCAGCTGCAATCAAGACCTTGCAGGAATCAATGAGCTATAAAACACACCTGCCATGATGCAAACTGGTATGTATTGCCTGCTTACAAAAAGGATTATAGCAAGCAAAAGAAAATTTGTATTCCAAAGATGTTAGGTCCTGAAGATCCTAACTCCTCTCAAAGCCTATATACACCTAGCTGTCTAAGGCACTTGCTGAAGGTTCTCTCCTGCTCCACAGCCTTACTGCATGCTTGGTGAGATTTTGTACTTCCAGCAGAGCACTGTTCTCATGGCTGGCAGAATCACTTCTATAATAATTGGTGTTTGCTCATTCCCTCTCAGCTGAAACAGTTTTTTAAAACATGCTTTCTTCTAAATTAAGTACCAGTCTTAAGAAAAAACTGTTAGTCTGCCTGGTGACAAGCAACTAGGTATTTCTTATTAAGTGGGTTATTTTTTTCTCCCCAAAATAACATCAAACTCATATTCACCAGCAATAGAGTTCTTTTTTTTTCTTTCAAGTGTTATTAACACATTGCTCAGTCTGAATTATATTTGGAGACAGAAAGATGTTTTCAGCTTTGCATCTCTTTTCTATACAGCACTTGTACCAATACCAACTCACACATTGAGAAAGAGAGGGCTTGGGTAAGAGGCAGGTAAATAATTGCCAGGGTGCACTGGGTATGGGATTAACAGGGGTGTGCTCAGGAACTGCCTGTGACCCAGTGTACAAGATACAGTTGTGGTATGGAACACCAACACAAACGTCTGTCTGAATAGAAGATAAAGAACAAACATGTTCAAAGCCAAGCTAGGAAGAAATGCAGTACAGCTGCTTAACAGAATAATGTTTACTACTGCTAATTACATCCTCACAGCACAGAAATGAAAAAATAACCCTCACCTGGCTCATGCTGCCCCAAAAACTACTCCCAGGTGATAAGAATGTCAAACACTGCACTATACCTTGTCTTACGTGCTTTTGAAGTGCAAGACTTGAAGTGAAGCACCATCACATTGTTTTTTAAAATCATATTGCTCAGCAACATGGTCAAAACCAGTGCAAACAATCATCCTGACAGATTCACTGCAAATACATTTGACATTTAAAACATCCCTGAAGCCTAATTTTGGCAACATCCACAATCCTGAAAGAAAAGGGTCTTTAGAAAACCAAGTACAAGAATCAACCTGAACCACTACATCTGGCAGTATGATGAGCACACATAGAAATGTGAGCATGAAAAGACCCCATCATGAGCATGACAAAGAACAGGGAATGAAGTAGCTTGAAGTCTCTGCCCCAAGTGCTGTTTTGAGTGTTGAAAGAACTTATCTGTGTGTGCATTAGGGGAGGTACAGTAAGAACAGGCAGCGAGAGGCTTGATAAGGTTTGTCTGGAATGAATTGTTCAAATCTGTGACCACAACATAATGTAATATACCTCATACCACTAATGCTTACACTGCTTCCCTTTGCAGTACTTTCAACCTGTCTTCCAGCTTTTGCTGTGAAGGATTTCTCTACCACAAGATGTTCACTTGGACAAAAACATGCCGGAAGGATCTCTGCTACCATGGAAAGTCCTTGCTTTTAAATGTGGCTTAGGTCCTCCATCCTGAACTGCCCAGAACTCTGTGTTGAAGATGAACAGTGATCTCCCTTTGCCTAAGTACAGTCCAGCTGTAAAAAGAACATTCCTAGAGATCCTGCAGTTACAGTTTGCATTACTGTAGTGCTGTCAAAACTCTGATATACAGAAACAATGCTGCCTATCTTCCGTGTTTGTTCTAGATTAACTTTTACACCTCAGCATCTTATCACTGCCCTTCATGGAATGCTCTTATTTTTAAGATTCAGAATTATGTGATAAAACCAGACATGGATTTCATAACTTGTAAGTGGCTCCAAGTACATGAATTAACTTTAAGGTGTAATTGTGAAAGGAACAAGAACCTGGCTGAAAATGAAATATTCTGATAGGGAGCCAATATTCTGACCAGGTGACTCAAAGACTGGAGAGAGTACAACAAACAGGCAGATCTGGCAAGGAGTGCCACATAGGAGAACAGATCAATTAATCCTAAAATATAATGCAGCTGTAATTTTGACTAGGGTAAGTAACTACATGAAAATACATAAAGCAAATACTTCCTAAGCAATTCCTATATTAATTGTAACATTAAAAAGAAAAAGCAGGTGGGCCTGCTTAGTCTGTAAATCAGTTTTAAAAATAAAAGAGACAACAACAAAAACCAAAAAAAAATTTCTTATTCAAGATGGCCTTATTCACCACACAGCACGGTCAGTGGGCACCTTGCATGTACTCTAAATGCAGCAAATTCTTGATTGAAAGGAAATCATGTTGTCTTTCAGTATGACCTCAAATCAATGACAAACACGGACTTCAGCAAATCAGTGATGTGCTAATTTTAAGATCCTCACCTCCCCAAACACAGAGTATTCTGTTTCGAACACTATGACTCAAAACATTTATATGCAACTGATGGTCTTACTAGCCAGGCCCACATCACCATCTATCCTGCTTGTAGAGTAGGTGGAGGCCATTGCATTCATCTCAGTTGAGACCTGACGAGGAAAAACCCTAACAGCCCACGGCAAGGCCAAATCTCTGCTGGAGTTCCCAGTTCCTCTGTAACACCTGCTGCAGAAGGAGCAAAGAAAATTCCCTGGGTCTGACAAAAAGAGCCAAGGGAGCTGTCAGCAAGAGCTGACTTGGTACAGCTTGCTCCTGTTCCTCACTGATCTTCCTGTGTTCAGGGCATTTCTAAGCCAACAGCACAGCCAAGGGAACGTGATCAGCCCCATCAATCTTTTCTCCTGGATCCAAAACCCACGCATAGAAAGTTTTATCTGGCTCACATACCTACACCTCTCTGCTGCATATTGAGAAAGTAGTGTACTGAACCTTAAGCTCTTGGTTCCTTCTAAGCTTATACAGAGAGTTTTTGTTTCCCTATGTATCAAATTTTCAATTTTTCAGTAAGGGGAATTTCAGAAAATAATTGTCAATACAACACTACTAGTCCTTGTGAGAGACTACTCTGATTCCACTCTTTAGTTACGGATAAATATTTCCTACAAAAACTTGATAAAGAAATTTATTCAATCCAGCAGAAGACTGAGTTTAAAAAACAGAATCAAACCATATGGTTTCCATTTTTAAATTCTTCTTCACCACATCTATGCCGTTGTTCAGAAGGAAACAGTGCTGAGAACATTTTGTCCGTATTTTGTTTTCTGTTGTTGGAAGACACACTGTTCTTTGAGAAACTCTTTGGAATACTCAGTTGCTTCAAAGCCATCATGCACCGAAAGGTTTTCTACCAGAACATAAGAAATACCCACCACCAAAAGCTGGACCAATCATTTTAAGTGCATAATTAAACATTACATAAAAAGTTGCAGTTATACTTTCATATTTTTATTTTCCAAGTTGATGGGTACAGATATTCTAGCTTAGTATGAGTTCTGGTTTGAAATTGTTTGAGATTTGGCTAATTTATTTGGTTTAGTAAAGTCTGCTTTCCTAGTTTCAGATATTCAACCACTGGGTTAACCAATGCTACCACATGTACCCTGTTTCAGGCATTAGACCATATTTTTCACTATATGGAAAAAAGAACTTACTTGAGTAACTAAATTAAAGTGTTATTTTGATGACATGGTGTTACATGATCATGTGGTTTTGACATAAAGCAAATTCCTTCCTTTCTTACTAATTGTTCCTTTGACTCTGGTACTTCAGAAGAAAGATGGTATTTTCAAAATACCCAAAATGCAAAAAGTTCTCATTCTCATTTATTATTATTATACACCTCCAAATAAATTAGAATTTATTCTTCTGAAAGCCAAATACTGTTTCATCTTTACAAAATTATAAAAATTATGTTTGGCCTATTAATGTAAAGACTACTTTTGAGATCTGTGTACTAAAAAAAAGGGAAAAAAGATTCCCCAACTAAAAAAGCCAAAAAACCCTAGGCTCATAGGAACCTTGCCTTTACTGACAAATCAATATTCTTATATACTGCTGTAAACTCTTCATTAAGATCAGCAAAGCTTTCTTCACAAGATATCTATGTTTAACTCTTCTTTTTAATTTCTGTTTTCAATAAGGATCAGTGTGTGTCATCATCATTACCAATGCAATTACCAACATCTCCACAGTGAAAATTACTATTATTTTGGTACAAATAATTTTTTCTTCAGTCTCAGTAGGTTACAATTCCACATTTCCCTGAGAAGTAATCAAAAGCAGCAAAACCAGATGCAAGCCCAGATATTTTCTCATCTCTTACAGTTGTCTGTCCTCACAGGAGCAGATGCTTTACACGATGGACATACACAATTTAGTTAATGTGAACAAATGCCTTCTAAGTACCTTGGACAATATTAATTTCAACAGATAAAAATCAGTATTTTATGAATAGGTATTTGGTTTGTAGTGTGCAGGCTCTACACAAATGTAAATGCTCCTTAGAACTAAAAACAATTAGGAATTCAAAATCCCAATGGATAGTGGAGTGACACACCAAAAAATATTTTGGAAATTATTATTTTTCAACTACCCAATTTTTTTTCCCCCCAAGAGTAGTTATTTCCTGGTTCAGACAAAGATAAGCTGTGGGGACAGGGAAGATATGTTTTTAGAATCAGGAAATGTTTGCTTCCTTCTGCTCTTGCTTTGCAGAGATGTGAATAACCTCTATCCGTTCCTTAGATGCTGACTGAAATTCAACAGGAAAGAGTTCCGTTAGCATCCTACAGCTATTTTTATTACATTTTCCAAAGGTTTTTCAATTAATATGATCCTTGTTGCACAACAAATTGATTATCTTAATAGGAAGACCCACTGCACAGCATCCTTTTATTTAGCACAACTGAGGAAGACTTTGGGTTTTAATGTCTCTGGGCATTTTAAACATTTCAGAAATATTACAGCTGACACTAAAGCAGCTTTCCCAATGTGGCTTTCTAGTGTTATTAATGAACAGACTTTCAGCAGCTGCTTGCAGAGGTGTGTTATCTGTCAATCTTAAATCAACAAATATGTAAGGGCATGCTTATTTAGTTTTACTTTATAAGGTTAAGAATGTTGCAATATGCGAAAAAGCAGTTATTCTCCAGTACTATGATGACACAGTCATAGGGGGAAAAGAAATTAAAAATAATCTGTTAAGTATGCACACACACATACACCCACTCCCAGCAAAAAGCTTTTGGAGTTGGAGGGGAAGGCTCCCATATTATGCCCTGTCAGGCACCAAGAAGAATTCTGCTGATGCTACTTTGAGAAAAAAACACAACAGCTGTAGAATCAATTTAAAAAGAGATTTAAAAATGTAAGTATAAAAATATTTACATTAGGATTTTGGGAGGCGCTTTTTTTGTTGATTTAAAAGAAAGAAAAAAGCAAATTCTGAAGGATGAACC
>VWZV01008017.1:289250-331866 GCA_013397155.1 Irena cyanogastra | reverse complement strand
GAAGGATGACCCTGCCACTTCTATTCTAGGCTCTGACAAGTTTATCAGTATCTGCAGCCTCAGCCGCTCCACTGAGGATGTGAATTCAGATACTTGGCAGAGCTATGATTAATAATCACCCTCTCTTCAGGGAGAGGTTTTTGTCAAAACCCTCAATTTTGGCCTATCCTTACTCAGCCGCAACGTGATTTTTACTACTAAACATACGGCACCTAATTTCCATTTCATCTTCCATAGGCTAGCAAGAGAATGCTGCTCAATGTTATGGCAGGGAGAGACAATAGCTCCAGACACTGAAAAAGGAGAGGGCAATAGCAGCTAAAGTGGCAGAGTTGACCTCTTGCTCTGCACTGGAGATCAGCTTTCGTATTTCAGAGACACCTAAAGATTCTCATCAGCCTAATGAATCTTATAAAAGAATACAAACATGCTGGTCTTAAATTTGTTGATTGCATAGCTGTTTTAACAGCAGACACAAGACGACACATGCTGTGAAGAAAAATGGAATTTCAAGCAACAAATTGTGAAAAATGATCCTGGTTCTGCGCTTCTTGCAGCCTCTGCCCCTGCAGTAACCCAACCTGACTTCTGACAAGCTGAGGTGATTTTGCATAATCTCTGAACCATCTGCTAGGCTATCTGTCAGTTCAGTAGCCTTGTTACTTTACAGTTTATAGGTTAAGCAGGATAAATAACCTATCAGAAACACAAACAGATTTGGCTCTTTGACACACTTTGAAGTGCAAGTGTTGTCTAAGTAATCATAGCTTGCTTACTCCTAAATGGAAGAAAAAGAAAACAAAAATCAAAGCAATGCATTAAAACAAATGTCTATTCTTTCAGAAAAAGAAATTGTTTATCATAATCTTTACAGTTAATGAAATCAATAGCACAGCAAAACTAAAGTGATTTTTCCTAACTAATTTTTGCCTATACTTTTAGGAGATTTTTCTCTTTACCCATTTAAAATCACACATATGAAGTATTTTTAAATGTGTAAACTATGCAGAGTTATGGTTTTTGAACATCTGTTTGCAGGGACACAATCGCTAGTTGACATTAAAAGTGATGTTTCCTGCCAAAGATCTACTGAGTTTGTTAACCAGTGAGAGTGAAAGACCACTCGGGTTTTCCTTATAAATTATGTGGCATTGTTTCTTTGAGAAAAATATTTAAATATCAAGTCATGTGTGCAAATCAGATAGAATGGTTTAGAAACTAATTTGCTACTATTCTGTTTCTAATATAGAATATTGTAATTTATGTGAAGTGCTCTTCCACTGAAAGCGTTACAGAAAGTTTTACCATAAAACACGGAACTGAGGATCCTTTGTATGAAAATAGTTTGCAGTTATTCAGATAGTCACAAACAATAAATCTCAGAATTACCATAAATTATCATAAATCAACTAACATGTGTTAAGATGATGCAAACAAGAAGTTGACAGTAAATACTACAACATCAGAAAAATCAAGGAGTCTGCTTCTCAGTGTCTGCCTCACAAAGCAGGCTGCACTTCCTAATATCTACTGTCCAGCATCCAGTTCAGCAGTTCTGGAGAATCCTGACTTTACAAAAAGAAAAAAAAATTAAAAAGAAAAAAAAATTAAAAAGAAAAAAGAGAAAAGAAAAGAAAAGAAAAGAAAAGAAAAGAAAAGAAAAGAAAAGAAAAGAAAAGAAAAGAAAAGAAAAGAAAAGAAAAGAAAAGAAAAGAAAAGAAAATAAAAGAAAAGAATTCAATTAAAAGATACTTGGAATTCTTGGCTAACTCACTTTTCAGTACTACCATCACTCTTACTTAAGAAAACACAGGATCATCTACATTTTCTGCAGCAATTTGCATGTGCAACTACTGACAAGGCTATTCAAGTATATGGGAAGAGGTTACAGTTTCCTACTGTTACAAGATGGAAGAAGAAAACCATGTTATTTTAACAAAGGAAATGGTCTCACCCTGTTGTTTTCTTACCCTAGTTCTACAGGATGGACACAAATTATGTACTGAAAAAAAAATCTGCATTTTACACACAAGCTTGAAACAATATTATTTTCAAATCAAGTATCATAGTTTCTGTGGCTCCCAGAAAGAATATAAAAGATATGAGAGCACAGGGTTTCACATGGACACGAAGGATACAGCTTTTTTTCTTAATAACAATTCATTTGCAAGCATAACAAGAAAGTACCAAAAAGGTTCAAATTACAAAGCTGAAATGTTGTATCTACTGTCTAGTGATTCTTTTTATCCTTTTCTTTATACTGAGAAATGATCACTACTCAGGACAATGATTTGGGAGGATGAGAAATTAACCCAGATGAATGCTAATATGTATTTATAAGCTGAGCTCATGGCAGGTGTGCAGATGTGCATGTATTGATTTACCACTGCTCGCTGTTTTAATCTGAAAGTACGGCAGTATTTCCTCACTCAACCATAAATCTTGGCAAATTTCAGCCTCACTGATTTTGCAGAGCCTACACTAACAGCTTGAGAGAATAAAACTATGAAGACATAACAGAGCAGTTCTTGTTATTCATAACTCTTTCCTCTTCCCGCTGTTAAACAGTAGAGATCAGCTTGGGAGCATAAATGAATCTCTCTACCTGAAGACCTTTTATTTTGCAATTCCTCCTCCTCCATCCAAGGAAGCCACATGCAGTCATTGTCAGCATATGATGCATTGTCCATTATTTTGGCTATTCCTAAGCACATTTCTTTTTCTTGTGGGAGGGAATTAAGGAAAAGGCAAAGGGAAAACAAAGTCATTTATCTACAATTCCCAATACTTTTTCTCTTGTTTAGTCACAACAGTATAAATCAAAATGATTTTGTCATTTGGCTACAGGCTTAGCTAGTGTGAGATTACCTCCTCTCTGGATAGATAGGCAGACACCTATTAATACCACAAACCTACATACTTGCAGAAGATTACTCTTTAATTTATTCTTGCATATCAATTTCATTTCTGGTGAAGGCTGCTAACGAAGTCTTATACACTCAGTTTAAACAGATGATGCCTCAAGGAAGCCATCAGTCTAGAAAACCATGAGATTGAAGACTGCCATAAAAGGGCACTTTCAACAACATCCCATTTCCCAAACCCTGATCCATCTGCCAACTCTGAACTACAAAAAACTGTTTCACGTATTGTGAAAATTACATGTATAAAAAATACATACGCATGTACATGCATACATAATGGTTCTTCTTGCACTGAAGATGTTTTGTTGCTGGTATAACGCCTAGCATTGGTAACTTTTTCAAAATACATCAACGTATTTTGTATGTTTTCCTTCTGGTTTTGTAACATTAAAACAACTGAAAAGCCAACAGGATTTCCAAGACTTGGCCTGCAAGGTTAAAGTACACTATATATGAAGATAACTGTTTGTCCTTACCTCTATCTTGCACTAATTTAACACCCCATCTCAGAAAGTGCTGACTGTTTCTCTTCTGTCTGGAAGGCCAGAGAGGAAAAATCCCAATATGTTCAGTGGCTCTTTTACAAAATACTCACAGTGTTTTGTAAAATCTGCTTTCAGTAGCTATTCTGTACTGGGATTAACACCTTGTAATGAAGACACTACAATAAATAAAGTACGAACTCCTTTAAGACCTGGTAACTTAATGTCAATCTTATTAGAACAGAGCTAAATGGACAAATTACTCAAAATCACTGCTAAGCCTTCCAGATGCCTTGTCCCCTTAATAGCATGGCATGTAGACTTCATCTCTATTTGAATCTGCTTCTGTAGTCTCAAGTCCCAGCTGTGCTGAATAGCAAATAACTCCATTTCAATAGGGAAGATGGTTGTACTAAAGTAGCTCTCTCCAGGGGTCAATATACTTCAGAAGGGCATTTAAGTGGCTGTACGTTATTGAGCAGAAACATCAGCTCACATATTATTGATTGTAACTGCATGGCTCTGTTGAAAAGATGCCTGCAGTAGTATTAAGTGCTGAGACAGGAATAGAGGAGTGTTATGCATTAAAAAAATACTATCCATCTGTTGCCAAATTTTAGATAGATGAGCAATCACAAGCTGTAACACAAAATCTAAAGCGCAACCTCTGTGGCTGATGTGTCAGGGTCACATTCAGTGACACTTCCTCAGTTTCACACTGCTTAGATGGTCTTTTGAATATTGACTGAAGCAAGCAGGAGGCAGAGTTTGATTTCTGCAGTTTTGCAAAGAGTATGTAATAGATACTCACAAGGAAATCTGCTTTTCGTAGCTTAAATGTACCCTTTTTTCAAAAAACGTCATTAACCTGTTCTGATCCCATCACTGCAGCAGCCCAGGACAACTGCAGCCCTCTGGAAGCACTGCACCATCAGCCCACTGAACCCTGAGCTGCAGCCAGGGCTGCAGTCATACACCCTGGGCACCACTAGACTGCCCTGTAGAACACACTGAGCTGGCTGAAACTCATGTGATACCCAGACTCTCATCTCCAGTGACTTTTGCATAATGACTACGTCAAATACCATCAGGGAAGGGTAAGTCCAGTGTCCCAGAGTGCGCTTTTGGCAGTGTGCCCAAGGAAGCACTTGGGCCTCACAGTGAAGTACACATATGACAGAGGTTAATCCTGGCCTAGCAGGGAAAACTCAACCCAAAAGCATTTGTGCAAAGGGAGGAGTCAGCTGGGCTCAGGGAAAGTTAGGATCCTCCAGTTAGCTGTGTCAACTGCAAACCTGGATGGAAACTACATTAAGCAGAATAAGACATACAGTCAAAGTCTCTTAAAAGGAGCATCTCTGGGAGTTCCACAAGCCCAGAACATCAGTAGCCACAGAAGGGACTAGTCAAAAAACACGTTCTTACACAGAGTCGAGAAAAATTGACCAAACAGAGCATGACCGCAAAGCCGACAGGCAAGCCCAAAGTCACCACAGTCAATCCTGTATCAACACCTTTCTTGATCAGATTCAACATTATATGCCAGCAAGGAAGCTTGTATGACATGATCACAGTGTTTCTGGGCTTTACAGACCTTTTTGTTTCAGAGAGCCTGAGATGACTATTTCTTTGCCTGCAAGAGGGCAGCAGAACAAGCTTTTCTCTTAGAAGTGATGAAGTACTACAGGAAAGAAGCTGTAATTTCTGAGGATGAATCTCCAGGCCTACACTTCAGGTTTTAAAAGAGTTAGCTTTCTAATTTTTCCAATCAATTTAATTAAACAAGATGCTTAAAACAATTCAAATAAAAACCTTAAAATACCTTGTATGAAATCCATACAAAGGCAGGAAAATGTAATGGATACAACCATCACACAGGAAAGGACTGAGAATGGAAAGAGGCAATGGCTATACCCAGTGTCAGAGAGGCACCCCCTAGTAAAGAGTTAAACAGTATCTAGGTCACTCTAAAGTCTTTCCTGCACACCCTCAGCTCACTGCATATCGGAAATGCTGTGTGGGAAGGCCAGGGAACTAAACTTACAGACCAAGTATGACTCAGACTGCAGTAATTTAGTGATACTTTTATTCCCTTAAATTATCTTTGGGATTAAAAGAATCCACACCCTTAACATGAAACCAAATCACAATGAAAGGAAGAAACCACAAATTAACAGATCTTAGTGTTAACAAAAGGTATCTAGAAGCAAATTAATTATTAATGGCAAGGACAGAAACCTCTCCTATAACATACTATATGGTCAGAACAGCAGAAGGTGAAAAATCTGAACTCCAGTCAGATGTTCTTCTGCAAGCCTAGTGAGGATGATCTCAGCAACAGGAATGTCAGAGAACTGCCTGCCAAAAAAATAAAGGAGAACTGTCATAGCCAAATGCTGACCTCTATCACTAGGGGAAAGCAACTTGAGAGAAACAGCCTCACATTTCCTCCACCACTGAAGAAGTTGAACTCAAGAGCTGTCAAATATCTTTGGCACAAGCATGAACAGAAGTATTGAGTCCTAAAGAAGGCAGAACACCAGTGACCCAGATCCAAATACAAATCCAGAAAATTTCTTGAGCAAAAATTAAATTTCTTGCAATTTCTCTCCCTCTGAAAAAAGCAAAAGTTTGGAAAAGACACTAGTGAGCAGAAGAAAACACTGCCCGCAGAAATACTCCCTCCTGACTACAATACAAAATCCTGAAAATTTACTCTTTCCTTTGCACTTTAAGCTGCCTCCTCATCTCTCACAAGGGCAAAAGAAGGCACAGTAACTACCAGAAACTGATGAGCAAATCTAGAGATGCCCTAAAGGCACTCAGATATCATCTATCACAAGGACTTGAAAATTTTCACAGAGAGAAACAGAAATTAATTTCCTCTTTTTCATGGCAAAAAATTAACTGATTTTGTTGTGGTGATATAAATAACAGTGGATTCCCTTTTCAGTAGAGTTTCTATTAGTATATTATTATACCATTCTAAAGAATTGAGCATCTGGCTTCACAGCTATATATTTAGATGTACTCTGCTCTGTTTCTAATTAAACTATATTTTTTTTATATCCCATGAGATAAAGAAACGAGCAATGTTCCCAAAACCTATATCCACTACTAGGATACTTGTTCAATAACCGTTACCTTTAAAAGTCAAGTTTTGCTTCTGCTCACCTTTCAGCTACATCCAGACCAGTGAACCTGTGCTCCTCAGATTATCACCCTCACCTCAGTTCAAGTGTGAGATGGGAAACAGTTGATCAGTGGCAGTCAGAGCTGTCCCCTCTTCCTGGGAGGGCCACTCTTTTCAAAATATTTAATGACATTTGTGAAACTGCATAATTCAGAGTGAGTGTCCTAGACTTCAAAGAGAATTAACAAATATATAATTAAGAAATAAATAAAATGGGTGGAAAAAAAACTTCATATTTTCCAATGGAACAAAGTAATATGCAATTCACTTGGGAAGAACAGAGGACTGGGACAGGTTCTTGTGTATTTTTAAAATGTCATAATTCTGAATATTTGGAAGATGTTCAAAAAGAATTGATCCTAATTTACATTTAAAAAGTGCATTCATGCTGAGGCCTTTGTATGATGATGGACTTTTCAGCAGCATCCTGCCTCAATAGTCTTTCACTGCTAGTACAGTACCTCTGTTCTGAAATGTGGAAGCCCTGTAAGCTGTCACAGAGAAAAAGGAACAGAGAGCAAGACTTTCCCTCTCATTATTTGAGATCTTCAAAATGTAGCACACAGACTTTCGGCAACAAATAAGCCTTAGCAATAAAACTAAGACAAAGCCTTCCATACAATAAAAAACATGTAGGTTCAAGTATGGGAAATATAAGAGTTTGAATACAGGATCTCTGGGGAGGAGGGGAAGGAAAGGCAAATGATTTACAAAGAGTCCTGTCCTTTCCAGATCAACAGTACCACAAACAGCTGAGGGAAAGGAAATGCACACTGCTACATCAGCTCGGCTGGATACCCCACCATGCTGATATCCTCAGGCCTCAAAGGGAAAAAAATCTCTCTTCTCTCTGCCAAATGTCTTCTCCAGAACTCAGCCAAGGCATTCAGGCTTAACACAGGGGAGATTTCTGCCTGGGGTACTGCACAGCTACAGGTTGAAAAGAAGAAGAAACCACAATGCCAAAAGAACCAAACATCGTGGAGCTGATCTGGCACTCTGCACTTCTGTAGCTGAAAGCTCAGCCCTCACTACCAGATAAATCCTCTGTGCACACTCTGGAGCAGGGAGGGCTTTCGAACCCCAGGGCTGCCCACAGGAGCAGCGCGTCCTGGGCACGCTGGGCTTTCCAGGATCAGGCCTCTGGGAGCACACTGCACACAGACAGCTTCAGTCAAGCCTGCCATCATCTCTGGGGCATGGGGAAGTACTTCTGTTTGTGAGCACAGCAGTCCCTTTGGGCTTTGATATATACACTAAATGAAATTATATACTGAGCTATAAAACTGTGCTTGTCTCTGGGCTCCAAAAGCTCTTCAGTTACCCTTTCAGCAAAGTCCTTGAAACCAGAAGTAGAGTAGCTTGGATCCTTTTCAGGTCTTTAGATTTATTTCTGACATTAAGGGTTTGCAAATAAAAGATTTGAGGTTTCTCATGTATCTGTACTACCCTATATGAAGCTCTTCTGACAATTTTAGATCTTTTATTAACATAACACTTATTTCACTATTGCATAGACGTTAAAGTCCTTATTAATGCAACAGAATAATTGTTGATACTTTGAGAAGACTTTTGAAAGCTTATTAGTGACTGCATATAAGCTAAAAAGCAGCACTAGGATTAGAAATATTAATAATGTGTAAGACCTAAGTCCACAATGTTCTCCTAGGAAAAAATACTGACTCAGACTCTATCCTCTAAAGATAACATATAAAATTACACAACTGCACAAAAGATGGAAAACAAGCATTTAAGAAGAACACACATTTTAGGCTAACATATTTCAGTTATGATGGCCAAAATGATCAGTTATTAAATGTAATTATTTATAACTAAAAGTGAAGTTATATACATTTTGGTGGATAATTTTCCTCTTTCGGTAAAACAAGTAAGAGAAGAAATGGAAATGTAAGGGGCAGGATAGGAGTACAAATCAGACCATATTTCTTCCACTGCAATTGATTCTGTAAATGATTAACTCAACTCACACAGGTTATTTCAAGCAGAATATTTGTACTAGTAACACTGTCAAAACAGACCCCAAATCAAAGTCTTCTCTTTTTTTTCGTTGTTGTTTTCTTGCTCTATGTCCATGTATCATAACATTATCAACATTCAAATTAAAATTTGACTTTTTTTCCTAGGTACAGCACATCTATCTATGAAGATCAGACATTTAAACGATGAAATGCTAGTTTTTCTCTCAGTAACCCTTTAATGATTTAATTTTCTACAGAGTTGGTCTGAGCCTTGAGTAAGGCAACTGCTCAAACTGAATTGCAGCAGCTGACATTTTCTGAATGTTAAAACAGGGTAAAAATTTTAGGAGTTGTGAGAAAAGAAAATTGAGGATCAAGGCTTAACATTCTGTAGTGGTTTTTTTAAAGATAAACACTTTTTTCTACTTCCTCCATTACACATTTCATTGGAGGTAGCAGGATCTGTAGTACATTAATTTAATTAATTAATTAAATCAAACTAGTTTACCTATATTTGCTACTGCTTTCATTCTGCAGGTAAATACGGCTATTTATTATGTGGGCTGCAAAGTGTTCAGGGCTGTTGTCTGTCAACCCTAAATGTGGCTCGGCAATAACGTGGGTAAAAAAAGGTTAAAAGGTTATCAAAAAAATGAGTGGCCTTATAACATGCCAACATCAGATGGCTCATTTTTTAATTTCAAGGAGTTAGCATTACAGAAATCAGAGCTAAAGAGAATGAACCTTCAGCAAACAAAGTCAAGACTTCACAAGATTTCTACAAATTATATGAAACCATATGAGATATTGGTCATCAGATATAAGAATTTGCTTGCAAATACTGATCCTGATTTCTACACTGAATGGTTTCTTGAAGAAAAGGGACAAGCTTGATGTAAGCACACTGAGGCCAAAACCAACTTGGGCTCTAAGCTGAGTCAATTCTGGACTGGTTTCTGACTGAGACTCTGCCTAAGAGGTCTCTGACAGAAGAGGCAGTTTTTAGCATCATGGAACCCACTAAAAAGTCTGATTAGTACTTGTTAACATTTAGTAGTCCACTGGAATTAAAGCATCCCCTTCAAAATGTTCTTGAATTACTGGTTACTCCAACAAATAACTGCTGCTATCACTGCCCATCTGCGTCAGGTCCCTGCCATTGGGGAGCTGGGGACTGGGACCCTGATCAAAGACATTCCAACAGCTGCCACTGGACATTTCTTTCCTGCAGCTCTGTGGTTGCATCTCCGTACAGCAAATGCCTGGCCCTGCACTACCAAATCAGCTTTTTGTTTTCCAAGAAGAGATCTTCAATGGTGGTAACTTTTACCAAATCTGTTTTCCGAGTGCTTCTTTTACAAGCAGCTGCGGCTGAAACATTCCTTCCACTCTCTTCTCCTCCCTCGCCCCCACTTCCTCAAGGAAATTCCATGGGATCACCATTCCTCTGGCCCCATACTGCAACAAAACTCTCATCTCCCAGGGGACAGGGAGCTTGTGCAATCACTGGATCTCCACATCTGTGAGCACAGGGCAAACATAGAGTTCCTTCGTGCCTCTGTATTTGGATTACTTGTTTTTTAAACAATGTGCTCAGGGGAACTGCTTTTAAGTTAGGCTAAACGAAATACTGACTTTGAAAAACCACAATCTTTGCTTAATAAAAAAATGAGAAGAGAAAATTAAAACTATATTTGTTTTAAATTCGAGGCATGTCAAGAGACTAACTGCATCTGGAGGATAGGACAACTTTTTTACTTTTCTCTCAAATACCACTCCCCTGAAAATATCTATGAGTCCCTAATAACACTGTACAAGAAAGCATTACTGGAAGAAAACACCCTGGAACTTCTCAGAGAGAATTACAGAGTAGATTTCATTTGATCATGAATGTAAAGCTGTCTGAATTTTATTTCTAGCTAATTCAAGTCCAAATATTGAGGGGAAGATAGAGAGTCTGCCTTCACATCATGCCAGGCTAGACACTTCACGACATGACTGCTGAAATCCATTGCTAAACAACAAAGGAAATGACTATTTAAACCAAACATCACACCTCCGGGCCAACTGCAGTTCCCATGGCACACCAAGCAAATGCCTTGCTGTGGAAGTCAGGCCCTGACAAAAAGGAGCACTTCTGCCTCCACATCAGGCCTACATCTCCGGTGCATCTGGCAAAAGGAACACACAATAACGAATTCTACTTCTTTTCAGCTGTGGAAATGGGATACATATTTTTGACAGCAACCTCTCAGAAGATCACCAGCTCAGACAGAAGGCAGCAGAGCCGGTTTACACACCATAGAGGCAGGCCACTCCTCTGACAGTTTGTCTGGTTGAGAAACGGTGCATCAGCTGAGCAGAACGCAGTTCTAATCTGGAGATTAGCTAAATCTGCTCCCTGGGCTCCTGTGGGTGTTTCTCTACTGTGTTCCACTCCACTGCACAGGCAACAGCACTGGCACTATGAATGAATACATGCAGGGAGCACACCTTCACCGTCCTTGGGGGCACGTTTGCTCTGAAGAGCATAACTGAGTGAAAAGTGCAGTTAAGGATAATCTACTGCAGGTAACACAAACCCCAAACCATGCCATAGTCCTCGAACAGGGAATAAAGGAAAAACATGATGCTGGTATTATACAATTGAGCTGAACAGTACAAATCACATACTGCTCAATCACTAGGAATCTATCTCCTCCTAGAACCAAATGTTATTCTGTAAACCTGGTGTTATTTATTCAGACATGTATGCAATAATACTCTTTAAAAATGCACACATAACTCTGAAAAAAAGAAATTTGCAGAGGGTTTCTTTCTACCCTAAAAAGGTAGAAGAATAGATAGGCTCCTGCTACAATATAATTGGTATTAATACAGTTCTCAAAGGGAATAGTTTTGGAGACAGTGATGTATCACATTTAATTATATGACATGAAATTGTATTCCACATAATTATGAATGCAATACCCCACTACAGCCAGCAAACCATGAAAGAAAAATGCAAGAAAATGGAGAAAAAAAGGAAAGAGGAATAAAGAGAAAATACTTTTAAAAGAATTTCAGAAGTTAGCTTTGAAAACTTCCATTCCACTTCCACTTAGCCACACCATTTATCTGAAGGGGGTGTGCTCACATGCTATAAGTATTTCTAAGCAGCAATGACCTGCCCAGACCACTCTTCCAAGGAGTTAAATGCAAGAGATGTTCAGACTATTTTCTAAAGTCCAGGGTTTTTTTTCCTAATGAGGTATGCTGACTTAAATTAAAAAAATTCTTCATTGTAAGTGACCACAGTGGTGCCAGCTCCCTGCTACAGTAAGTGTCTGAGCTCCAGTTCACCTCTTTTCAGTCTTAAGTATGTTTGAAGGAGATGAGAAATGGCAACATGGGAGAGTCACAATTACACAGCAAAGAACATGGAAATATTATGTTAATGCATGTCACGTGACAATGAAAACATGTCTTTTATTAAGAACAGGGAATTGAAACATCTTTCAAGTGATCTTGCCTCAAAACAGGGAAACATTGGAGTGTGTAACTAAGTATGTTTCGGAAACAAAGCTTTATATCACATTTGGGTCATACGCTTCAAGAAAACCATTAGCCTGCCCATTGTTTTAGCTATGCCTGTGTTCATGATGCTGAATATTTAGCAAGGAACCCTTAAATTACTCTCTCAACAAGACAGATGATTTCAGAATGCACATGCGCAAAGGCAGCCATTGCAAGGTTCTGTTTCTGTGTGCACACCATCCTGGCACAGAACAATGGCCTGCTGTGGTAATTCTATATTTTGTTATCTTAAAACAGCTGCTTTCCTGAATGTAATCCCATTAAAAACCCACAATATAACCCTACAGCGATAACTTAAGGGGGAAGGCCAACTAAGTGAAACTGTCCAGAGGAAAAAGCGATTTCAAAAACATCTTATAGACTACAAACAGCTTGATAAAAGCAGCAGTGTGAGAACACAGCCTGGAAGGAAAAATACCAAAGGGTGGGCTGACCAGATGATTTATGCTGAACTGAACAGAGGAGACTTGGGTTAAGCCTCAAAGCTTGAAATCTCACCCAGAGACTGGGGATTGTCAGGAGGATGAAGGGTCTGCTGCATCATCCTCATTTAATGATGTACATGTCACAAAAGGAGGTCTCTGAAGAAACAGCATTACACAGACACAATGCTGCTGCAGGCCAGCAAGTAAATCATAAGCTAGACAGTGGAAAGTACAGGGCTTTGGAACCATGTGGCTTCAGCATAAAGGTCATCCTCAGCAAAGCACAGTGCTTAGTGAGAGTCTGGAAAGCACCTAGAAAACATGTCAAAGCAAGTTACAAACTCCTGACTGAATCTGCTAAGACCCAATCATGTAAGTCCCTAATCAGATAAGCAGGCTCAACAATTTCAGTGAATAACTGGAATGGATTTAATCATGTATCTTCAGATCCAGATATTCAGTAAGTTAAAAGAAATGACTAAGAGTCACCAAATAAGAAAGCATAGTTAGATCCTAAATAATATATTCAAAACCCAACAGAAGAGCTGAAGAAAGCATATCAAGTACTGATATCCACAGCAAGAGAAGGGAGTGCAATTAGGCATGGCTGAAGCAACCACTGCTTCAGCAACCTGTCAAACCAGCTCTTCATGGCAGAGGCTTGCTCAGTGCAGCAGATCCCATGCAATGGCTCTCTATGGTTGTGAAAAGAAACCACATAGAGTCAGGCAGCTTCCTGCAGGCTTTCCCAAACCTCACTGGCTCCTGTCCTCTGCTCCTGCGCTATTTAGCTGACTGCTCTTGTCCAGCGTCCCACAGACAGGACAGGATCTGTGGGCCACTGCATTGATTGCTTTGCCTACTCCCACATACCTGATGGGAAACTCTTATGGCCAGGACTGACTCACACCATGTCCCCCCGACACTCCTCTGGTTCTGGGCTGACTGTTATGACATCCTTGTGACAAACAATACCTACTTTAGTCCTCCCCACACTTCTGCCTCTGGCACAACCAATATGAAGAAATTTGTTTTCTCAATGCAGAACTGGAGTTGCAGGCTCAAGTTTGAATGAACTATTCAGTAACATGGCAGCTTCAGTTCCCGCACAAAAGCCAGTAATACGCTCTGAAAAACAGCCGTGCTCCCAAGCCCTCACAACAAAAACATAATGTGCTCGTTTCAACTGGGAAAAGAGGAAAAGAGCTTCACCTAATAGAAAAACAGAAAGGACCAATCAGTTGAAGGTGGAGACAGATTTGTAGACACGTATACTGGCAAATTGCGCTCTTGCCAGGAAAATACTTTTCCGCAAAGCTGGTGAACGTTTGTTCGCTGTGTTCATAAATACTGCACAGCTGTGCTACAACAGGAGAGCAAGCCCAACACTTGCATAATTGATAAGGGGTTTTTCTAGTGATTCACCAAAAAGAATTAAACAAAGTAAAAACATGGCCAAAATTAGCACTGCTGTCATGACAAGAACTAATGCAAATCCTGACTAAATCAAATAACAATATAACAATCTCCCACACAAGAATTCTGTAGATTATTCGAGTTTGTATTCTGAGGGATTCTGTCAAAAGCAATCTTTCGCTGCCATAATCATCATTGGAAATAACTTTTCAGTAGAGTATATATGATACAAGTCCATGATAATCAGAAGGAAAAATCTCTTCAGATGGGATGTTTCTGGTACTTGCAGTGACAATGATGTTTTTCAACAAGTACTTCCTCAACCCACAGGTGTTTCTCTGTCTTGTCTGACATCAGCCAAAAAACACAAAACAAACCAGTGACCTTTTTATGTACATCCACCAAAAGTTATTGCCAACTAGCAAGATCATTTCCACAGAATGCAGAGCAGCCTTTCTATCCATTCTTGGCATCAAGCACTGCAGTGCTCTCTTAGGATAGCAAGACCCACTTTACATGGAGAAAAGGAGCTAAAATAACTCTTATAGCCTCTCAGTAAAATCTGAGCAATTTGGAAAGAGCTAAGTAATATTCAGAGACCTGGAGTAAACAACAGTCTCTTCATTGACTTCTGTGTGTCCAAGATTTTATTCTCCATTTATTTTGTATTATCTCAGCTTAAACAATGAACCTGGCAGGTTCACTTTCAAGATTATCTTGTCTTCTACATTGTAGAAGCTTAGGCAGATTTATAAGAAGGAAAAGGTTTGCATCTGAAACTTCCCATGGTCTACAAAAGTGGATTACTGAGCTTTGGTGAACAGGAAGGGAGCTGCCATTTCTATCTTACTGCCACATCCACTTAGTTGCTAAGGGATTATGTTGTCCAACCTAAAGTTTCTGGACATCTCACTTGCTTCCTCAGCAGAAATGGAGAAATTTGAGACAATCTCCTTTCCTCTTAAGTAAAATGCTTAGGAGGGAAATATCTCACAGGAAAAAATGTCATGACCTTCCATGTCTGTAAATTCACATCAGAATTGATTTTACAAGTTCATGGCTGAAGTTCATACCTCTCTTTATTTATACAATTCATGCAATTCCAACTACAATTATATATTGAACCGCAACAACAAAATTTGAATCTTTGGCTATTTAAGAGTAAGGGGACCAGTTACAGCAAATTATTGAAAATAGTTCTTTCTAGGCTGTTCATGCACCAATGACATCTGAGATTGTGCAAACCAAAATGTCTTCAGAAAGAGATTAAGGACCTATAGTAACCACTGCACAAATGGTAGTTACTGGGGTGGCTCCAGTGCAAAATAACCTCACAGCTCTGTTCTAACATAACATGAGTGCACAGGCCAAGGTTTCTTCATCAGTTCAAAAGACAAAAACGGGAAGGAAAAATCCACTTCTGTAAAACATGCATTTGCAACTGAAATTTAAGTTACAAGAGGTCATTGTCACATAGGAAGCTGTAAAAGTGTTTAATTTATCAACAAGCCTTTTCACAGATTGATAAACTATTATCTTCTCTGCAAAACACAAGGATTTCATTTGCTGTTGAAGAGGTGAGCAAATAGAACTTTCTTTCTTTAAAATCTGAGAGCAAGCTGTTTTTATTATAATACTAAGATGAATTCTATGTGACTACTACCCTGAAAGTCCATTTTTTAAAAAAATAAAAATAGAAAGTCTCCTCTATAAATTGGGTATCAGATTTTTTGCAATATTCAAAACCAAAGGTACTTCACATAAGTTTGGATCCAAAATTTACAGTTTTGCTATCTATTTTTCTTACTCGTGTTGTGCTATATTTTTGTATACTCTTAGTTACTTATCTGCTAAATGGAACATCAAATTATTTTTAAAAATTCAGACAGCAGCATTATATACAAATCTTAATAATTCTTCATCCAAAATAGACAGATTTTGATGTTTTCTTACATGTAGTATTGAAAATTTAGCTGAATACTTTTGATTTCAAAATAATCCAGACAGTGCACTATGAATTTCAGAAGTACTAAGACATTTTAAAATCCAATAAAACATTTAAGGCAGGTGATTTTAAACAGTGTATAAACAACCCAACTGCACAGTCTTTTGACACATAACCCATACTTGAAAGTAAGAGGCACATGCTGCTGTAAAAATTAAAAAACAGAACAAATAACTCTCACAAGCAAAAAAATCTTAGGTTAACAGCACTGTCTAAAAGCCCTTTACTAAGCCAATTGTACCCAGAATTTCAGCCACTAGAGAGGATTCTTAAGTGGATCAGCTATTTCTAATCATAAAAATAACTGTGCAGTAAAGTACAGCCATAAATTAGTCTGGGACTAGGAAACTAGGACAAGCCTTCAAAAGCACACTGTAGTTTACAGTGATTCAGAACAATTACTCAAGTTTGTATTAACAGATTATCTTAGTAGAGAACAGAGGAGACCCTCTGTGCAGGCTCTCAATAGCAAGTTTCACATTTAGGTATTAATTTTATCTGTGATTTCAACAGCACAATGGGTAATCACAGCTTTTATGAAAGCAGTGGGTTGCTGCAGTTCACCACTGTATTCCCACTTTCTTTACTTCTCCAAAGCATCAAACAATCTTTTCCTTCTGATTGCCAACAAAGCTGAAATCTGCCACCATATCACAGCACGAGGCTGTTTGTTTATGAATCTGGTTTTCCTCCCTCACTATCCCAACACTCCTCTTGGATTCTTACTGCAAGCTTTTAAGGTAGGACATTATAATTTACATTTAAATGTAGTACTTACGGTTGGCATAGTTTTACCAGGTCCTGATCAGTGGTGTTTGGAGGCAGTGCTCTGATGTAAAGGTTAGTTTTACTTAATTGATCCCATCCTGAGTTGCTGCTGCTACTACTGTTGTTGTTACTGCTGGTGGTGCTGGGACTAGGAGGAGCCATTGGGTGGGTTGGTACAATGGACTGCTGCAAAGGGAAAAGCAGGTTAGAGTAAAGCACAGGTAGTAATCACAGCATGCACATCAGCTCAGTCTACAGCAGCCTGGTTACCACCGGGAGCTCTGTGTTCAATCTGTTCCTAATTACCCACAGACTTTAAATACAACTGCCTTCACACCACATTCACAGGCACATCCTAATATCTCCAACCACCATTTGAAGCATGACACAGGGTCAAATTATATATAACCTCCACTGAATATTATTCATAGGATTTTATCACTCTTCATTGTGTCATCTGATGTGAAAATGAAATAGGAACTATTGTTCCTCTAGGTTCCAGCAGGTACAAAGTTTATACCAGTATGACTGTTTCACAAGTCAAATTGTGGCGGACACAAAGACCATGCTCTTTCCCAAATCTATCAAAAAATACAAAAATATTTAGAAGCCTCTTTTCTATCTCTTCTGGCTTTTAGTACATCACACAATTCTGCTATTACTTTTTTACAGCTAGAGAAGGGGCACAGATATCTTAAGAAAAAGACTTTAAATGAATGGTGTGCTTTGGGAGAACTTTCCTACTGCTGTCTCCATATTTGTGGATTACTTCACAATTATCAAGAAAAAGGCTCTATATAATGGTAAAAAAATCAAGTTTCAAAAGGAGAAAAGCACATAAGCACTTCTACCTATTCCTCAAGGTATCTAATGCTCTTGCTCTTAAAATCAGACCCCAATGGATTTTCCTAGAGGAAATCTACAGTAGAAAAATAATTTCCATTAAGAAAAGTATGGTAGAGCACTGCACAAAAAATACTGTGAACATGTCTGTGGTGTTGTAAGAGAGGAATACTTCAAAAAATATATTAGAGAACTGAAGTTGCCTGTAAACATCTCGTGACTACACTGACAAAGTGTCTGCATGTGGCTCCTTTCCTGCAAAAGCCTGAGTTTCCACCACAAACTCATAGCAAAGAACTGCCCTGTGAATGCAGAGGAAAGGCACAGGAGGGGGAAAAAACAAAATGGAATATAAAGTGAGATGGCAATGTAGACCCACTTGCTCCCACCCTAGTGCCACCCTCTTCCTTGGATTAGTACAAACAGTTGTATAGCTACAAACTGAATCAAAAAATGATCTTCCCTGATCTGGTACACCACATGTGGGCTTTGCACTATGCAAAAGCTTTGGCTGTCACAAGGCAGGGAGCGGGAATGTGAAGGCAGAGAGGAAAGGATTAGAGTTTACCTCTGTTTAAAGCACACATGAAACTACACACAAGAAAAGCGAAACTATTTTGGAGACAACCTCAAGAAATTGGAATGGAAGTGTGAGTGGGAGAGAAGTACAAAGGCATGCCTTATATCAGATACTTTATGGTAATTATGTGTTTCTTTTTTGTGTTTCCCTAGGAAGGTTTCAAAATCTTCCAATTTGGCATGTTGCAAAGTTTATTATGCAGCTATAATGGCCTGGAACAGCCAACTGCAAGACTTGCTATAAAATCAACATTGATAAGCAGTAACATTGTTGCTGCCTAACTTAATTGAACTGAAAATTACAAAAAAGAACAAAATGCAGTCCCGATAGTTTAGCATTTCAAAACTGAATATCAATATTTCATTGCCACAGGGTTAGATATTTTTTTGTTTTGTTTTTTTTAATAAAGATTTTTAGAAATATCAAATCTCTTCCAAAATATTTATATTTGGAATTGAAGCACTGATCTAGAATTTCTTCCAGGGAAAAAGATTAAATGCTCCCTTCCAAGTTTGCAATGGAAACATTGACGGATTTTAACAATAGCAGCACAAGTCAGTCTGTCAGACCACTCTTCTTCCAGTAATGCCAGGCAATTATTTTTAGGGTTACAAGCAACGCAGAATGACAGAGCAACTAGTTTCAAAACATGTTCACAACAGAACAAACTTAGTCTGGCACAGTGATATTCTCTTCAAAAAGCCTTCACTGAAGTTCTCAAAATGCAAACAGTGATCAAATGCAAAACTGCTCTGTTCATGGTTTCAAAATGTGCATGTACAGCTGCCAGAAAATTCAACATACACACACCTGTCTTCATCTAAACTGGTTTATTTCTAAATTACAACTGAAGGCAAAGAGTCTCTATTAAGTTTTTCAGCATCTTTGGTTTGGTTTTGCTTTTATTTCTTACAGTGTTTTTCCCTTAAAATCTTTTTTTTTCTATGTTATGAAGAACTGGAGTTTTGTAAAATCTTGTCACCAGCTGGCCAAAGGCAGGAGAGGAAAATGTGTGTCTGTGTGTAGAGAGAGCAGGAATCCTAATTCTGTCTGTCTGCAAAATGTAAACACTCCATTCTGAGAAATTTAAACTTCTATTTAAACATTAAGATATTCTAGTGCCAGTGGTCACATTCGAACGTGATGGGAATGTAAATGGGACTACAGTTGTCTTCCTAAGAAAAACCTAGACAGAAGGTTTTTCAGTGCATCCAGAGAGACTCACACCTTTATAAGCCTTAAAGGCTTGACAAAATACATGTGCTGGGTGTCTTGCAGCTCTCAAAGCCTGCAACCCAATGACAGACAACCATTAAAGGGACAGTGACATCTTAAAGCCATACAACTAAAACACGTTTTTTACATTAAAACTGTAGTTTTAAAATCTGAATAACTTTTTCCGCTCTGTTCCTCATCGACAGCTACTCGTGAAAACTAAATTAGAGAGGTCCCCCAGTTGTTCCAAGGGGCCTTTTTTCCCAGTTGCTCCTGCTGCACTGTTGGTTGACAGCACAGACCAGCAGAAGAGTTTGTCTGCTGGCGTCGTTGCATCACCTCCCCAAACAACATCAGGCAAGGCGATAAAAGCTCTCTTCTGCCTGCACAGCTGCATCCACCTGGGCTTTTGCCAACATATTGATGTCAGCAAGGATGTATGACTTTTTTCCACACCCACGGCTGATACACAGTGCTTGGCTGGCAAGACATTCTGCAGTGGAGACCTGGCCAAAGTTTGGGGCTGTTTGTTTAGAAACAGCTTTCACAAACCTTTACGGAGTGCTCTGTCTAAAACCTGAAATCAAATTTGAAAAGTTTTGGTTCACCACCTGTAGTTTCTGCTAAAAATTAATATCAAAAGCTGTTCTTAAGTTCTTACTATATGGACCTCACAATAATTTGCAATATTGCAACATACACAAAAATACATTTATTAATTTTTCTTTGTAATCATTGTATCTTAAATTAAAACACAGAACTCAAGGATAGGAGGAACGAATGTAAGCAATAGACCATTATTTCCTGTGACAATATTCCTGTTCACAAGAAATACCATTGTCACACTGGTTTGCCGTTTCCTCCTTAGTTTTCACTCCAAGAGGTAATTAGTGACTGTTCTTTTTACACAGCTGTTTCCTTCCTGTCATCTTCAACAAACATCTAAGCAAAAAAGGCCAGTGACAGAATATTCAGCCCATCTGCTGTATGATCTCCCCAGCCCATTCTGGAGCCAGCTTTGAGGAGCCTGCTCTCTGAGGGATCTTCCCTCCAGCTCTCCACAGCCCCACCACAGCAATGGGAAAACCACAGGTACTTATTAGGAAAACAAAAAGCTCAGTGACTGAACAGTCCACATGAAGTGCCTTAAAACAAGGAAAATTGTCTGCCTGTGTTCCATTCTCAATATAAACCCCAAATGGGAATAATTGCAAGTACTGAAAACCAGCTGGAGAATATACTCATACGAGCCATTCCTGTCTTTCTTATAAACCATTCTATGCTTAAGTCAGTCATTCCATGCAAATAAGTCAGAGCAGGATTTTGTCTGCCTAGGAACCTCTTTGCTGTCAACAGATAAAAAAACAGACACCAAACCAAAATGGAGTAACTCCAAGAAATTCCTTTGACCTGGGGGTTAGGAGATACTGATGCCTGTGGCCTTCAGACTACAGAATTCCAACAGAACTTCAACGAGCAGAAGACAACTTGGACAATGACTGCCCCAAAACAGAGTATGATCGCTACAGTAGCACTCCATTTAGGTTTCTAACTTTGTGCAATAAAAGCATGCATATAAAGTTATATAACATGCTAGCATAAGTCATTTAATTATGAGTTTAATCACTCAGCCAAAATTCCTAATGGGAAAAGTACCATGGCTTTTAGCAACACATCTACTCTAAATTCAAACCATAAATCACAGCATACATTAACTATCAGATTTAGCCAGAATTGCTGCTTGGATCATCTCATAGTATCAAAATCTCATCAGCAGTGTTTCCCTACTTTTGCTCAGGTGACTAAGCTACAAGCACCTACTTACCCTGCCTGACTTTGCCTAACCTCCCTCATTTTTGAAAGCAGCACCTTCACTACCTGGCACTGATATAAAAACTACCATATATTTGCTGTGCATGTGTGCAACAGTGAGAAGGAGTATTAAACCTTTTTAATACTTATTTTTGTTAAATTGGGGGTTGCTTGTTTATTTGTTCATCTAACACTTTAGGTTAGAGAGAGCTTTACATGCACAATGAAAGCAAGGGCTCAGGAGAATAGAAGATGCCATACCTAGTGAAGCGAGACTGCAACACTTTGTGCATGCACAGCTTAGGAAATAGGAACTCATTGGAATTAAATCATGTCCCTAGCAGAAAGAAGAACTCCACGTGTTTAACAGAAATGAGTGCTCATGGATGAAGACAGTTGCTTTATTACCTTCCTTTAAATAAGGAAACATTAAACCTTGATCACTTATTCTAAGCCAGCGAAGTGACAGCTGCAGCAGAGATGCCATTTTGAGTGTCCTGCACTATTCTGTTTCATGTTTTTCCTCATCATGTCTGAAACATTACAGCAAGCAAAACTGAATTTCTGGAGGCCCCTCCAAGTTCAATTCTCAGTGGACATGAGTCAACCAGCAGAAACTGAAAGCTTTGCTGCTGCTTTACTCACATCTCCTGCCTTAGGGTAGCTTCTCCAACTGTTCTTCTTTAGTCTGTAAACACTTGTCACAGGAAGATTCAACAACCAAATCTAAGCATTTTCAGCATGACACCAGTATAAAGAGTATCTCAGAAGCTCCAGACTTCTGTTGAAAATCTCCTCAGGCAGGAAAAACCCTGATATCTGCCCCCTTTTTCTCCTTTAAACCACTGACCTTAACTTCTCCCTGCACGGGTAAAAACCATGATCTCATAGTGACACTGTAAGAGTCAACAGGACTGTTCCAGAAAGGGCTGGAGAACTGCACAAGGCAGACACTATGGAGACTGCGTTTTGTGATCAGAGTTATCTGCATACCCAGGATGCAAGCCTATTCCATCTTTCTCTAGGTGGTGATGACAGGTGTTGGTGGTTCAGCCACACGGAGCAGAAACAACCACTGAGAAGATGCGGGACCCTGAGGGTGGAGGCTGGCATCGAGCAAAGACTCTGCCTGTTGGAAAACACCACAGGCAGACCAGAAGCACCTGCAGATCCAGCCCTGTGTTTCTCCAAAAATAACACTCTAAATGTTCCATATCTTGGTATGAAAGAACTATGCCCCGAATACTACACTTGGGATTACAGCAATGATGGACTGCAAGAAACAGGAGGAAATTCAGTAATCAACGAAAAAAAACATATCACACTGAACAGGGAAGCCCCCTTGCCTTAATAGATAGGTTTTAAGAAGAGCTTTACAAGAGAAAAATATAGGGTTATACCTTTTTCCTTGCCTGTATGTTACAGCCAAGTCCTACGAAAACTGCTTTTCTAAATACAGATAGCAGTCTTTTCCATACTAAAAGGAAACAAAAGGAAACAAAACTGTAGGTGGATATATAATAATATCCATAATGCATCTATAAAGATAATAATAATAAAAAAGTTATTTCCACTCTGATATTTGTTTTTAGTTAACATTCACTTTCTTCTTTGTTGTACTTTAATTTGAACCAATTTGTCAGTAAGAAAAACGTTTCTGGCAAAATCCAGGGAAGCAGTTAACGTATTTCTTCTGAGCCATTTAAAGAAGCCCTTCCTTGAAATACAGAAATGCATGAATGAGAGCTGTACCTCTCACAGCTTCCTTTTTAAAATATCTCCATGAAGAGTGGCTCTACCAGCAATGAAACAAGATGAAGTCTACCATAAACCCCTAGCCATGGCTCAGACGCTTTTAACAATTTTACCTCTAGACTCATGTGATTATAACCCAAGCTCATTCCCCACTGAACTGTTTCACTTCCTTTCCTCAGATCTTATGGCAACATAGCAGGACTGAACCTGTTCTCACTAGAAAGCAAAAATTACTAAAACCAGAAAGTATTGAAGTAAACCATCCCAGCTTGTTATAAAATGTCACATTTTCATATTTTGACTGGAAATGGAACCAGTATTATTTAAATTACACATTTAAAGTCTAATGCAACAGCAATCTTCAGCTAGCAATGAAAGAAAGCTCAAAAATCTATCTATATCTTTTCTATGAAGACACCTGAAGAAGTGTGAGCATAATCCTGGCCACATTGAAGTATGTGACAAAACCCGCACTGATGCTTCTGAACAGACCTTTTCTTGGAGAATAGGGTGGGTAGAGTTTTTTATTGTTATTACTCAAGGAAAAAAGCTCTCTAACTTGGAGTTGGCAGGCAAGACGGTAACAATAAAGCAAGCAATGAGCACAAGAAACTCCTTCTGGTTCAGGTAGCTCTTCTAGAGTCTCAGCAATAAATGAAAAAGCTTCAAAGTTCCCAGGAACTAACTTACTCCACTGACTTTATCCCTTGTCAGGGATTTTTCAGAGCTCCACTGACTGATTGCCCTAGTTCAGAGACAAATAAAAAGTGCGAAATACACAAACCTAGCCACACTGCAGCACAAAAGCTATCCCAAAGGAGAGCAAGGGGAGTGCTGAGCTGGGCTACATCCTGTTCCTTTCCAGATGTCATGAACCCTCCCTTTCCCCTTCCACCTGCTCATCATGAATCACAGCATCTGTCTTCCCTCTCAGTTTTATACCTGGATTTCCTGGACAATCCCCTGAAACAATACCTTGGTACCATGCCCTAGCCATGACAGAATTAGACACACATATAAAGCAAAAAACTTAAGTTTCTGAAATATGAACAAGATGCAGCAATCCAACAACTAGGCCACACTAAAAAAAAATCTGAAAAGAAAATCAAGATGCTGAAGTACCCAAAGAAAAAGAGCATGATGCTAAGATCTACCAGACAGACAAAAAAGCATGTATATGTTTTTGTGGTCAGCCCTTCACTGAGCAGTAGACACAAAAGAATTCACTGTCAACTTCTTTCTTGATTCTAGTACATACACAGGGCTATTTTCTTCAGTGAAACCAGCCAAGGCTTTTGCTCAGGATCCAGAAAGCACAGAGTACTGAATATCTAGACTATGTTGAAGTTTTTGTTCCAGCCTGAGGATTCAAACTACAATTAAAAGAAAACACATTCATTTTCAGAGAGGTGCAACTTGCATACTGGTAGTTTATGTAAGCACCTGAAAGGTAGCAAGTCCAATACATGACACTGAATCCAAAAATACAAAAATTCCTCCCTTGCATTACACATCTCTTGGTACATATTAATAGCAGGTACATGTTAATGTTCTCCACAACAGGAAACATTCATGATACCCTTGGTAGGAGAAATGCTTCATCTAAAACAGCAATTAACTTACAAACTCCTGGGTCATGCAGTAGTTTAGACTAGATCACAGACGGTCACACCATAGCCTGCAAATCACATACAGCTCACAAGCACTTCAATGGCAGCTCAGAGGACAGTACTCACGGAATTAAAGTAAAAAATTATTCAATAAGCTTTTCATAAGCATTAAGAGGTTCATAGTGGTCCCTTTGCATTGTATATAGGACTCTGCTTTAGCATTTATTAAACAGGAAACTCCTACTCACTACCTGCATTTAAAATCTCTTCAGATATCAGCATACTAAGATCTGAAAATAAATAATATTATTCTCTGATTGCACTTACAGTGCAATGGAAGAAGTGGGACTTAAACGTATGGAAAATGAGAGACATGGCTTTATCTTGGATATTTTTTGGCTCCCTTGTAGGAAAATACAAGAAAGCAGGTAACCATTTCTCTAAGTAAATCCCACAAAACTAAGCTCTGGCAGTGAGACTCCTGCAGCACATAAGGTAGTGACTTCTGTTCAAAGGACACACTCATTAGGAGAATGCTTATCTCCAGCTCTACTGCTATTCAATTTCTTTGTCATTATCTGCTGTGAACTTTTACTTCCAGTGCCAACAAACAGGGCCACAGACAATATTCAGCATGACCAAAACCATGCTTGCTTTCAATAGCTTCTGTTTGTGACATTTTAAATGCATTTTTTAAATGGTTGTAGGTAGGTACATTTTTAATTCCATAAAGAACTAAATATGCTATCTCTTAACTATTAGGGATGCCATCCATCACTGTACTTGGGAGGTTAATCCTGCTAGGTCTGTATATCTCATAAAACTGGTTTAAAAGTAGCAGAGTACAGATACAGACACCCTGGCTTATTCAAGAACTGCCTGAATATCTGTATTACAAAAGCTGACAGTACAGCAAAAAAAAAAGTAGGTTAAGAATGTTTAGTCAGTCTTTAGTTCTTTAAAATAATAAGAGAATGAAAAGCTTAAAAAAAGTTTAAAACTCTGCACAGAAGTTTCTGAAGTATTATTTATTCTTCTTCCATTTTGTGGAAGACTTTAGATTTCTGATAAATCCATGCAAGTATTGTCTCCTACTTAAAAAGTGTCACAGATTTCATGATGCACACAGGAGAATTTTGCAGCTTTTAAAAAATTATTTTTATACTTCTTTTTTCTTTTTTATTATTTTCCAAACAGTTGGCTTTTGCCCCAAAAACTACAATGTCACCATTCTGCTCATCTGGCTCTCCTATCCACCCTCCCTCCATAGGCAGCAATTAGAGGATAGGAATGGCACCGCATTGAAGATGCATGTCAAAAGAAGCATCTGCTTTTCTGGCAAACTCCACATTGTTGGTGGCATTGGAATTATTGCTATACTGTTTGTCACAGGGTTAGACCACAGATGGCTCTTTTGGCTCACATGGGATCCGCTATGTCATTTTCTGTTTATTCAAGTAAAATAAATTAAAGAACTTGTGCCCGACCGTGCAAGAGGGAGTCAATTCCCATCAAAATCCCTTTGCCTACGACTGCTGATTCCTTATGGGCAACATACTAACATACTGCACCCAGTGTAGCAGCAGCACTGTTACTGTGCATCCCTCTTCTATTCTAAAGAAGAGAATGTATCTTCTTCCTGGTAAGGCGTTACACAAGTATTTAATAGGTAGCCCAGTCTATTCCTGCTGCTTCCTTGGACAACATCGATGGAACAAATGAGGCAGCTGGCTCTGGCCCTTTCTTCTGCATTCCTAAATCTTCATCTCCCTGAGAGACCACACCCTCTTCACCAAAGCCAGCACCTCTAGCTGTTGGAAAGGTGGCACATCAGACCAAAAAAGGGTAGAAAAAGCCACTTTTCTAAGACTTCATCATCAAGACTCAATCTAGATGCCCCCATGAAAAGGCTCTTCGAGCTGCACAATTTATGCTTTAAAGTACAGATCACTTGAGATATTTTGTCCTGCCTGTTCACTTTGCAAATGTTTTTACTTTTCTAAGTGTCTCCAGGCCTAACTAATGCAATCAGGAAAGAACAAGCTGGTGTAGATACAATGCCTGAGTGCAACACAAAGGTTACTGTAATTTTGATACCAAGAAGGTCTAGTTCTGCTGCTCAGCAGCTTGTTATATGCCTATGTCAAGTACAGTTGAACCAAGATCAGTGAGAACAGCATCTTGCATCACTTTCCATGGGAATAAAAGACTCCTCCATGAGCTGAAGAAAAGGAAAGCATACTCAGAGCATCACTGTCCTTCCTAGTTACTCCACTGCAAATATTTCCATAGTCTTACACAGTATTTACCATAGAATTGAGGTCAGCATGACCTGTGCTGGATTTAAAGTTCCATTCATCTTTTTGCTCCCCACTTCTGAAATTTCAATTAGTGCCCTTATGGTTTTTATATTCTGCAATATGGTAAAATGCAGCAGATACAAGTCATTACACTCAACACACTGAAACAGGACATGCACAGCATTGCTGATAGGGGATAAAAGCAAGTCTCAGGTATAACTAGAAAAGTTAAATCCAAGAAATAGTAACAGTGTTAAATTCATCAGGCTTTCATATCCCACTGCCTTTTACAGTCAAGAAAAAGGGAAGCACAAGACACTTTTACAATTATTTCAGCAAAGGCTGAAGTGACTATCAACTAAACTTCAGCCAGGAGTTTGTCCTAATTTGTCATGATATTTGGATATTCATGGAGTCCATGTATGAGACTGTGTTGCTGCAAGTGGTGTATGTATATACACACATTACAGATATATTTTACATTTGTTATATATATATTTATTATTATTTTTATATATATAGTCTAACACTGAACTTGTAATTTGCTATGGGAGAGTGACCACACCTCCATAAATGTGATTCTCCTCCATGGCAAAGCCACCAAACTGTACCGAAGCAGCCAGGTATCCTTAAAATAGCAATACAGTTTTAAAACACGAGCAAGATCAGTAGAAACTTTTTAAACCATCAGACTCATTATGTAAGGAGTGTCCGTTTTTGGCACTTGCACATATCGGCCCAGTTCCACTCTCATCTACTGGTTCTGCATTCATTTGCACAAGCTGAAAATCTGTCAAGAAGTTTCATAAATTTAACATTGCATGGAACTGACAGACCAGAAGACAGCAGTGTATAATACTGGCAAAACTTCTCTACGTAAGGCTTTTCTACAGAGCACCAGGGAGCAAACTCTGCTCAGTCTGCATGATACAACACGCACACCAATTTTCTTTGGATTGTAATGAGACTGCGTGTAGCATATATGAGACTGCAAAATGACATTCCCAAAGTCTTCTAAATAACTCCCAACGCTCTACATGGTTTCCTAGAATGAAACGTAGAAGCTCAAATCTCATTAGAAAAGAACTGGAGTTTAACTTCATTACTTCTAAACGTTTGCCTCCTGCATCATTTCCCATTTGTGAGGGGAGCGTGGTCTGGGTACGGGCACCTGGCTGAGGCGCCTGCAGCAAGGCTGTGACACAGCAGCAGATTTACCAAAGATTTTCATTAGCTCAACTGTATCAGTGCAGTTACTCGCACAATGACACCTCCAGGACAGACAAGGTCTAAGTTGTGCTCTCAAGGAAGACAATGAACACTGCAGTGCTGTAAGTTTGCCATATACCCAGCAAAGTGATTTAAAGTAAGAGCTGAGAAAAAGCTGTGTGCAGGCAGCACCGAGGACAACTGCTTCCAAATTTCTGGGGCCAGTGGACACCATGCTACTTCTGACATTTCTCAGAGATGATCCTTCACCATTAAAGAGCCATACTAAAGCCCACCACAATGTTCACTACAGCATATCCGGCATAGCTGACATTAAAAGTCCATTTTCTCCAGATGTATGATGTAATACAGTCACACACAGGATACCCTGTGCTCTTCAGGAAAAAAGGGGTGGTCTGTCATGCCCAGAACAATTTGTACAACTTTATCCTACACAGCACATAGGGATTTACACCATGAACAGGCACCACAGGACAAATTACAATCAGTTTAGCATGACAAAAGCAGCTATGTTTAACTCTTGAGAAAGATGAAAACAAGAACAGCTCATCCAGCCAGTGAATGGTTCAGACAGATACCTAACACCACCTTTCCTGTAGCTGCTATTACTACAGAAAATGCTGCTAAGATGGTACAGACAACTCAAGACGTTCCCAGTTGATCAGGAAACACTAGCAGCAGAAAACACAGCGTGACAAACAGCAAGAAATATACACAGTTTCTCCTATCTGTTACCCCTTTGCCCTTGAAAGTGTGTGTGTTCAAGTATACACACATAAAGCAGTTCTACATACATTATTTTAGACCTGTGTATCCCATGTATTCAAATCTAGAATTAAATTACAGGCTGTTAGAACACTATGGATTAAGACATTGTCACCTAATTTTTCTTTCTTACGCAAGCCTTTATGAGCTTCTATCTTGAAACCATCTGCTACAAAGAATACCAGGAAAATGTTGATATTTGAACACTTTTATCCTAGAAAAGATAAGAAAGTAATAATTTTTGGCTTTGGATAGCTCCAAAATCCTAACCTACTTGGTTAGGACTGGTTTAGCTTGGTTTAGCTTCCTAGAAGTTAGAGGGAAGCATGTTCTGCTCACATTTCCCATCAGTACGTCAATTTGTCTCCCAGTACTCAGTGGCTATGCCCTCTGACACATTTTTCTCTCTCTCGATAGACAATTTTCATGCACAACAGCAAAAAGGAGCATTGCTTCATTTCTTTAAGGAGAATTTTAAATGTTACAGTAATACAAAAATCACTGCCTTCATTACCAGAATGCCTAATGGAGCAAACACTTTTCCAGCATCATTTCAGGGAACTGGGACTAGGATACTCCAGAACACAATGTTTATTATAGTACAAATACTATTTAATCCCATTCAGCTTGGATCAAGCAGGGTTTGTTAGCATTTGCTCAGCATTAGCCTCAACAGATCCAGGCTATTTCTAGCAAAACCATTCTGTTGTTTAATGAAAGCCAGTTTGGGCATCCATGGCCTAGAGAAGCTGATTTTAGGCCTGTTTAAAGCACTAAGTTGCTAAAAATTAAAGACAATTTGTGGGTGAACTCTTTTGAATTTTAAGCCCTAGCAAACAGGAGTATGACACATTTAAATTAGAAGTAGGAGCAGTAGTAAGAGAATCTAACCAATTAGTAAATTTCATGCTCTTTATGCAAATTTATGAAAAATGTAAGTATTTTCCTAAACGCAAGTGATCAAGGGTGCACAGATGAGAAGGAGTTCTTTCATACATTAAGGCAATTCACTACAATACTGTGAACACAACAAATCTGAGGACTTGAAGAAACGTAGCAAGAAGTTTGCTAAAATCAGCATAGGAAAATCCAGCACATGAACCTACTTTCATAGATTGCAATCTGCTTCTCCTTACGAGTAAGGAAAATGGTATTCCTTCAGCAGGATGAAATTCTCAAAGTTGTAAAGGTAGGCCTTTAATTAAAACTGAAGACTCCTCCACAAAAATAAGAGCAAGATTTCCAAGGGCAGGTAACTTCTGGTGGAGCTCCCCAGTAGATGTCCAGCAGCACATTAGGAATTATTTGTCTGCACTGACCTTTGATGGCCTGAATGAAGCACCAGGTCAACTAAGAAGAGCATGGAAAGCTGAAATCTTTCAAACATTACTGACTGGGTGTGTTAACATGGAAATTCAACTCCTGATAAAGTTGACAAGTAGAAACAGCACTTTCTGAGATATCTAGGATGTACAGACAGTGAAAAGGAAAAGAGCGGTACAGGGAAGTCAAAAAGCTTTAAGACAGATGGTTAGATCTGCTGGTCTGATAAAATGGCTTTGGTACAGTACCAAATAAAGAACAAAGATAGCTTTGCTGGTCTTGCTAACAGCTCAGCTTTCAAGTCAACCTTTCCCTCAGTTTGGCTGAAAAGATCCAGGTGCAATGGAAGCAATTGGGAAGCCACAGACCAAGATGGCATTTCAAGGAATACCTTAGGCTGGTATTACTCCAAAAAGCAAGCAGCATCCTTGCCCCTATGGCTGCTTACTCTTCCTCCTGATGTCTTCCCCTTGCTCATCAAAAGAATAATAATAAAAAAAAATTAAAATTAAAAAGAAAAAGAAAAAAAAAAAGAAAAAAAAAGAAAAGAAGGAAGTTCAGATTGCTTCATTTACCAATCGTGCTGACTCATGAAAATGGTAACAAAACAGCATTAGGCTGTCAAACAATCGGGAACTAAACCAACGCTGGTTTTTCATACACAAAGTAAGACAACTGCAGCAAACACACGTGGTACCTCTGGCTGAGTCTTGCAAGTAAGGCAACAAGCAGCATACACAAACTGGCCTGCTAAAAGTGAAATCCTGTGTACATACCACATGCAGCAATGCTACTCTGGCCTTAGGGTCAGATTTTCCTTACAGCCTTATCTGAAACAAACCCAAGTCAGCCTTTTCTCATACTTCAATGGATGATGTTTTGGTAGATGTTTATCACTTATTAGATCCAATACTTTCTGACTGCTGACTTTTTACAAATGACAATCTTATCCAAAATCCTTGTGCATGCAATTCAAAAAACCCCCATGCTATATTACTTTATTTATCATTTCCTGTTCTTCTTGATAGCTGTAATTTATATTGAATCATACAAACAGAAGAGTTGTTCTAAGTCACTTCCACAGCCCTCATCAATTTTTCTCACATATTGCCTTCTAATTTAAAATTTCACTCTTGATTTGAACCAAGAGACAAAAGCTTTTTTCTTTTGCAAACTACTGTTCTAACTCATGCAGTTTTTCAATTCAGATTTTGAATTTTTAGAGGAAAATGATTTTAAGTGGTTAAAAACATCATTCAGATGTCAGAAAGTCAAGCCACACAATATGTCGTATTCTAAAATTAAAATGTTTGTGACTTCACAGTATATGATAATGAACAATCCCTTTTACACCCAGAAACTTAGTTCTGAAGATCAGTTACAAAGATTTAGCAGCTGTATGCTAAGCAAATGCAGGATGCCATTCCTTGGTGCATCCAAATAGCTGCTGGGGGAATGTCTGACTGCATCATGAATCATTGTCAAATCTGAAATGAAAAACACAAGAATTAGATAACACCTAGGAAAGCTTCCAGATGTACTACTAATACAACATGAGAAATTCAACTGCCAGGCAGAACTGGTCGTGGCAGTGCAGCTAAGTCTGACTCAGGCATGTGAGCGGCTACAGCTACAAGCAGAGATGACCCAAGGAGCGCTCACAGCGGCCACCAAAGTGTTCAGAAGCCCCTGCAGCCAGCAGGCCACTCATCAGCACAGCTGGCACAACAGCTGCAGCACCTGTGGGAGACAGCCTCCACCTCTGGGTGGTGAAGGGACATGTAGCTTGAACCATGTCTGGTGCTGTGTATGGACAGATGACAAACACTAGTCAGGAATAAACTGGTTCATTTGGGCAGAGAGCCCAACTCATCCACAATTTTAACAGTCACGTTCTTACCCTCGGTACAAGAATTCAGCTGAGGAGTCATACCTCTGAACACACCAGAAAGTTACAGATGAAAGAAAATACTTCTAGTAAGTACATCTGGAATTGATAATTGACTTTAAAACACTGCAGTGAAAGGGAATCTGCCCAGCCAATGGTTAACTTTTTAAGATAAATTAATCACTTGCCTCTGCTTACTGCACAACCCCAGTGCTTAGCAACTGCTTTCAGGTTTGTCTTATGCTGTGGACAATTTCAAGGAATCACATTTTCAATAAGTACATTCAGCTGCACTTTTCTTATCAGTAATTCTACCTTTGCAGCTTATCCATCTGCACAACAGTTGGATATTTCACACTAAAAATCTTGTGCACCAGCACTGGTTCACTACAAAAGTCACCATAAATTGAATGACCATGTATTGCATTTCCGTTAAAAAACAACCATCACCAAAAAACCCAAAACAAACAAACAAACAAAAAACCCCAAATATTTGAATTTACGCCATTTAATTTGATTTCAAATTTTAAATGGGACAACAGAATACTGGAATAAGGACTTCCCACTTAGGAAAAAAAAGGGGGGGGGGAAAGGAAAAACCCCTAAACTCTAAGGAAATTCATTTCATAGGAAAGATAAGGACATAAAACCACTAAAGATAAGTAGATTAAATTTCTGTAAAATCTTAGCCACTGAACTTCAGGGAGTTATTCCTGCTCTCAGTAATATTTTCATGGTTGACTGCCTTTCTGCCCAACAAACATCTGCTTAGAAATAAACTTACCTATTGTTAACAGTAAACCTTTATTCTTTCCAAAAACTAGAGTTCTACATAGTTTGAACAGTCCAGTTTCTTGTCAAAATGAACTTTGCCATTGCTATTAATCTGGAAATAGCAATATTAGCATTCAGATGAATGTTTTCATAGACCATAGAGAAACTACTTACACAGTATGTGAAAGGCAGAATTTGAACACAGTTCTATCATTCCAAATAATCTGCTCTATCCTGAGCTTCAGGGGACAAACACACACATCTATGTAGGTATGTGTGCATGTGTATATAAATATTTTTTCCAAGATATTTAGTCATAATTGCTGTAGTATTTGAACCACTTGTATGTATTAGTATATTTCTGTGCAAAATCTGAGATGTAGGAAACTAATATTAACCAGTACCTTTAGAAGAGTCAAACTGTAACAATTTAGTTAAGATTATCCAAAATATCAGTGACAGGACCATTTTGAACTGCAGGTCATCATCTTAATCCTTATGAATAACCTTTATAAGTGTGGCTGACCTTGGACTTCTAGTATTACCTAGGACAACAAAACAATTACACAACATAGCATTTATTTCAGGGAATAAAGAAGGTGGAGATGGATTCAGTCGTTTTGAAAGAGGGCCAAGAGAGAAGTGTCACACCAAAATAATGTCTTATGACAGAAGGATAAGACACACAGATAGGCTAGATGCTTCTTTACATCCTCTAATATACTGAAATACAAAACCATACATTAATAATACTAAAACAATAATAAAGTGGCAACAGAAACTGTAAACCAGAAAGCATCAAATTGTCAGGACTTTCAGAGCAGGGAATTCCCAGTAACTTAGCAGAATACATAAAGAACACTTACATGAAAAGCCAGAGTGCCTTTTACAATGACTATGCCAGTCTACAGCCCTTACTGACTGAGACCATGACACTCCACACCTGACAGATCTAAGAACAGTATGTCTGCTGGCAATCTGACAAAGTCTGCTTCCAAAGTTAACATGATTTTGTCACTACAGCAATTAAAATATCGACCTAATGTTGAAACAATGACTTCCTTAGCTATTTCCATCTTGCATTAGCCTCTACAGCATTGTAGAATACTGTATCTGGGAATGGGAACAGCTCTTTGAGCACTCAAAAAAAACCTAAAAAGCCACTGCATTCTTCTACTGGTGCCAGTGTGCCCTAGGTATCACTAGTACCTTTAACCAGCTGAAATTCTATATACTGAACTACATCTTAGTGTTTCACCATTAAAATTACTCAATATTTCAAATGTATTCTACAGCTTCTCAGTACTGCAGGATATAACTGGCTCTCTCATCTCAAAAAATGTCCCTAATTCTGGAATATTTACATGCATTGATACCCTAAGACTATGAAGGAATCTTATCATTTATATTGTTGTTTAAGTGAAACACTTTTCTTAAACTCCAGTTTTCATAAGCATTTCTCACACGTAGCATTCAGAGATATAGCTCCTGAAATGGCAAAATAAAAGCAAAAAAAATGCACCTCTTTCAAAGGTTAGCAAATAAGCAATTGTATTTAATACCTGTCTCAAAGGTTTTTTCCAAATGACACAGAAGTATTTTTAAATAAGCACAAGTACTATCATAACATGCAAGCCAGACTGGTGGAATAATCTTAAAGCAATTTAAATACCATTTGATTCTTCTGATGAGAGTTCAACACTAACCCCATGATACACCAACTACTCAACCCAGGTTTCTCACAGGAGAAATTCAGAAGTATTCTGGTTCTCTGTCTCAGTAAGCACTTTTTGATGTCAGCAGTCTCACCCCATGCAGTGGCACCACCAGCTATGTAAATATGCACTGGCATAAGCAAGAGCCTTAAAATTCAGACCCACAACTTTAAACTCTTCTTGAACTTATCTGGAAGACAGACCACTAAACACTTCAAAGGATTTTGTCTGCTGGCGGTTGCTTTCACACCAGGCAGAAATCCATGGAACTGTGTGCCGGCTCTGCCAAAGCCCAGGTTAATCCCGTGTGGCTGCTGCTTCCCCGGGCTCGCAGGAGGCAGGTCCCTGGCCAGGGCACGGCACACCCGCAGTGTCCCTCCTCTCCCACAGCCCAGCCACAGCCACAGGGGGCCGAGTGAACACAGACTTGTACTGCATGTTACTTCTACAATACATACTTCAAAGATTCTCGTGTTGTAATAGGTTATTTAAAACCTTGGCTAAGTGATTAGCTAAGCTAAGCCAGAACAACACACATGCATGTGGCAATACAAACAGCTCCAAATGGGTCACCATGGCCGTGCTCAAAGGTGGGCACACAGGTGACACACACCTGCCAGTCACCTGCAGCAGCCAGAGTGACAGGGCCTCCCCCACTCCCACAGTAGCCCATCAAAATATCTCGTGCACAACTGTTCAAAGCATTATTAGCAAATCGTACGCATAGGCAGAAGAGAAAGAAAAACACCACAAGATTTGAAATTCCTTCATTTCATACATGGGATCTTCTTTGCAACATACCAACCATCTCTTTAGTGCTTTTCACTGCTCCCAAAACAGGAAAAAATAACCCATGGTCTGGTGAAAGAGGCATCACCGACCTACAAAATAAAAAGCAATGTCTACCCATTAGTGGGTTAAGTAAAATAAAATACAAGATAAATAAAAATACAGAGCAAGACAAATAAAATACAGAGCCTTAAATCAGAGTCTCTTCTCTGAACACAACTTGAGGTGACAGGGTTGGACAACAACAAGTCTCCAGGTAAGACTGGAGGTTGTGTGACACATGCCTGCATGTAAGGTAAAGGAAACTTCCAGCTCCTGTACTACTATTTTGTGTGGCATTTTTTCATTTCTCTGTTTTAAGAATTCTGTATTTGTATTTGTGGACTTGTTAAGAAGGACCTGCATTTGATTTTACCCTTGCCTGCCTGGTGTTTGGAGTGATTTTGGACTGTTGCAGTGGTGCAAGCACAACCTGATAAAATTTCTGTGGATCAAGTAAACCTTAAAGCAGGATTGTGAATCACCTCAGAGTAGCCAAGAATCTATGAACACTGCTTCAGATTTTCAAAGGTAACTGGATAATCCTTCACCAAGTTGCAGCAGCCTTCCTGGGAGCTGGTAAGACCACAGGCATGAGAAGTGTCCTGCAGTGACAAACAATCCTGAGAAAAGCTCCCTTGTAACGCTCATCCAAACTTTTGGCTGAATCTTTAGATCTCCCTGCTCAAGCACAGTAAAACTGGAAGTGCCATTCACATACCTCAAATATCCTAAAGGACTGAATTCTAACATTGTCATGCTGTAGTACCCAAATGACAGAATATATGAGCTGTAGTTAACCAAAGGACTCACGTTTCCACTTTATTGAACAAAGCACCATATGGTAGAGGAGATTTTGAACTGAGAAAACAATAGAAGGTAAGGAAAGAAATAAATCCCCTTTTCATCTAAGCAGAAAAACCCCCACACAATAAGGTGTGAAACTGCCATTGCCAATAAGAGACACTGTCAAGAAACAGAATCAATGGTGAAATAAAGTTACATATATTTAGTTGCAGTAAAGAAGCATTTCATTTCACAAGCAGGCTAGACAAAGTTTGATGCTCGCCCTGCCCTGGTGTTTCTGCTGTTCTTCAACAAAGGAAAATGAAGCTCAAATGAGGCTCCCCAGAATAATACGTTGTTTGTTTCCACTGCAACCTCACAAAGTCCTACAATTCTATCAAACTCGTAAATTCTAAATACCCACTCTATTTGACACATCATTTTTCTAGAGCAGAATACTTTAAACAAATAAGACACACATGAGTGATTTCCTAAACAATTATAGTTAAGCGCACAACACGGCTTTTATGAGGCTATATGAACAAAAAGGTATCATTATAAATCGTATTATTATATATTTATACATTTCTGTAGTTGTCAGCTATTATTTTGCAACAGACTCTGCTGATATATCCTTACACTACATCATAAATTCAAAAAAGGACATCTTTGAAATGTTGCAACTATATTTTTGTTTTGAAGAGCTTGTAAGATTTCAAAATACTTGCTAGATATTTTTAAGCCAACACACCTTACTGCACAGGTTAAGCTTTAAAATTAGTATAGACTTTTACTGCTAAAAATCAATTTACATAAACAGTAATAAAAGTCAATAAACTTAAATTCCTAGAAATAAACTAACTCAAACTGCCACAAACCTAGATAATCCTGAATTTAAAGCAATCTCTCACCAGCATTCAATTACTTCAACTGCAGTTTAAAACTACTTTGTGAGTTGATACACAGCTGCAGATACACTGCCTTAACTGCAGTCTCTTGAGCGAAACAGCTAAAGCTGTGCTAATCACAGTAACCAGCCCTTAAAACACATGATTTTTCTGTTGTGTGTATGTTTCCTGAGTTACTGGGTTAGGAGGCTTGTGCTTATCTAATCCATGGTTCCTCTCCTCATTTCTCCTCTATTTCTAATTCATCCCTTCCCTTTCCTGTCACATCAGGAAGCTGCAAATACAGCAGCTTCTGCAGGGCTGTTATAATTACCACAGTACACTGCAATTCTGAAACATACGCGAAATAACTCACAATTACTTCAGCAAGGCTCAAGAGCTTTCAAATGTGCTTCTGTTGGCTTTTTAGAATACTTCTGACCAACGCCTCTTCCAAGATCGAAACATCTCCATGCACCTCTTCATTAGGATTACAGATTTATAGGCCTTTACACTGTCCCCCAAGTAAGATGTTTTAAAACCACTGGATTTAGAAAAGGAGAAAAACATTCATAAGAAGTTGGAAACAGAGCCATGAAGGAAATCCACTAGAGGTTCCTAGTCTCCATTGACTTCTTTTGTTATACATAATATCTTGCAACAAGCAAAGGTCATTTTCAACCACAAAGTTAAAAGGGGGAAAAATTGCATACCAAAACAGTTTAATGTCAAATGATCATTATTGTTATTTACTTGGTTGCAGCACTGTGCGGATGTTTTAGGAGCCATCTCAAGCTCACAGGAAAGGATTTTCCACTCCCTTCCTTCCTTCCCCTCTCCTCCCTGCCAGCAGTTACAGTTTAAAGGATCTAACTCTTCTGAAATGTGTTAACTCAAGCAATTTTTTTAACAGTTGGAAGTTTCAGGGGAAAAAAAATGAACCCAAAACAAAACAGCAGATGTTCAAGACACAGACTTCTATCTTCCCTTACATGTGAAACTAAATGGCAAAGACACATAATTTAAACAATAACACTTCCAAAGAGACAAAAATACCCTGTTCACCCTGTTGGAAATACTAAACAAAAACTTCAAATTGCCAAATACAAATAAGAGAATTAGATCACTTTTTATAATCTATAACATCACGCCTGAACAAGATAAGGTGTTTCCTTTTATTTCTTTCATTCACGTTTTGGTACAAGTATAGAAACCCACTGACTGAGTAGTTTTGCTCTCTTGAGAATAAAGCAGAACTTCAAAAACAATCTTATAGATGCACTTAAAAAATTAAAGTAGCTGGTACTTAATGTAGGAGTCCAGTTTTGTGAAACCCTGGTGGACCCTTTAACACTGCATACAATGTAAAGGGAAATAGAGTCTATCACCTCAAGCCAGTGACACAAAATTACAGTTCTTATAGTTCTGAGAGAAAGAAACAAAAAGAAACTAATCCCATTTATTTCTGTAACCACAGATATCTGCTCAATCTTAGGCACCTCAGCCTCCCACCGACGCAGCACCATCCACACCCACGGGAGGTGTTGTATCAAATCCCTCTGGGCTCAGACTGCTCCATGGAGCTGCACGTTCTGAGTTATGACCATGCCCAGGTCTTGCAAGTTTAATGAGGTTCCTTCTCACACACGCAGACACCACACACAGCGCCAACTGGGAAATTGTAAAGCAGGATTACAGGTGTAGCTTCTTGATAGGTAAAACCTATAGACAGAGTGAAAGGTTAATCTACACTTTTAGCCTGAGATTGGCAAAAGCTTTCTCCATTTAACTGTAGTTAGAAACCCACCTTAATCTCCAACTTTTAGAAAACCCAACCTGTGACACAACACTTGATATTAACAGAGCTACATGGAAAGATTGATCAAAAGCTTTGTCTGTCCCTCCATACACAGGCCAAACATCAAACCAGTGTTAAATGCCTCACGTGCAGCTACACCCAGTTAATCTTCTCGAAAGCAGCAAACTGTGTAAATCTCCTTAGGCTGGTGAGACAAACATTACACTCATCAAAATGTAACAAGAATCACCATTACCAGGCACAGACACTGGGCTGAGCACCCAGGCTGTGCTGGCAGGACCCTGCACTCGCCTCCTTCCCAAGCCTCCAGAACTGCTTCTGGCTTCCTCTTCGAGAAACCTGAGAGCAGAGGAACCTCCCTGCACAAAGCAATTTAAAATCCCTAATCAAATAGCTGGAGTAGCTCTGTAGATTCAAGGAGCAGATGGCAGGAGAAAGCCTAATTTTCCATTTACGATAATTTTACAGAGTGTAGAAATATTTACTTCAGAGGAGCGCCTCCCGATTTACATGAGAATGACAAAAGTGGGAGGAGGGACAGAGAATCATCTTGTTCTCAACAAACCAAGAGCTAAAAAAGCCTGTATTAAGCAGTGTATTTTGTTTCCTTTTCATTACGGATGCACACACATGTATTCTTTACAATAGCTCAAATAACCTTGATAGCAAAAGTATTAGCTTACACCTTTTTCAGACAGGATGTATGGTTATGAGTGTTGTGCTAGGTTATTATTGCAGATATTGTGTGGCTTTCATTCTTTAACAAGACCTACATCTGCATTTCAAATTAATTCTCAGAGGACCTGTCACTCATTTAAGCAATGTCTCAATTTTAAGCCTGGAAGAAGTATTTTTAATATGCCTGTCTGTCCATAATGCAGGAAATCCTTTTGAGCAGAGACCACATTTTAGCATTCTTACAAGTACTCTAGAAGAGAGAAGATGATCAGGCCAGTCAAATCTGACCTGAAATTGAGAATGTTGTCTGGCTCCTACATACCAGATATAACAGGTAACAAACATAGTATTATAGGCACAGATTTGTTTATAAAACAAAACATAGTTATTTGGGAAGACAAAAGAGAGTATGGGAAAAGATCTGAACCTACTCTACCTATATGGCATTTTGTCAATGTTTTAAATTAAGGTAGAAAGCCACATTATATTACAATGTCTTAAAAATAAATCAGGTTAGTGTCACCTCGCCTTTTATGGGTTAATCACTCATTTTTTCAACTGAATCTGCTATAGACTCTTAAAAATGAAACAGGATAGTACTCAGCATAAAGTGTTCTTTTATTATTCTGATATGTATTAAAATACCAACAGAGACATACAAGCTGCTCAAAAGATTTTAATTTCTCTTATAAGTTACTTAAAATTGTTTCAATTTCACATACTACACACTGTTAGCATAGGAAATCCAGTTACTCCTTTTAGAGACATTAGTTGACAACTTTTCCTACACCAACAATACCTAGTGTCTCAGGCTAAAGCTCAACTACAGTGCAATTTTCTGAGTATGGGTTACACAGAGCATACAGGGAGTTAATCTCAACTTTTCTTAATTATCAAGGGTTGAAAAATTAGGCTTGCAGCGCTCTTCAGCACAGTCTGACATCAGCTCACCCCTGCAGGTGAAGTCTGAGTGAAAGGGAGATCAGAAAGCCAATCACTAATCGACGTGAGGCTACATGAATGAAGCTAATAGGCTTTTTCCATGGACTTAACCGGAGAAAAGCACAGACCCTGGCTCCTTATGTAGGAAGTGTTTGAGCAGAGAATAGCTACACACTAACAAAAGAAACCTTTGGTACCCAGGGCCTTAAGCCCACATAATACCCCTGCATTCATTTCTTTCTGTGCCTATTGGGGAAAAAGGGTCTGTTTGTTTTTCTGATTCAGTCGGCCCTTTTAGCTCTTTGAATCTAAGGAGTGCACTGTGAAAAGAAGAGCATCTTATCAGCCTGCTCCAGATCAGCAGGCAAACTCACATCTGCACATAAAACACAGCCCTGCCAGCACGAGGCCTGGCCCCATTGCCCTCGGCTCCTGCCAACACCCTGCCCCGCACTGACACACTGCACAGCCACACAAGGGGCCTTCCTTGATTAATGGTCCTCTCAGGGAGAGCACCAAATAGTATCTGATGCACTGCTTCATTTATAAAGTATGCAGGAGCACCAGACAAGATGATCAGCATGGGCGTATCCAGGACATTTATTAACAACAAACCAAAACCAGAGCACACAATAAGCATGTTTTGTTATGTACGGACTTGAACACTTTGACTAGAAGATGCAAAGATAACTCCATGCACTGCTGGGCAGCATCTGCAGAATGCTGCTGAGATAACACACCAGTGATTCTTATCAAAAAGATATTTCTATAAAATAACAGGGAGGAGAAAGGAAATAACAATTTTTACTTAAGCTTCAAGAAAATATGAGCGTCTAACTTCCACTGTCATGCACGTTAGCCACACAGACCATGTATCATCCCAACAATACACCAAGAGTTCAAAATTTCCAAGCCTATGCCCTCATTATTTATATGAAACCCTTCACTGTATGCAGCAATGATATCTGATTTCCTATTCCTACCCTTAATGCATTCTGACCCCAAGCAAAATAGGACAAACTTCCCCAGCATTGCTGACTGAACCTGTCAAATTACTCGTTTCAGCTACTAAGTGCAGCAGACAAGGAAGGATTTTTTTCTCACCTGGAAAAAAGCCTACCATAGTATTTTTGGCATGCTTTGTCAAGCCGGTAGCTTGTCAGTGACCTCTACTCCATTTACCCTCTGGCACACACACAGAGCACGCTTTCCCATTAACTTAAAATGTAAGTTTTTTTCGTTTCTTTTTTTTAAAATTTCATCGAGAGTCAATGAAAAATAATACACGAAGCAGTAAATAACGTAAGATTAATACCAACACTGCGTCTTGTGTGCGTAAAAAGTGCAGCCAAAGACAAACGGTCCAGCAAGGTTGTAACGCCACTATTTAAAATATTTTATTTCCAGAGACTAAACAAACAAACAAAGAAATACCTCTTTCAGTACAGCTCCATAGATGCGAGGGCTTCGAGCTTATCAGGGAAATCTCTCAGCCCATAAAATGTCACAGAGTCCCCCTGTGCTCCCCTCGGGGGGAGCTGGGGCGCACCCGAAGGGCGGCGGAGGTTTTCTGGAGGGTTGTTTGAAAGAAAAAATGCGCCCGGATCCCCTCGCTCATTTCACGCCGAGTGAAAAACATCCAGCCCTAAGTTTCGCTGTTGCGACACCGGGTCCTTTCTAACCTGTTGCCGAGCTCGGCGGGGCCGGCACCCGCCCGGCCCCCGGCGGCCGCCCCGCACGGCCCCGCACGCCCCGCGAAGGTGACCCAGCGGCGGCCGCCCCGGTACGCGACAAGGTCACGGCGCGGCTCTTAAGAGGACGTTAAAAAAAAATAAAAAAGAAGAGAGTTTCTTTTCTCAAATCCCAGCTCTCGAGAAGTGAGCAGGCTGCAAGTCGCAATTCACGCCAGTCGCCACCCCTCTCCCCACTCCTCCCCCAGCACCTCGGGGCTGCAGGGGGAACGCGGGGGTGCCACAAACCCACACCCCCTCCCTTACCTGCTTCCGATAGGGAGTCCGGCCGCCGCCCGCCGCGCTGCTGTTGCTGCTGGGGAAGATCATCGCCCCGCCAGATCCCCCGCTCCCCCCCGGGATGGGGA
>VWZV01008017.1:227453-287835 GCA_013397155.1 Irena cyanogastra | reverse complement strand
GGCGCGGCGGGGCTGCAGGGCGCTCTCCGCCTCCGTGCCTTCTCCACCGGCTGCGGCTCCTCGAACCCTCCGCTCGGCCCCCGCCCTGCCCGGCCCCGCTCTGCGTCGACCCTACCCCGCGGCGACCGCCCAGGCTGCCATCCACGGGCCCCCGCTGACCGCCGCCGGCTGCCCCAGCCCAGCCCGGCCCGGCCCGGCCCAGNAACATCCGGTCACAGCCCTCTCCACTGCCTCAAGGCAGCATTTGGGAAGCGAGGGGAAATTCTCCGTTTCTTCACGAAATTTAGGCCCAGAAAACGTTACAGTTCTTAGGCTATAAGACTGAGACATACGGAGTCAAGGAGTTCCCAACTTCACTCCTGCTACTCTGCACTGTTTACATTACTATATTTACATTACCCACTGATGTTGACAATCTAACTTCTAAGAAAGTTCACTGACTGATCCGTGACGCTGTAGAAGAACTTCTGTCACGGACATGCACGATCAGGCACCTTTTGGTTTCTCTTCCTCTTTCTGAAAATACGGTGGCTCCAATCCCATATACCCCAATATGGCCATGGGAAACAGCTGGGAAGAAACAGAAAATTGCCAGGTTGTTTATTATTGAAAAGCCAAATAACATCTGAAAATGCTAGTATTTACAGAAACATATAATCTTCAATACTGACTTCCCTAGAAATAATCTCTAAGTATTTTTCTATCCTAGTATATTGCTACTACAGATCAGAGCCCATCTGAATACAGCGAACGATAGGAAAGTGTCAACACTTGGCAGTACTACATTCTGCATAACTTTTTTTTTCCCCTCTTTCAAGTCCTAAAATGGATCTCATTCTATTTGGCTTTGATTTGATAACACAAATTTAAGGTCTGCTAGTACTGGATGAAAAGCACTGCAGCCACATGATGAACCCTGGCACTGGAAAATATTTGATGGAGTAAGTTTGTACCAGTAGACTTTATGTCAGGTCAGGTACCGTCTGTCTGCACTACCCTAACTTCATGTTGGATCACATTTGTATTCCCACTGCTGGCATAAAGCTAACACAGAGGCTTAATGCTAGGATAAATTCAGACTCCCCGGTCTGGTTAAGGCTTCATGCCTGCTTCACAACAACATCAGCTGGCATCAATGCTGAAAAAGCGACGGTTTAGCAACCGATTCTGGGTGAAACCTTTTTTTTTTTCTTTTCCTCTGATCAGGTTAATTTTTTTCCAGATCATTTCCTTTGTTGGGTTCAGCATGTGGCTATGCTGCTGCTTATGCCAGTGTAATGGAGGAGGCAGCAGTGAGCAAAAATAGGCAGGGGCAAGAGGGTGGAAATGAGTGCTTGTTTTGGCAGCAGTATCGGATTATATTGGCTTAATACGTTCATGTACCTGTGTCTTAATTTGACAGAAATGTAGCTGTGTGCTCATGCCTTCCTTAGATGTACCACACACACCAGTCGATCTGTGCTCTGATCTCACTTATTCCAGCCCCTTGGTCACAGATGTCACGATCAGACTCAGTGCTGAAGAACTGTCTTAAAGCAGTACAAACTGGAACAGTGACAGGCTACTTTTCCTACTCAGATCTCTATTCCCAACTGAAAAACAAGGAAAATATTTTCTGGACAGTGTTGCAGTCACCTCAAAGAGTGACAAAGCTTACATCTGCTCCACCTACGGGAGGGCTTTGTTAGCTGGAGATGTGTATAGTGACCACACCTTCCCCTCGCAGGAAAAAGCTTTTCAAAAGCCATCAATCATCCCTTGCTTCCTTCCCTCTCCTCTTCCTGCCCCACCCCCCAGGGAAGAGGCTGGAGGGATGTAAACACTATACGCTCGATTGGGTCTCAGTCACTGTCATACCAGGGAAGGCTCTCAAGAATATTCCAAAGCAGTATGTGAAATGCTGCCGTCTTGCCCTCTCTGCTGTCACACGTCCCAAGGCTTCCTGTGATTTGGACACGATTTCCCTCTCTTAGATTCACCATGTGGCACATTTCTCTCAGTTACCAGTACTCTCTTTCCTAATATATTAGGAAAACACATAACAACAAATATAATCCTGTCTCTAGATCACTCAGTATCTGATTATTTATTTTTGTTAAAGAAAAACTCATTACAGAATTTTCTGGGAAGAAAACTTGATATGATTTCCTAAGTGCTAATGTGCCTATCAACATTATCTGTTCTTTTTAAAAGGCTTGAGTAATCTGTCTTCATTTTTGTCTCAAACAGGGAAATAGCTGCCTTCCAATAGGCTTGACAGTGTCATCAAGAATACAGAGCCAGACTCCTTACAGCAGTGTGTCTGGAGAGAAAGCACAGCAGAGCTAAATTGAAACAAGCGAGTTTCTGACTGGACATCAGGACAGCCACACATTGCTCTGAGAGGCTGTGCACTCAGCCACAGTGAGCATTTCCAAGACCAGAATGCATACAGCCCAAAGCAACCTCATCTGATCTTTTTGCTGATGCTGCTTTGGGCCAGAGGTTGGACTAGAGATCCCCTGGGGTCCCTTCCAATCTGGAGCTTTGCTCATATGAAAAAGCTGCTTTGCTCTTACTCCAAAACATAGGCAAAGTTATTTCTTTGTAAATGCCTGTATTTGAGATTATATTGATAAAGCTCAAGAAAAATGACTGGACTTTTCATTACTTGTGCAGTGATACATCAGTTCAAGCACTGACAACAGTTTTCCTACATATTTTCTGAGATGCAAGAATCATGCCTTGTTTGCAAAGAACAGTCTCAGTCTTACTGACTTAGCAATGCCAAAACTGAGATGCCTAATCTGTAAAATGTATGCAAATATGATCATAAAAATAATATTTTCAAGGACTTTGTTATTAACTGCATACAGCAGGTGCATACAGACTTGCAAGTAGCCAGGCATAATGCTGCTTGCAGTTATAAATGAGAAATTCCTTTTGATCCCGAGGGAAAAAGGTGACCACAGGGTCTAAGAGTGCCTCCTCTATAAATCATTCAGAGCTTCTTTAAATTACCCAGAGCTGCTTATTCAGGAAAAAAAAGGAAAACTTATGAGCAGCTCTGGTGCATTTTGGAAATACAGGGTAGCAATTCAGATGTTCTGTTTTGTTTGTTTGCCTGTAGGTTTGCAGAGGGATAGTATATATACAGAAAGAAAACTTGTCTGGAAACATGGAGACAAGTGAAAGTACTCAAGAATCTTTCCAGTAATGCTTATCAATCTTAACAACCAGTAGACTGGCAAAACTGAGCCATTATTTTAAAAACAGTTCTATGCATTTATGCTGCTACTTTACCATTTCTGTTCTAAATCAAATCCATGGCTTGCTTTACTTATCTCAAAATTCAACCAAAGTAGCTATTTCCCCTCAGGACATTAGTGCCTCTATAGGACAGACGGCCTCTCAGCCCTGGATCTGCTTTAAATGGGAAACTTACAGTCTATTGCAAAGCCCTGTGAGTCCACACTGGATCTCCTGAATTTCCTTACAACTCTGCTCTCCTGACTACTTCAGGGCCTTTTGAAGACCCACTAGTGGAAAAGTTACTGTGGGCACCTCATTTTGCCACCTTGAGGGTATCAAGGAGACTGTCACCACAATGCTCAGCTCCCTGAGCATCCATCCTCTCATCACACCTGGTGATACAGAGAAAGACAAAAACGAGAGTAGGCAGGAAGCTGAGCCACAACAATGCAGAAATACTTCTAAATATCCTATGTGAGCCAAAGAAACAGAATGCAGGGCTGAACTTTGAGAGATATTAAGCATTTCCTGTAAAGTGTTAATAAAGGGATACGTGAAGCTGAGTATCATACAGAAGCAGATTTTTAATTTTTGGCTTTAATTCATCTATTAGAACTGAAAGCATGAAAAGAATTTCTAACAACCAAAGGAACATAATTAATCTCATAATTAATTGTTTTTATTTAAGTGTTCCCAGTATGCAGGTAATGAAAGAAATCTGTATCTAGCTAAGTGAGGATGAGGAGAGGTCAGCAGAAATGGGACATAGTAATGTTGTGAACATGCCCAATACCTTATATAGAAAATCTTCCATAAATTTTCTTTTTTATTAGCAAAAGAAAATTATTATGAAACAATGACTTCTGCAGAAGTATATGATCTGCTAAGAGTGAGGTATTGCATACACAATGAGAAGCTGTTTAAGAATGCAGTCTTCAAAATAATCACATGAATATATTCAACAATAAGAAAAAAATCTCCATGATGATCTGAAAAGGGAAAACAAATAATCTTTTCCAGCTGCACCATTTCAAATACTGGTACCAAAGTACCAAATTACTTACACTCTACACTAGAATACGACAAACATGCCATATTATCAGTCATTATAAAATAAGTGTGCAAAATCACTGAAACAGATTTTTTTTTTATCTGAACACATCAGCTCATTCTCTCTGGGAGTCCTCCAACCTGTCTCTGATTCTTCCATCACCTATGCTGCAGAGGTTTTTCCATAAAAACCAACAGCTCACTGTGAAAAAAGAGCAGTCCTGTGCTCCCTGCAGTGCTCACCGAGTGCAGCTGCTGTGGCCACTGGGCTTGCACCTCCAGTGACATGCTTTGACTCCATTCATTTTGGCTTGCTGTTCATTCCTTCCATGCTTCCTTAAATATTCTTGGAAAGACACTTAATATAAATTGCACAATTATACATAATTGTTGCCATTCCTTCACTGATGACTGTTATTAAGAATATGAACATAGTGAGCAACAGAATCTCCTGTTAATGCCATGCCAGCATCTTATATTATGGAAAGCACTATTTATTATTTGAAAGACATGACAAGACACTTCTTCACAGAAGCATTTCCACTGTCAAACAAATCCCCTTCCTAAATATACCCTGTATATTCTGAGAAGCAAAAGTATGAAACATAATTACTGTAAAGGATTACTATGTAAGAAATTTAAGGAGGCTGCTCATACTCAGTAATGAAAACAAAAGACAAAAATCCAATCCTCATTTGTAGAATGAACTGAAACGACTCTTAAAGATCTCATTTCTGCCATTAGTCTGATAATGTTGCCAGACACTTGTTTGAAACTATAAAGCAATGAAAAGTGTGTAAACAGTTGCCAAATATATTGTAAAACAAAATAATAAAGTCTGTCCAAAATGACAAAGCATATTGCTTTTTCTGCTTTGTTATTAACTATGTTGAAAGTTCATCAATATTATATTGAATAATATGTATTTTTAACAGAGACTACTAAGAATAGCTTACTCTTTTGACATGCTTTTTTGACTGTGTATTTTCCCATTTTGTGCAGAATAAATTTATGGAACAATAGAAGAAGAAAGCAAAAATATTTGCTAAGTATTTTCTAGGAAGCATAGACTCCATGCAGCTATTTGACTTTTATATATTTACATATTTACATTTTAATATAGATACTAATAAAAGAAGCAAAGTCTGGAAATACACAAATGTTTTTTCTAAAACTTCACTTCGTGAGGTTCAAAAGCAGGGTCATATATTCCATTTTTTAGCCAGAAAAAAGGCTCTTTCTAGCTACAGTATGTTCAATTTTGGTGTGCTGAGTTTTCTTGGATGACATTATTCACCATATTGACCAGGCTTGAATGGTCACTATTTCATGAGAATTTTAGAAATAAGAAAGTGGAATTAAAAAACTCCTACAATTAAAATATGTTTAAAGATTGAGAACAGTTAATGACAATGAAAAGATAAATCACTGCATAATGGTTAGAGTGGAAGGTGTGACCACAAATAGGCCAGACACAAATTTTATTCCCTTGTTTGGTTTTTTGGGTTTTTTTTTGCTATCTAAGGCCAAGAAATTGCTTCAGATTTGTCAGTACACTGCTGCTATAGAAAAAAACTAAAAATTCAGCCTCTTGCCTGGTCTTTGCACATCTATAAATAGGGACATACATTTTGAAGCCATGAATGAAACAGGCACTATTTGCAATGTAAGCAGATTTGGTACTAATGCAATGAGGAATAGGCAGGAATCATAACACACACGGAAAACAGGGAAGAGAAAGTCATATATGATATGATATGATACATCAAAAAGATGGAGTTGTCATCACTCACGCAAAATCAGGCTCGTACACTCAAGCATGGGCGTGAAGAATACCCAAGGAAAAGGCAGAGCAGGTCTGGCCCTGCAAAGCTCTGCTGCAGACAGCAGGCTCACCGGCAGCAGCGACCAGCCAGGCTGGGGACTGTGTACAGTAGGTGCATACATGTGCCTACCTTGGAACAAAACCACAAAACACCACTCTTCCCAAAGTTGTTGTCCTTAGATGACTCTTCTTGCTTTCTTTTTCCTGAAACGAAGTCCTGTCGTGTTTGTTCGACAAATACTAGCAGTCAAGTGAAGAACTGACAGCTCTACCCACTGACAAGCACTGTGCAAATTTTTCCTGTCCTCACACACTTCCCTGTCAATTAACCTCATTTCTGACCTGCAAATGTCTTTACAGTGCTCCAACTCCCCGGAGTACACCATCAACACTGTACCAGCTCTTTGGGGTCCATTTACACGATCTCAGCTGAAGTGTGAGAAACTAATTTACATATAGATTTCAAAGGGGCATATAAATTTTACCTGTTTCAAAATTACAGTCTTCACCCTCTGTGTTTGTTTTATAATCACCTATAAACACAAAGATGTTTGTTTATAATGCACAATCTGATTTTAATGACCTAACTTAGAGGACAAAGTGAAGAAACAAAGTAATGTGTCAGAAGTTAAGCAAACGTTCAATAACGAGCCTTAATCTTATCTCATTTTCAAGATCTTTAAAATAAAAATATCCACATAAAACTTGATAGAATAGTTCCTGAAGTACCTGGAATAGCTTACATTTCTGAGAGTCATTATGTATTTCAGTCTGCCAAATAAGCTATAAATTGTATTTTTCCTCTAAAAATACATGCTCTACCCCTCTGAATTTTGAAATTGTGTACTTGCTACATCTGCAGCACCTCCACAACATCAATATAGCACAGAACAAAATGATCATCAGATACATCTTCAGAACAAGAAAATTCTTCCTCCCATGTACATTCAGTGCTCATAAAGGTCATCTGGCTCATGGTCATGGCAATGAAAGACCTCCACCATCAAGGCACTCAGCACTAGCATTGGAAGGTTCCCCATGGTCCAGTAACCTGCAGAGCCCACCCTCAGAGGTGAAAGAAGGGTGCAGCTCCTCCTGATGCAGCCCTTCCTCTAAGGGCTATAGGATCCTGAAGGTGTAGGGTGTGGCTGATGAAAAGCAGGAGGTAAACACCAAAGCCATCTTCTGACACACTGTCTGTCTGTCAGCTGCAAACAGGGGGTTTCTGCCACTTCTGCTCTGAGCCAAACTAGCAACCAACTGCATTGCTACCCCAAGTCTGTGTCTGCACCGTCAGCATTTGAGTTTCTGTAATTTAAATTCAGATATGATCTGAATATTTATGTTCAGTAATCAGTAAATTAATCAAGATGGCTAGGACAATTTATTTCAGGGAGTAACTCATAGACTTATTTACTAATGTTCCATACTAAGTGTCATGTGCTGGCAGCAGCACAAATCATGGTGAGAAAATATTTTATTGCATCATAATTAAGTTTTACATTTATTTAGGTAAATAGATTCTTAGAGTTGTTTTCAACATATTCTCTTGAGTTGGATTCAAAGTATTTATCAGATACTGCACAACCATATTTCAAAGGTCTGCTCACAAACATCAATGCACATAAATCAAAGATAAAACCTGAAATGAAATCCTGGTCTGATCAATAGATTTACCAGTAAGTCCCAGATTCCACCCAGAATGAAAGCACTTACACTGTGCTTTTTTGATTTACTGAGTTTATTCCTCAACATATTTAATGCTTAGAGATGCTGAAAAGGAAGAAAGCTTCTATTCCTTCCCCCCTCCTGCTCTAGCTTCATGGTTATGAGCCCTTTGCTTAATCCACTCTTCCTTTTCCTTACTGATTCAAGCCACTAATGCAGCAGCTTTTCTTTCTGCCATGGCAGGGAGTTGAGTTGGGTCACTGAGGTGTCTAACAAGACCCTCACAAGCTAAGTGGCAGGAGCACACAGCAGGGGAAAGCAAAGTGGGAAGGTGTGTGTCCCTCCCGGGAGGAGGCTGGGTGGCTTCGCTCAGTCTAGGCCTCCCTCATGGAATTTTACTCAAAACATTTTCAATCAAATGACAACCATTTTTTAAACAATACGTTTCCAGTCATATTCCAGAGAAGTGAAGTTATTGCAACAACCAGACCCCAGACATGTCATGCAGATGCACTGCAAGAGAGGTGGGTGAGCGAGTTCAGATAACACAAGAATTAGGCTGAACTTTCGCCCCTAGTTCCAGTGTTCTTTGAAGCTCTTCACTGCCTTGGCAACTCCTCCCCCTATCTTCCACTATTGCAGCTTCTGTCAGAGGCTCTGCATAGTCAGGATTTTCTCCATTCTGGGATGTTCGAAAAGAATTTTGCGCTAAGCTCCCCAGGGGCCAGATCTTCACAATGTTTCTGTGCTTGCAAGTACAGCTTGCTACACTCATTTCTCAGAAGAGCAAAACTCCTAGCTGTGTTTGCTGAATGTGGCCCTAACACAAAAAATCTTTCAGCAAATGGCTACAGGAACTTTCTATGTACTTACTAGGAGGAAATAAGATGATCTTCCTCTAGCAGGGCTTAAATTTGGATCATTTTCTCAATAGTATTTTAACATGAATCTGTGAATATATGCCCGTGCATACACATCAGGCTTTTGCTACTTATCCATCAAAACTACAAGTAAACAGCTGCCCACTTCAGGACCTGGTCCATTTGTCCCCTAATATAATCCATAATGAAGACAACTGGTCACTATCATAATACTGCTTTCAACCCTAAGACACAATTTACCATTCACTATTCTAAAGATCATTGAGAAGTTCTCATGTAAATATTTGTTTACATAATTTGTTTACAGATGGAGCTTTGTTGTATTTTTCGAATTTATCTGTCAGATATAGAATTCAACCCAATTAGCTGAACTCCAGCCCAAAATACCATCTGACTATATTTGGTGAAGTACACAAAAATGTGTTTGGACAAACAGAATGCTTTTGGAGACTCACTCCACAGATACCACTGCTCCAGAACATGGGCTTAGGTACTCGAGAAGCAAGGAAAGCGTAATGAGTTGGAAAGGCAAACATGCCTGCTTCTTATACCTTCATTGTAATCAGTTACTCTACAGCAGACAGTCTCATTACTATAAATTGCAACTAGAGGCACTTTTGCCTTGCAAAGGAATTCATAAAAACATGTCAGATCATGTCAGCTGAGATGTTATATAAATCACATTCTGCACTAAGTGAAAAAATACATTTTGCATCCAAGGAATTTTAGATTGTTTTCTGAGTAGAGCCCACTGTTTCACAACTCAAGAAGAATTTTCACCAGAATTACAGACACCACTTAAAAGACATGAAAGTTGAAAATCTAAATATGCCTAAATGCTTCCATTTTAATCCTCTTGTTCATTATATTTCCACTAAAGTTGCTACTTCATTCCACAGAAGGGTTGTTCCCCACAGTGCCTCAGACTGTGTAAGCACACCATTAACTTCTGTGCTTGCACGTATGGAAATGACATTACCCAGAGAAAAAGGAGTGTTCTGAAATCAACTACGAATGTAATGACAGGAGGGACTAACTTCAACTGCTCCTGCCACCAGTAACTAACTCCTAACTTTTTCTGACACTAAGAGGGCCTTGACTTTCTTAAATCTGATTCAGTATTCGATAACTTGAGACAGAATAAACCTTTTTCCTAGTGACAATATACAATATGACAGTTCATGGGAGTAAATCATGTAGGCACATGATTTTGCAGGATCTAATGCAGAATGAAAAAAAGACAAGAGAGCTGCACTAATCCTTTGGTGACTATATTCAGTGGGCTAAGCCTTGGTTTCACCAGCAGATTTGACCAGGTTTTTCTTTCTTCATTCTCACAGAATGAAAAAGAAAAATACGATAAACTGAGTTTTTGTGATAAAAATTACTTAAAGTGCAAAACAAAGCCCAGTTTGCATCTTTGTAAAAAAAATTAAACAATAATATTACATATTTTTTATCAAAATATGTAACACCTAGCCACCAATCAGCCTAAGCAACATCACAAATAACAACTCATGTTGGGCTTCCTTGCTGTAGTTTTTACCAATGTCATCGTAGAATACAGAAAAAATCTGTTTATTTCCACTAAAAAAATCAGGCTAAGTCTTTAAAATATCACCACTGTAGACGACCTTTAATTTTTTAACAAAACAAAAGGCAGTCTTAAATTAACTAAAAGGTTAATTCTAGAATATATTACCATAACATTTTCATTTAAAATAGTACATTCTCTTATAATCTATATTTCAGATTCCTCAACTACAGTTGATTTAAATACTTTAAATTGTCTAAATACTTATTTCCTATTATGTTCAGCTGACAAAATTCGAGTTGAATCAAAACTTTGCTAGAACTCCTTTGCTAAAATGCTAAACCAGCCCAGCCTCTCATTAACCACCAACTACTTCTTGACTGACACTGTCAATTGCCTTGTAGGCATCTCACCCTGCGATGGAAATTATTTTATGGTATCTAACTACAGATCTCAGTTTATGCTTGACTACTCCTCCTTCTTGCTTCTTTCATGAACTGTAAACTATAAAGTAAACATACGAGGGGCAGGGTGGGAAGGGGAAAACCTGCCTCTTCAAGCTGAGAAACTCCAGGCTTCAGAAGACAGGTAGCGCTTAATACTACTTACTGTACCACTGCAATTATTTGGTAGCTGATCAAACCAATAAACACCGTTTGGCAGAAGGGGACTTGGGACTACTTGAACAGATGTGAGCTCCTTTTCTTCACTGAGACTTCATTTGTAGCAGACCTGATTTAAGATATGTCTCTCCCTGCCATAGCATTCCCTCTCCACATCCATGCCAGCCACTTATTCCATGCTTCAAAGCAGACATTACCACACTCCTTAGCGGGACTGAATCAACAGCTTTATGTGGGTGTGCTATGAAGTGGAAAAGAAAATTGATACAGTTTAAATCTGTAGATATTCTTATTGTGTTTTCCTAATGTTCTAATGTAGAGAGCTGCTGTAGCACAATAGGATTGGCTAGACCTGGAAAAAAAGGCAGAACTTCCAAATCCCACCCAACTGCCGAGGGAACAGCAACATCCAGATGCAGTCTGACTGCAGAGTCCTGATCAGCCTCAAAACTGAAAGCAAGCAGTTACTCGGGGGTTTATGTAGCTGCACATAAAATGGTCTCATTTTGAGAGACATTTGCAAACACAGAATTTCCTTATTTTTTCTTCAAATCTCAAGGAAACTTGCAAAGGATATAATCTCTTGTTTAAAACCATGCTTCAGTGAAAGATGCTGTGGTATACTATATGCTTGGAAACAAATGGATAAACCTCCACAAAGAGAAGAAAAATTGTGTGATTTGTTAATCTGAATATCAGTGGTTTAAAAAACAATGTGGAGACATTGCACATTTAACAAAAAGCTTAGGTTCACAAATTTCCTCACGTGCAGGGCAAATCTTTCTGCAACAGCTGAAATCATGGTTACAGTAACTTCCTATTCAGTCATTTCCTTAATTAAACCATTGAACTTTAATGTGAAATGCAGCCATTACAAAACCAGAAAGGAATCTGAACAATAACAATCCAGTCAAATGGGCAGTGCAATAAGCAACAGCAATGTCAAGAACACTGGCTGGCACGTTTTGGTTGGAATCAATGATGCTGTAACTCCCTGAGATACTAAATGATGTTCAAGTAAACTCTGTGCTGGATCAAACCTGCATAAGCTGCATGATATGATGCAGTGAAAACTTGGCACAAATGGGCTCTCCTTGGTAAAGGTTACTTAAAAAACAAACTGCATGTTTTTCCCAAGTTTCTGAAAGGTGACAATTTTAGTCCAGCAATAGCTGTGTCTCATCACCATCTCAAACATCTGCCCTGCTCTGAAACAGAAGACTACCCAAATGGATGCATTTTTAGCCCCTTTTTGCCTCCCTTCTACTCCAACCTCACAGACCCCAGCGGTGCCCAAAAGGTCAATGTTCTCATCTTAGGCAGGCTCTTTCCTGTGGACAGTCACTACATTCGCGCCTGTCTCTGCCTCTCACAAATGGTCCAAATGCCCAGACAGCCAAAAGACAACACCTGGGAGGATGCTGGTCACCACTGCTTACCAGGGCAGTGCCTCCTGCATCAGCAACACTGAGTCTGCTCCTTGGGCAGTGCCAGAAACCCCGTCTGGCTGCAGTGCTGCGACGCTGCCGGCATGCAGCAAACGGGCACCAGTGCAGGAAGCTGAGAGCAGTTCCAGGTGGGCTCCAGGTACCACTCTGCCTCCACAACTGTAAGCCCTGCACTGTGCACTCTGCCTCAGCAGCAGCAATGCCGCTTGTGTGTGCTCCTACCTGACCTGGCCACATCTGCACAGCCAAACAGTCCCGCCAGGCACTGATCTGGTCACAGTGTTAGGTTTTGATAGTATTTGATACTCCTAGCTCTTCCCTGCTGCCCAGACACAGCAATAACTTTGTGGGTCTCTAGTTACACAGCCAGCTAACACTCTGGGTAGGTGCGAAGGGTCACGGAGTGACTGCAGGGAGGGACATAATCTGTTTTACAGGATGGTTTAGGTACTGGCGCATAGTGCCTTCCCGAAGATGCAAGGCCATGAGCCAATCTAAACAGACAGCACCTTAGTTTTTGAGGCATCAATAGGTTATTAAAAAGTAAGAAGGAAAAAAGAATTTACAGAACAAATGCTATCATAATTCTGGTGCCTACTATCTATGATATAGATACTCTCAGAGAAAACATTACATTTGATCAGGATAGTTTTGACTGGTATAATCAAAGATTTTGGAAATAATCATAAATACATATACACTGCCTTTTTTTTTCCTTACATTTTTTACACCCCTTAACTTGAAAGTGAAAGGCATGTTAGATGTGTGGAACCGACTGACCCAGTGTATCCATGTCTACCATACTTGGGTTACCTTAAACTTTAAATTGGGCTAAAAAAACAATATTTAATTGTTATATGTAAACCTTATTGCAGAGATTGATGCTCAGTGAAATAGGCACACCAGAACTTGTAATTATTCCAGGTATCACCATACCTCCAAGAATACTTAGTTAAAAAACCAAACAGACAAAACCTCAGTTAAAAGATTACTTTAAGACAGTGATCTGTTCAGGCTGTGAAATAAGACACAACGGTGTTCTGTCTCATACAGGACTCTTCTAAATGTTTCTCCTAGCTAATTTTGTTCTTAACTGGGAAAAAAAAATCCAAAAGGATAAAAATCAAAAAATCCCTTAATTATTAATTTTAAAGTGCATGTTGTCTGCAGTCTGATCCAGTTCACAGACAGTGGGGTTTTTTCCATGTAATGGAATGATGGGTATCATGTTGCTAACTTCAGTGCTGCAATCTGATTTGCGCAGGCCAGCCCAAGCGGAGAGCTACTGAAATCAGCTGGATTCTTTTACGGTACAAGATAAGAGAGCACAGATAACGCTGAAGACTGAGGGCTGGGCCCACAGCCCGCTGATTTCTCTAACTAGCTGCACTAACATTCCAACAGAGCCTCGGCGCCTCTGCCAGCAGAGCTCTGCACGGGAGCAGGCAGCGCCCCAGCATACGCTGCAGGGCCCAGCCTTCACCTTACCCTGGAAACGCCCTGCGGCAGAGTGCTCTGGATAAACAGAAATCTTGTTTTCACAGGTGTCAATCCAAAGTGACTTTTTGGTCCAGTTTACAAAACCCAGTGGGGGATGAATCCTGGATTTCTCTGGTCCTAGGTGCTTGTAAAACACCGCAAGTCTTGATGAGCAAGTAATTAAGTAATAATAACCATCATAAAGTTGCAAAATTCCTATAAACTAGATAAGGCCATAATCCTGCTGGGTGACATAAAGATAACCAACTGCTTTTTCCTTGAAATTAAACATAAATGTGATGATGCATTCTAACATGCTATTCTTAATACTGCTTTTACTTTACAATTTCTGTTAAGAGAAATATTTTTCAATAATTTTTTAAGAAAATCAGTACTTGTATAATAACCCTGTTAAACAGACTGACACACAGAGATACGGAGGCTTTGTCTGCAATGAAGATATTTTATTAAATGGAAAATAAATCTGCTTGTGGGATGGATCTCCAAATTGAAGGGGTTTTTCAGGTGATAGAAGTGAGTATTGTGCTGGGTCTCCAGCCTGATTACTTCCTGCAGGGATGGTTTTGTCATTGTGCCACCACCACTCCCCTGTGACTTCTAAACAACCCAGGGTCACTGTGTCCCCTCTTTAATTAGTATCTCACTGCTGGAGGGAGGGGAGAATGTCAAGGAAAAAAAAGAATGAGAAGACACTGTAAACAAAGGTCCTCAGGGGCATCTTAACAATTTGGACAAGGAATGAAAAAAATGCTCTTTTGTTGGTGGCAAAACAAAAAGGAATGGTTGGGGTGGTCCAAATTTTAATTTTAGTTACATGAATTTGCATAAAATAAAGAGCAATCATGCTAAGAAAAAAATGAATTCTGTTCCCAAGAGGGCTTTATCACCCAGCAGATGAAGATACATTCTAAATTTTACAAGAAATCCAACCCAAATATGGTGTTCCAACCATAAGGCAACCAAAGCCCTAAGGAATAGCCTCTGGTTCCTTAAGTACTATGACTGAGCTCAGTTGGAGTGATAGCAATTATTTTTATTTGCATTAGAATAAAACTCACAACGGGTATTTTTTGTACAAATATTTGGACTGCAATTTATACATATATTTTTCACAGAAGAATTCAGATAATCCAACAATAACATAAAACAGCATATAAAGCAGTAACAGAACCCCAGCACCTTCACACTAGATAAGATTTTACAATATTTTGTAAACTACTCTTTTTCCTGTTGTATCCTGGTAAATCAGGAAGTGAAATTTAATTTTAAAGCAAAACTCTGCTGACAGGAGGGTTTCTCTTTAAAGCTGACTGCACAAGAAGTTAAATGGCAGTTTGTCAGTCACTTGGCTATTGTAACACATAGGAGGTGGCCTTCCCCCTCCTGGAATTTCCTGCTCTGAGGTAGGCCCTCGGGTTACTCATGCCATGAGTAAAGGGAAAGGGAAGAGAAACCACACATGCTTCTGAAGAAAACCATACATACAAGGAGCTGCAGAAGAAACAAACATTTGGAATACCCCATGGAAACAGGAGCCCCAAATTCAACCTGGAGCCAGCACTCACACTCCATTCTAGTGCCTGCTGCCTTGAGCACTCAGGAATGGATCTCTCTCAATTTCTGCTATCTGTGCTAATACGGCCACAGATTTATATAAAATAACGCAATAATGCTAGTAAGGAAGAAGTGGAATAGACTCTGTAGCCTGTGGCTATAGCATTCATCCCAAATATAAGAAAACCATATTTGAATCTTTTCCCTTTATTCTGTTTCCAAACTACTGAATGCAGAAGCACACACAGAGTATATTTCAGTCCTTAGGTACCCACAGATTAGGAAACAGTTAGGGCAGGGTTTTACTGGAGTGCCCCAATGACAGACTCAGGCTGCTCAGCCCCTATAAGGATTCAAACATTCCATTCCTCTAATGAAAAACAACTGAGCAATTTGGGGTTGGTGACTTGTCTTTTAGGTCTTGTTTTAGAGCCCTGGATCATGAAGTCTCATGAACGATAGACTTGTGTCAACAACTCTTAACTCGTTACTTCAGTCCATGGATGGTTTTGGTTGTGTTTTGTCTCTTGAAGTTCCTGCGCCTTGAGCAGTGCAGTCTCCAAAAGGTGGGGTGCAGTCTCAACGGCCTAAGTCTCGCTGTGAGCTGAGCATTATTCCACAATTTCAGTCTATACCACAAGAGTGATGCTCACCAATACGCAGGTGAGCTCAAATTCTACCTCTGGATCACAGCTTAAACATATAAAGAATCCCATATTTCATCTTAAATACATTAAAAAGGACTAAACATCTCCCATCTCTTCTGTGTAACACTGCAGTATTAAACTGAAGAACAGTCTAATTTTATAATTTATTACTTTTTACAGAATCAGATGTAGTTTTTAAGTATTTCTCTTTTTTAATTAGTCTTATGATTTTCATGACCTGACTTATGGTGTCAAACACCTAGGGCAGGTAAGAGTGCCATTCTATGTGCCCTAACTCTTCTCCCACCTCATACAACCACAGCAGAAAATTCATTTTAAAATATAAAACAAGCAAACCCACCAAACTGTCTGTGTGAGGGGAAATAAAAAGCACATTTGAATCATATGAATTTTAGCTTTAAAAACATTGACATTGATTAAAGATTTCCATAGTGTACAATTTACAAGAAATTACCTCAGCGGGGTGAAACGATTCAGTTTCATAATCACAAAGTTCCCTAACTCCACGGTATTATATTCCAAGCAAGCTTGTATATTAAGTTTAATTTCGCTTCTTTCAGGAAGTGATTTTACTCAAGATTGAATACAGCTGTTAGCAGAGCCCAGTGTTCCGAAAATGCTTCAATGCAAACTGAAAAAAAGAGATGTTTCTGTAGGTGAGGACTTGCAGCCAATCTCCATTTTCAGAAAACACTACTGAAAAAATACAATCTTCAAATATTTAAATACTAAAGAATGGGAGAGGTCTGTGGAACACATTTGATGACTTAAACTAATAGCTCTATCTTCTTTGACAACACAAAGCTAGCAGACTCCCTGCTTTCACAAAAAGAAACAAGACGGTAGATATACCTCTTTTTATTTTGTGCCAAGCATTAATATCAAACCCTCACTTTTTAGGGGGTGGGGGGGGCTTAGTTTCATTTACTATTTCATCTTGATTCTGTTCTTTTAATATACACAGAACTGTATGCTGGCATACAGAACAGGGCCTCTGCAGAGGAAACGCTGCCAGCTAAAAACACAGGATGTAATCGAGACCACAAGAGACACATAGTTATAAATGTAACTATGCTGGAGGTATGGGAAGGAAAAAAACCCTCTTATTTTTCGCTGCCAGTTTTAATTGTTTCAGTGATATTTTCCCACTCTCATTTTGTGCCAGTATAATCAGAAGAAAAATAATCAAATTTAATTACTTTTGCAGCTAAGATAACTGCTGGATTCAGCACTCAGCAGCCCAGACGTCCATTTCTCCTTGCAGGAACTCCCCGGGTGTTTTACACACATCTCGGATGACAAGCACACACTCTCCGTGCAATGCGAGCTTCAGCAGGGCACTGTCTGGTCAAATAAGCACCAAACAGATAATTAAACAATATTAATATAGTCTAAAAAAATTTATACTAAGGAAACTAAAATTTAAGACTGGTAGAAATACACAGTAGTAATCCATTTTCATCTCTGACTTGCCTGCTTTGAGACAAGAGAACCGGGAAGTAAAACAGACTAAAAAACGGGGGGGAAAGTGAAAAAAAAAATTCCTGTCGTTTCTACAATAGAATATTTTCTATGAAGCAATCGAGAGTAAGCGAGGTCCCTAAAACGCTTCCCATTTTAATAATAAACGGGTTTCATTATAATAGGACTCAAGACTTCCAGGATCTGTAGTTAACAGGCGGCCTCAGCGCGGGGCGCGGCCCACACGGCCCGGGGCGGGCTCGGGCCGCGCCGCCTCCTCATCGTCCGTGTCCGGCGCTGCCGAGCGCGGCGGGAACACCCCCGGGCTCCCCGGGGCTCGGGGGGAGGCAGCGGGGAGCGGCACCCGGGGCTCGGGGCGGCCGCTCCGCCCGCGGGCCCGGCGGGAAACGGCAGCGCCCTGAGAAGCGCTGGCTGAAGCAAAGGCAGCGGTCGCTCCCAGGGAGTGAGCCCTGCCGGAGCCGTGGCGTTTGGGCACAGCTAAGTTAACAGATGTTAACTTTTCTCTTTAACTTCACGGCAATAGCCCGGCCCGAAGCGCGGGAGGAGCTCCAGCTCCGGAGGCGCTCGCAGCCATCTTGTCTTTCAGCCCTGGCACTCGCCGAGCTGAACAAGCCTGTAGGAAAAGCTCCTAGCGCTAAAATTCCCCGCTAGAGGGAGCCCCAAAACCCCGCGGCAGGAGGAATAAAACTCAATTAGGGAAATTGCGTTTTGACTTTTTCGGAAAGTTTGTATGTGATGTATTTAGAACACTCCACCGCCCGCCCACAGCCCCCAGTGCTGCAGAGCTGCCGCTCCGTTGCCAACAGCCTCCCTGAGTCACCGCAATATATAAAGCAACCTTCAAGTTTGGAGGCTATCACTGTTACGCAGTATTTATATAAACTCACCGGTTCATAACGCGCTTCAGAAATAGCATAGAAGTCAAAACTCCCCCTAAAATATTTTCTATATGAGTATGCTCAGTCTGAAAGGCAGATATACGTCCACACACACAAGTGGAATGTGTATCACAAAAACCCTTTTCCCAAGCCTAATGAGGCTTCCCTGGCAGATGTGCAGTAATAGGGAATAAATTCTCGTTTTGCTTAAACCATCAGACGTTTTACCTCTGAATCTGGTGTGAGCAGAGTTAGATCTAGATGAACCTAACTGGATGGGTACCTATGCTTCTCTGTACTATGGCTCTAGGGTTCCATACAACTTGCAGGAATGAAGCAGCTCTTGGGCATCAGCTAAAAAAGCTGTAGAGATAGGTACAGTCTTGGGATGTATTTGTCATTGTCGGTTAACCTCCATCCATCCAAAACACTCTACAGCCCCTTCACAAAGTATGGTTTGTGCAGAAGAGATGTGTTTTGCCTTGAACTAAGAACATCACTAGAAATTTCTTCTTTCCTATTCAACATTTTTCCTTAGGAAATACAGTTCCTACAAGAAAAGAAAGGAAGAGAAAACCACTTTGCACAAAAACTCAAGACCTACATTTGAGCAGTAAAAAGGCCCTATTTGTGATAATAGACAGGAGTCTATTCATATGAAGTTTGACAACACATGCTTTTATTTCTGCATCCACTGAAATCCACAGTTACTCATTTGCTTAAAACTTCAGTGGCAGATTGCTAATATGTTTGGAATATTCTTTATAGTTTTAATTGTGTAACAGCTACCCCACAATTACCAGCATACTATTAGTTAGATTCTAAACTGTACACTAATTTTGAACTTACTTTCTTTCAACAAAAGAAGTACAGTACAAATATCCAAATTTCCAAAACCAATGTAAAACTTAATAGTTTGAAGTTTGTCCTCTTGAACACCCGGTCAAAAAAGGGCACTCGTAGTAAAGGGGTCTAGTGGTTAACACACCATAATAGGATGCTAAGTTCTATTCTGCTTCTGCCACTTTATAATTCCTCCACTGTGAATTCATTCCTCTCTCAGTGGAATACACACTGATAATCCTGGGATCATACTTTAAAGCTATTTTGAACCTACCAATGAAAAAGGAGGCATTAATACTATTATATTAGAGCTTTGGTTGTTCCTTGTCTACTGTTAGTTCTCCATTCTTACTTGAACATTTATAAAAAACCTGTTATTGTATATATTCTATCAACGTTCTTTTACCCTTGGAATTTAAATAAGATTTTATGTACTTTGAGCTTTTATTCGATCCAATATTAGTTATTATTGTTGATTTCAAAGCATTCTGCTTGTATACTTGGAGCATGATCCAAACAGTTGGATAGTTTTGCCCGTGTTTCATGTTACCTGTTTGGAATCTTGATCTTTATGCCAATTCTTTTTTAAATAGTTGACTCATACAACATTTGGGAGATCCAGTTAGGTCTTCTTCTCAACTTAATACTGCTTTTGATTGTAACAGCAGAGTACAATACTTGCAGTACTTCAGAAACAAGACCTACTATGAAGAAATAACATCTAAACAAAATGTAACTGAAACATGCAATCAATAGTTGTTTGAGAAGCACTGGTTTAGGCAGGGTCAAGAGGCCACTAGGTGGATTGATGTTTCAATGCTTTTTCTGACCTTAGGTCTTGATATCCATATAATTTTGCACATAAAATTTTGCACATAAATATGCACATAAAAATAGTGCATAAACCAGGTATTAACCATATAAAGTAGGTGAATACTACTCTTCTGGTGATTTTGGCAGAATGCACAGCACCCTGATTGCCATCACCCAATCCTCACTGTAGTGTCCTAAAACCTCAGTAGTCAATATGGCAGATACGACACATCTTCAAATGGGACTGGGAAAAGTTCCTTGCACTGCAGAGCTGAATAAACAGAAGAAGCTAAAACATTATAGAGCTAATACACAAGGAAATAAAAACAGTAGTGATCTATTATCTTATTTGTGTTTAATTACTGCTGGTTTTAACTGGGAAAAGTAAGAGGAGACAAAAGAAAATGTGACCAGCACATAGGGAAAAGTGGTATTTTTCTGTCTACCTTGCTGAAGTGATCTGGCAGGCTACTGCAAATATTATGAAATAGATAATGGCTAAATATTATGAAATAGATAATGGCTGTATGAAATATGGAAAATAGAAACATGGAGACAGTCACCAGACAGAAAACTCTGCATTTGAAGCCTGTAAACATTCATAATGGGAACTAGATCTGATCTAAGCATCTGACTGACCAAAAAAAAAAAATATATATATATATATGGGCCAACACAGATTTTTGGTTTAGCCAAGAGAAGCAAACATTGTGTTGACATACCAGCCTTGCAAAAGAAAAGCAAATTAGAACTTTCTTTACCTGTAATAGGGAATTACACAGTTGCAGTACCATTCTTCCAAACAGAGTCAGGATTTATTTCTTTGGAAGTACAAAAGTGTTTTAACTAAAAGGACAATTTAGGGACTGCAATGTTCTAGGAGGTGGGCCTGCTGCTAGACTTTCTACTGCCTTGAGTATTACTGGAACATCCTCTTGTCTTGATTACTTGCAATCTACCCAAGCTATCCATTACTGGAAAGTAGATGACAAGCAGGTAGTCTGGGATGGGGAAGATGTGCAACTGGACCCACGAATTGCCCATGCTCTGGGTAATTACTTATTCTGGTGTTAGAAGACTACTTAAGATTTGATTTAAATTTATTTGAAAGCTCTGGGTAACAGACACCTTACGTCCACTTTGTTTTGCTATAAATACTTTCACAAGGGTAAGGCAATGAAGAGTAACAGCCCCTGTCTATCCTGGTTCGGAACACAAAGAAAACTCACGATGATCAACAAGCAATAACAAGGACATTCCTTGTTTCTTCTATACTTGGTTCAATCCTCAAGGGGAGGTGGAAGGGGTGTCCACCAACACAAATAATTTGGGTTTTTTTAACACATGTTTATTTATTCTTTTCTACTTTCAGAGGTATATCAATAGATAAAACCAATCCTGGAGATAAAACAACTCCACAGTATCCCATTCTTCCAAAATCCTAGAAATAATGCTGACTGTCTAGATCTATGGATAGATTCCTTGCTCACTTGGTCATAAAGCATAGAAGTCAGGTCAGAGGGGAGGAGAATTATAGAAATAATTCAAGACTGATTTGAAAATGGTGGCTGAATAGCAGAGACAGATTGGATTTGAAATGTTATCCTGCTGTGGCTGCTATCCTAGGCAGCTTTAGGAGGTATTTGCCTATTCTTTGAGAATAAAATGGTGCCTTCAGTTGCAGAATGCAGAGCTTCCCTGACAGAAGTAAAGAACTTTGCCCCAAGTAAGCAAAAATGGTGACATGGATCCATACAAAAAGGAGACATTTGCATTAGCTACAGATTCTTTCTCCATGCCCCTCCTCCCTCCAGCCTGTGTGTTTGCCATTACTGTGGAGCGCAGAGCACACAGATCACTCTTAGGGAGGAAGAGATTGTTGCTGGGGTCAGGCACAAGGTATTTCCTGAATTCATTATTTTCAAGTACAAAGTTTTGCAAGCCTGCAGTCTGCTCTGTCAGACAGCACTGTGTTTTCAGAGTATTTGAAATGTCAGATCTTAACATGCAACTAGAAGTTGTGCTTTAGAGAAGTTGTGCCTGTATGCAGCATTCAAATATATAAGCACATGAATATTTTAAAAAATAAAAATACATTACAGTATATTATTTATATATGCATTATCAGTATACATAATCAGTATATTATTTAATACAAGTTTTTTTATATTTATATATGACATACATACATGGGAATAATGTAGTTCCATAAATGTATGCTAATAAATGTGGTGTATTGTCAATGAATTATAAAACACCCATTAATTCTTACTCAATTTTCACAGCGTACAAAATAACAATCCTGGGTTTCATCTTTCCACAAAGAACAGACTGAAGAGGCTACATTTTGACTAACTGCTTTCCAATCTAAGTCACTTGGCATATTTTTCTATTACATGCACAAACTTTTATTACTAATCGGATTTATTTAACATTTTTCATTCTTGAAGCACGGCATAAATAATGAAGCTTCTCAACACTATTATTACTATTCATATTTATTATTTATTCATATTATTATTATTACTAAACTTTTCATTTACAGATGGTGGAACATCTGTAACCATTTTAGGGAGCTATTCTCAAGCGCAAACAGAAGGAAAGTTTTAAAGACTTTTTCCCATTTGTGCATTGGTTTTTAAAAGCCTGTTCACTAATACAGCATCTAGTCAACTAGATAAGAACTCAGAACTCAGTGTCTTTACACTTTCACAATAAAATCTTTTGGTCATCCATGCCATACTCAACCTCGCTGACAAGGGCCAGAACATAAATGTCCTGTAGCCTTAAACTTGCTTGGCTAAATAGGAAATAACTATGAGCAATTACCAATAGCTCCCAAGTTAGTTGTAGTGGATCATTCCTGGGCACCAGGAGTAGTGAAGCAGTCTGTTACTATTATTCCCAGCCTCTTTATGTCCTTAAAAGCTACCTGATGACACAATTCTGTAATTTTTTTTTCACTGAATCTGATCCTACTTATTGGCTTTGAAATCTTAAAGTCTGGTGGTAAGGCAATTACAGAAAAAGTGATCTGCATCTGGCCTGGACCCTGAGTTATTGCTCTACAGCCAGCATAGCGTGATTTTCACATTAAATCTCAAAAGGTTTGGTTTTTAGCAGTTAAGGACTTGTTTAAATTTGGATAAGACATTAATCCCAAAGTTAATACTTAAATTCTCCTTGAAGCTAACATCAAATCCTTCCTTTTCTACCTTAAGGGTTTAGTAGCTCTGGAAATGCCTAGATCACATTTTTCAATATGGGCAGTGGGAGAGGAAGCTTCCCCATCTGCCCTACTTCAAACCTGCTTTTGGAGGTTTGCCTTCAAAAAGAACAAGTGTGCAGTTCCCTGTTTTGACTCTGCTGAGCATTTGAGGAAGGGTGACAACTGAGACAGTGGCCTCTGTAATTACAACAAACACAGGCTGGGACCAGCATCTCATTTCACATCATCAACAAACAGCCATGGAACACTGACAACTTTGTCCCCTTCCTACTGGCTACTATGCCTTTAGACAGTAACATCAGAATGGAAATTAGGTATGTTTGGGAGAAACAAAGATTTTTTTCAATAAAGGCATGTCAAAATCATTCACATCTTTATAAACTAACTACACTCTCATTCTAAAATCTTGAGCTTTATAAATGATGAGACAAGTTGCCAGATGTAAAATAAGTGAAAACTGAACTCTCAGAAACCATATAATTTCTGCTGAAGTTACTTGTACAATCTGTGAAAAGCAAAAGTATAGAGAGCAAGCCACAGAGGCAGCACTTGATTAAAAATTATTTATCTTACAGCAATGTAGTTCAATCAATCCTTTTATTAATCAGGAAGAAGAGAAAGGATTTACCCCTGTTTTCCATAAATCAGGGCATGGAAGTAAGGACAGAGTTTTAAATATACAAGGAGGCATTTGATCTGGAAGATGAATTCACAAGGAGCGTCCAGAGACAAAACACAACCAATCTGAACTAATCTCTCCATCAGTATCAGGGATAAGCACCATGCAGCAAAAACAACAAACCTCACAACAGTTTGTGACAATAAAACCCTTTACTTCATTCTGATGTTTTTCTTATTAAAGAGTTAAATATATAATTTCAAAATGATCTTCACTTCCTTTAAAAATCTTGACAATTAATTGGGGTAAAGAAACAACTCAGCTTGAAGCAGAATGCTCTCAACTTAGTGTTGCATTGAAATCTCTAAAAATGATACATTCCAGGTGAACTAAAACATTCCATTGCAGCTGGACTCCAAATGCACTGCCTTTCACTCCCAGTTTCCAAATTCCAGCAACTCAAAAAATTCTTCAGATGGTTCTTGCCTTATCAGATAAATGACAGTCCTCCAAACTATCCAGTCTTTTGATCCACTTTATAAACCTCAGACAGATAAGATATGGTTGTGTTTGAAACTAATTAACAGACCCATGCTTTAAGGCAAAATAGGTTTCTTCGAGGTGTTGGGATGTTAGAAGAGGTTTGCAAAGCTCCTGGGTGTGGAAAGACCTCTGCCTGTAGCACCCTGCTCCACCACACACCCACTGTCTCAACATCTGTGCACCGGTTGTTCGCTACTCTGCTCTCCTGGTTTGTTTGTAACTGCAGATATGGAGTACAGTGTGCTGTGCCCTATTTAGATGAATGAAAAGACCTATTTACAAATACATCTTAGCCTTTGCAAATCTGATTTCTCCCTAAATATTACATGCTTTCCTCATTCCATTTCCACTTTATGAACTTTTTAATGTCCTGTGATATAAAGATGGTTTCACCAGTAAGAACAGACTAACTGATTGGATTATTTCCTTATTCTGTACAACAGCAGTCATTGTTTACTCAAAAAAGGTAGCTCCTTTTCCCCTTATTTCCACACTTTGAGATTAAATTAATTTCCTCATTTCATTTGTAATTATGAAAATAAATATGTATTTTTATATATTCAACTTGTATCACGACTGTTGGTTTATTTTATATCAAAGACTACAAAATCTATGCTTGAAATACTCTAATACTATGGCATAGGATTTTCTCTAGAAACCTCCTAATTCTAGTTTGAGTTTCACAATTACTTTTTTCTCTACTGTACCATAAAATTAATATTTAACTTCTGAAACTCATTTTTTACTTACAGATTACTAAAGTGCCTGACTCTAGGCAGTATTATATATGGCAATAACATTTATGCAATAAATCAGTGGTACATTAATATAATCCTCTATATAAGATATAAAGGTAAATAATAATTGTGATTGCTTTTCTCAGACTGCAAGGACATCGATCTCACATTTTACTTTGCACATCATCAGTTGTTTTCTCCAACAGTAAATCCGAATTCACTAGTGCAAAGTTTCTTAAATTTCTTTCAGCAACAATGCTAGCATAAACATTTCCCCCTTATCCTGCTTGTTCCTAGTATTCATTTTTGCTGTTTATTTTTAACCTGGACTGATTCCCAGATCTATTTCATTGTATGGCCCCACTAACAGCTCTGCTGGCATTGTTGATGGGGTTACGTGGGGAGAAAGAATGGCTGGAGACAAAGAGGGATGCTCAAAGTTGGTACTGCTACAAAACATCTGAAAACACAGCTTTAGTTTTACAATGTATCCTCTGTGTTATAGGATACTGATCTGAACTGAGCTGCAGACCTTGGAGCACAAATTATGAGCACTTAATGTTCGTCTGCTGTTCATCTCCTTTAGACCCACTACTTGCACCAGCTGCTTCTATTGATACCATACAGCAACGACTCTGTTGACTACTGGAGAGCAGTGAATGTTCTTACTACAAGCTGGGCTTTGGCAGATGAGCATTTGCAAGCCTGCCTCTAGTAATTTGAGGTATTGCTGCCTCCAGGTGTCCTTTTTGCTCTTCTGCCAAAAATGCTTGTCTGGCAGAGCGAGCAGAAGGGAATGCTTGAGCCTCAGCTGCTCCAAATACAGCACGTGGTATCTCATCTCAGCAAAACTTTTCCCCAACATTTCCTCAGCCTCCTGCATCACTAGAATTACTTTTCAGGCACTTCAACTCCTGACTGTGAGAAGAATTTTATTCCCATAGCACAGCACAGACTGAGGAGGAGGCTGGAAGGTGAGCTTCCGTGTGCTTGCAAGGTATTCTTTCTGTTGCTGCTCTTCTGTGTTCCCTTGGCTGCTGTGTCCTTACCCCCTGTCCCAACTAGATTCTCTTCAGTGAGGCTCTGTGTCTGTCCCAGATGCACTGCTCTCTCACCTACTGCCTACAGCACACTTTCCTCTCAGGTCCTAGGTAGTCACCAAGGTGGGGACACCTTCCTCCAAGAGGCAGTGCTGATGATACTATATGATCAAGCAAGGCAAACTTGAGTGGCAGTGCCAAACTCTGCAAGGGAACAGCAGAGGCACGGGCAGGTGTCCCCTTGCTGCCTTCACTGAGGTGTGTGAGTAGGAAGAGGCAGGGCAAGGAGGGTATAGTTAGATGGGGAAAGTAATGTTTGACATCAAATGTGCCAGATTCACCAGAGTTACTCCCTAAACCCCCTTAAATTACCGCTTGCATAGGAATAGTTTAAAAGTGCATTTTTCTCATGTTTCTCCATTCTGTTACTGATCCAGAGTCAAGAGGCTTGTGGTCAGGATTAAAAATAAGGAGGCTCAGTCTGTGTCTTTTTCAATGTTAATGGCATTTGTGACACATCCTGAGTTATTACTCTAACAGAAGAAAATGTCTTATGACCAGAGTTACTTGGGTGGAGCCTTTAGCTAAGCAAAAGCTGAAAAACAGCCCATCAGTGTTTTCTCTTGATGATTTGAAATTGTAATCTTGTTAGGAAAATTAACCTTAGGAAGGCAACAAGGAATTTCCAGAGGAGGACTGTTGCTAGGCACTTGCATGGTTTGGCAGTAAAATACTGCAGTTTGTAATAAGCAATTTTCTACTGTTGATTTAATAATATTTAATAGATGGTACTCTAAATTTCTATGTTATTCGTAACACAGTTGCCGCCTCTGAGCTTTCCTGTTGTTCTCTCTGTATCCCTTTAGACAACACAGGGTGTATCTACACAGACTTCTCCCTATAGATCTGGAATTACACAGCCTGGGCATCTGGACCAGCAGTCACCCCACTGGCACCTCGGCAGGATTTGTCCCGGTATATTTTCCCATTGGCTCTGGGCTGATGCAAAGCAATATCAGCATGATAAAAAAACCATGTGAAAATACTTGCAGCTATCCCTTAGGGGTATCCTTTAGGAGTACTCCCAGCAGCTGCCCTGATAATCGGGGAATACTGGGGGACATGAGGACATTCGAACTGCCCACCTAGACGAGCTGCATCACATCTCCCACAGACTCCCGCTCTGCCCTTTGCCATGCCAAGTAGGTGGCAGTCCCTGCCTCTGGTGCTTTTACTGTGAAGCTGGAATGTGTTGGCTAAACTGCAGGAGAACACACACACACACACACACACACACACACACACACACCCCGCCACTCCTTCCCCCTCCACCCCCACCCCCGCTGAATTTAGCGGGTTGTTAAAGAGGGTGAATTGCATTTTCTCTAAGAGAACCGTACCCCAAGGATTAAAAGAAAAATATGAGAGCTCTTTTTCTTTGCAGCATTAACTTTTCGGGACCACATTTCTCACTGGTTGTGCTACCATAACACTTAGTTCATAATAAGAAACTTTCAGCCTTCACTGCCTCACTCCATTTGCCGTTAAAACTCCCCTAAAAGGCGACAAGCATCTAATTTTCTTCTCAATCCATCTGCGACTTGTATCGGCGCCATGCTGAGGGCAGCAGGAGCCGAGGGTGCCGGGAACACTCGGCAATACCCAGAACCTGGAGCTTGTGTTTAAGCCACAGCTCCCTGCCAGCTGGAGACACATTTAACATTCCCCGCATGACTTCAGCAGTTCAGCCGCTTTCCCACATTCCACAGCTGGCCTCCCACCACCGCTCAGCCTGAAAGCACACACCACACCGGGGTCATATTCTCGCCATCAATTCTCAAGTACAACTTGCTAGTGAAAGGCCTGGAGAGCTCTGTTTAAAATGTGATGGCACCACAGGACCTGCATGTCCTGGCATTTCCGAAGCGGCAAGGCTACATATAAAGAAGTACTTTCCCTACGCTCTTCAGCTCTTCTGTGTTTTATAAAAGCTCTGTATATCTTGGGAGCCACAAAACGGTTGGGTGGCAACCCTGTAAGATCCCAGAACAAATCCCTATGACTATGAGTAATCCCAGCACTGTACAATAGGACACATAAAGTCCTTCAGGACTGCATCCATGGAGGTTTATTATTAATAATTCTCTTTTCTGACTGCAAATTCATGTTGCTTCACATGTATGCCACATCCATTTTTGTCATTGTGCAGAAGTTAAAAAAAGGAAGCATGAAATCTGGAGATGTCAATTTTTAATACCATAATTAGCTTGATGGGTTACAGTGGTTTGTAATTTTTTATGTCTAGAAATTGAACTGGCTTGTGCCCATTTTGTCATGCTTCTTGTGTCATGAAAAAATCAACAACAATTTTCAGAAAGAATTGATGAAGAAATCTAAATTCAGTAAATTTCAGTAACAATTCACAACAGTAACATTCCAGCAATTTGTACTTAGAATTTATCTTAAAACCCAAAACTATTCAAACAATTTATAGGTTGGGCATCACAATTTTATGGGGATCACTAGAAACAGGGAAGCCTGTTTTATGATTTGTATCTGGATTCCTCATTTATCTATTACCAATCACATCAGTGGTTAAGGACTAAGCAAATAAAGAATACTTGCACAAAATCAGACCTGCATGTCTGGGTGTGTTGGGCAGAAAGGTCTACAAATTCATGTTAGTTTTCCCTGGAAACAATGAATAAGTGAACATATATCACTGAATTTCTGGAGTGCAACACAGGACTATTCCACTGAAATAATGATTTGTGTAGCTGACGTGATCTTGACATGAATGTACAGCAGCTGGATGCATCGGATCTAATGAGATAATCACAACAGTTGTGAAACTGGACAGGGAACAGTGCAATGCTTGGGCATTTCTCATGTATCATTTTAGGCCTGTTTTGGTACACAAATACGACCTCATCATTCTGTAGCACCTTACAGCAACGTGAGTTAGATCCAGAAAATATTTACCAGAAGATGTATTTTATTTCTATTTTATCTTTTGATATTTAATATTACTTTACTAATGTTTGAGTCAATGCCTTAGAAAATTAATCCAGTCATATTATCATTGAAGTATAAAGACTTTTGGCCCACATTTTGAAATATCAAGTAACATCCTCTCACTTACTTTAAAAAGCTAAGTTAAGTCACTTTGTTAAAAGACAAGTAACACTCAAATAAGATGGTGGCTTCCTCTCAAAATGAAAAAAATCAGAGAATCCTGTTTTGCATAAATTATTTTCTATAAACTAGTTTTGAGCAAAGTCCCAGTTTATGAGTTAACATAACAAATGAAATATGTTCTAGCTCTAGTTAATACAAATTTATCATGGAAGCAGTGACAACCCCTGATCTGCACCAGGACTGTTGACACCAGCACACAGAGGGAGTAGCTACAAGTGCTGCCAGCAGTGAGGAGGTAGATTTATATTAGCAAACATTAAAATTTTATTAAGGCAGAATTCTTTACAGCCACAAGACATGCTCTGTAGCACGATATTCTTACAGTCATAAAGGAAATGTGATAGTTGCAATTGAAAGTGAACTCTAACAGCTTTTGGAGTTTTTCCCTCTCCATTAGCTGGGCATAAGCCCATCCAAGTTAATATGGGTGATGTTACCCATAGCAACAAAAATTTCACCAAAGCCCACAGGGAAACCTCTCCACAGCACAGTGGACACAGCTTTGACTTTGCTGATGTGCAGCAGCCATGTGCCTTCATGTCTGGCATTTCCTTTTACTCTCCTCAGACTGTAATTCTTGCACACCTAAGTATCAGTCGCTGTCTAAACCCAGGGTGTGCCCACAGGGAGCTTGTTTACACCTGCAGGCACAAAGCTGTGTACCAGCAAATGGTGAATTCCTCTCTTGGTCTATCCATCAATTTCTGCACCTAGACCACCAAGATATTCATTTGACTTTCCAAGCATGGACATTTCTTTAGCTTCCCAGAATATAAAAAAAAAGCCGTCTAATTTAAAGAAAGAATTAAAAAGAAAGAATTCATTAGCTACTGAAGGAACTTTTTTGTATTAAAAATATGAGGGAAAGGTACTGGCAACAGCTGGCAATATAACATGAATTGCATCGGGCAGAAAGGCCTAATTCAAAGGACAGTAATTTGAGAAAATGTACTTCAAAGGCAATGAAGTCCCTGTACATTCACTTCTTGATTGGGCTGCTTGGAAGAGCACATTCTAATGCTGTTAGCAAACATGCCACAGGATTGCTAATGAAATTTTTTATCTACTTCTCCCACAAGAGTCCATGCACTACTCCTAAATTCTGATTTTTTTAAAGCAATAATACTGGTACGTCAGTGTTCTCCAGCTGAGTATTTGTCCAGATAAATGAGAGGAGTTTTTTTGAAAATTGAAAGTTATTCACCACTGAGGGATTGAGGGTCTTGACAACATAAAATGATTATTTTTCCTCTTATTATCAGCTCTAGTATAGAGTAGAATATAATTATTCTATCACAACTGTAATAAACTGCAATTTCAGACAGCAGTGTGAATATTTTTTGGTCAATGAGCAGTAAAAACAGCTCAGTGAAAGTGAAAAGAATGTATAGGTTAAACACCTTAATTTCAAGTCTGCAAATAACACAAAAACCTGTCTCTGATGAGTGAGTGTTGTGATTATCCGAAATTGCACAGCATTAGTACTGTTCCAACAGAAAGCAAAGGTCAAGAGGTCTTGATTAAGAAAAAGGATTTTTGAAAGAAAACATTATCTATTTGAAACAAGTGCAGGCTGCTGCACCTGGGGAGAAATAACCCCAGACACCAGCACAGGCTGGGAGCTGACCTGCTGGGAAGCAGCTCTGCAGAGAAGGAGCTGGGCAGCCTGGTGGACAAGCAGCTGTCCCTGAGGCAGCAGTGCCCTTGTGGCCAAGAAGGCCAATGGGATCCTCGGGCTCCCTGCTTTGGGAAGAGCATTGCCAGCAGGCTGGAGGAGCTGACCTCAGCCCTGGTGAGGCACATCTGCAGTGCTGTCTCCAGTTCTGGGCTTAACAGGAAAAGAGAGACATGGAGCTCCTGGAGCAGGTCCAGCAGAGAACTATGAAGACAATTAAAGAACTGGAGCATCTCTCTTATGAGGAACTGCTGAGGGAGCTGGGCCTGTTCAGCTTCCAGGAGAGACAACTGAGAAGGGACCTCATTAATGTCTGTCAGTGTCTGAAGAGAGGGTGACAATAGGATGACCCAGGCTCTGCTCAGTGCTACCAACCAACAGGAAAAGTNCCAGCAGGCTGGAGGAGCTGACCTCAGCCCTGGTGAGGCACATCTGCAGTGCTGTCTCCAGTTCTGGGCTTAACAGGAAAAGAGAGACATGGAGCTCCTGGAGCAGGTCCAGCAGAGAACTATGAAGACAATTAAAGAACTGGAGCATCTCTCTTATGAGGAACTGCTGAGGGAGCTGGGCCTGTTCAGCTTCCAGGAGAGACAACTGAGAAGGGACCTCATTAATGTCTGTCAGTGTCTGAAGAGAGGGTGACAATAGGATGACCCAGGCTCTGCTCAGTGCTACCAACCAACAGGAAAAGTGGCAAAGGGCAGAAACTGATGCATAGAAAGTTCCATCTGAACATGAGGAAGAAGTTTACTGGGCAGTGACTGAGCACTGGAACAGGCTGCCCAGAGAGGCTGTGGAGTGTTCCTCACTGGAGATATTGCAGAACTGTCTGGATACAATCCTGTGCCATGTGCCCTGGGATGGTCCCACTTGAACACAGAGGTTGGATCAAATGACCTACTCTGGTTCCAAACTGACCCATTCTGTGATTCATGTTTATAATTTCTTTGTAAGCTTTGAACTGTTCTCTTCTGGATGCGGATGAAAGTTTGGAACATTTTTCATATACCATTCAATTACTGTCCATTTTTCTGTAGTGTCATCAACTGCACACAATCTTATTAATTACTGTACAATTAAATTAATATCCTACATTAACTTCCATTTTTACATACATCCATTAATATTAAGTTTTTCATTAAAAATGTTCATTCAGGTATAGTCTCTACATAAACAGCTTAATAGGAACTGAGGGTGGCCAGTTAATGAAAAACTGAAGAAATAACATTAGTTGCAAGCACTACAAGAACTATTATGATGTATACAGATGCAAAAGTATCAAAAATAATTTATTCTAAAATAAAAAATTAAAAATAACTAGAATAAATATAGAATAATATTGGTGATTCTGGAAACTCCTAGTGTTATAATGTGAAACACAAGTATTTTTGTGACTAATGACATGCTGAACTGCAGTTATAATTCAGATTATCCACTTTCAAAGTCTACCAACTGGCTTGGTGCTGTGGCTGTCTTTTATTCCTTCAGTAATTTGTGTTTGCCTTTCATGGGTTACTCTGCCAAAGCAAGGACGAGTATATGGACACTTATTAGTCACAGAAATAAGGGTGCCCCAACCAATCAGAATTAATTTCGCAATATGTTAAATAACTGTTATTCCATACTTGCAACATCCAAATTCAGGTACACATTCACATGTCCGAACCGAGCTCAGGTTTTGCTATACCCTTACCATTATTTTGTATATATAATTTACTCCTTGAGCTGTACAGGTGAAAATGCAGTCGTGCCCCTCAATGCACTCAGCCACCATGGGATAGGATTACACGTCAATGTTCTCTGCTCCTGTTTATATTGTGAGTTCCAAGAATGACTATCATATGAGTACAATGGAGGTCTTTTTAGCAGTATGCTGACATGAAAGAAAAGTTCAGCTATGTTGTTTAATTGTGTATACACCAGTGCTAGGCAACTCTCCAAACCTTACTGTAAACATTGTTTAAGGTTCATCCAGCTCAGCACGATAATGAAGCTTGAGCTTTTTAGGCTTAGCTTTTAATGACAGTTACTTTTCTTTATAGCTTTATATTTACCTCTTCTGAAGCACAGTTAGAGGCATCATACCAGGCTGACCTTTTTCTTTTACAGGTTGATAGGCTGTCCTCTAAAGCCCTTGTCTAATACTCTGTTTACATCGTGTTGTTTTCCTGGATGGAGAACTGATCTATTGTCTTTTGTTAGTTTGTCTGGAGAACATATTCATCCCTGCCTAACAAATGGCAATATTACATTAGTAAGGAAAGAAGTGCATATTCAACAAACGTGGTGTTGAAAACTTTAATGGAGCCAAAAATACTTAAAAGTTCCACGAAAAGTATGGTTACTCTGAAAATATCATTCATGTTCTAACAAGTATGTATGCATATAATAATGTAAAACTGGCACCATTACCTCTAATGTATAATCATTATGAAGTTATTTTTGTTAATATAAAGACATCTTCAACTACAAAAATATACATCTGAGACCTAAAATACAGGACATGTGCTTCTTCAGTGGCTAGTTGTTCAAAGTGCAGACTGAGTGTGTGTAGGCAGAAAATTATGAGCTAAAGAACAGTGCATTCCTAAACTTCAGTTCAATTTAAGAAGGAAGTTCATTTATTGCTGAAAGAACATAATTTACAGTGTTCCAAGTTTCTATTATATAAGTGCTGCTGCATTTTATTTTCTGTAAATGGCTTTTATTTTGCAACATAACAGAAAAATCAGTATTGTATTTATCCAACTCCAACTATATATTTCTAAAAACTCACACAAAGTACAGCACATCAACATTTTAATCTATGTGCTTGTCAGAATCTAAGCAATTCAGAGCTCTGGTAAAGACAGGCAAAATACTTCAGACTTGATCTGCAAAGGTCAGATAGAACTTCAGATTTTTAATCATGTGAATATTCTTAACTACAATTATTAAGTTCCAAATGCTGTTTTCATGATTAAGCATTTTATGAATTGTGACGCAGAGCTGAAGGTAGTTAAAACTGACAGAAATAAAGTATTAGCAAAAAACACCATCTCTGTTGCATCTGAGATGTATATATAGGTCTTCTGACAATGAGATTAATGTGTTGCACTGCTCTTTATCAGGCCTGCAATGAGCCTGACATTATCTCAGAACACTGGAGATTTCCCTAATAGTACCCATTAGTCACAGGATACTGAACTCACAGAATGCAACAAAATTTTAAAAAAAGTAGTAGTCTACCTTAAACCCAAGGATTATCACACAAAACACTTCGACTATCCCTTTTGCTTATTCCTAAGGGCACTTGGTGCCCTGGGTTTCCCTGAGCCGGCTGCGGCTGAGCCCTCACACCGATGCCGGGCCTGTGTGCAGAGCTGCCAGCCGGCTCCAAGGGGACGAAGAGGAGTGAACAATAAACTGCAGCAATTGCCAAGTACCGTCCAGTGTGCCACACCCAGCTTCCAGAGACAGCCCTCCTGACCACCTGGGCTCGGAGCAACAGAACACCAAACAAAAAAACAAATATAACAAAATCTACTTTTCCTTTACAGTGCATTTCATTACAAATAAACATGCTCTTCTATTGCTTTCTGAACATTTGGCTGGATCCTCAGCAACTTCTTACATCGCTCAAAGGCAACAGAGAATGGTCTCCCTGAGAGCTGTTTAGCTAAAATCATGATCATCACCTTGCCTGGCACAACAACGCTCCAGGAAGGCAGGAATATCATGGGAAGAAAACAAGATAGAAGGGGTCCAACACCCCTCATTAAATCTGCCCAGAATGGGGCTTCAGCTTGTACTGAAAATGGATTCAGGAAGAGTGAGCAGATTTGACACTACAGAAAGAGCATCCACTTGAGGACCAAATGGCTCCCTTGTAGCTGCAAGGGTCTGGGTCACTGTGAGAATGAGAAGCCAGCAAATTATTGTACATCTTAGTTGCAACAAAGTTCAGCAATTTATTTTTTGTTATCAGCAACTTTTTTTTCATAAAAGACCACTGACAGTGCCTTACTGAATGCTTTTGTGCAGATGCTAGTAAGATTTTAGGGATATTTGCTCTTTCCTCGCTGATACAAGTTGGTATGTTTGGAAATTAATTGCCTAAAATCAGAAATTCCAAACTTAATTGGAATGAAAAAAAAAATGTAAAAAGAAATTAAGAATAGATACTTCAAGTGTCAAACATAAAAGTCTTATAATAAATTAATGCAAGGAAAAATCTTTTTTTCTTAAAGAATTATTACTAAAATCCAATAAAGACCAGGAAATACGAACATACACATTTAAACGCTTCATATATTTATGCTCCAATGCATCTCTGGAAAAAGAAAACACAGATTGTTTACCCAGCATAATGCTCTCTTTAACTAGAAAAATATTTAATTTCAAGTATTCCTAATGTGTAACTTGATTCTCAGTTCTTAGCTACATATCAGTCATGGGATACATTCCACAGTTATGAAGTATTACCTTGAGAGATTTCACGCTTTCAAGCACACGGCCAATTTCTGCCCTGGGATGCAAACGTACAATTCTCTTTGAAGTCTCTAAGAGTCACAGAAGTAGAACATGCTGCACACTGTAACTGAGTTTTTTCTGTATTTAGCGTCAAATTCTACTCAGCATTACTTATTTAACTCCTCTCCCCTCCATTTTAATTGGAGGGCTACAACTGAGCAGAGTTGGTCTCTCATGCCAACACTTACTGTATTTAAATCAAATATACGTCTATATATGCATCATAGTAAATGTGGCTTTTATAAAGCTAAGCAACTTCATATTCATTCCTCTGTATAACAATTTTTTACTTCTAAAACTCTAGGTATTTAATTAAATGTGTTAATATAGTTACACTCATGTAATTACTTGTGTTTTTCACTACTGCACAACCTAGAAACCTTTCAATTTAAAATTAAGTCCAAGATATCTGTGTCATTTCAGTACTTATATTTCTCAAGAAAAGAGACATCAAAAAGAATGCAGAGAAATCTCATCTGTGTTCTGCCAAGTGCTCTGTAGCCCAGTCCCAAATACTGCAGGCAGGCAAAATGCTCACTTAGTGAAGTGAGTAAGTATTTGTTGTACATTTATTTACTTCTGCTATTACTGCATTTAGTAATATAATTAAAACGATTAAAATCATTAATTAGAGGACAATATAGTTAATAGAGTTTTAGGTGACACAAGTTTAGCACACTGAGTTAGCTTAATTAAGTCTTGTCTACGTTTGGAAAATTACCAGAACTACTCTGAAATAACCCTGGATAGGGATGTGTAGATACATGAACATCTATATGGGAATTTAATATGCTCAATAATGCCAGCATTTTCTTATACATTCCATTATATTTTTAAGTGCAGACAAGCTCTAAACTTGTTAGCATCAATATTCTTTGCCATTGACAGCTTTTACTCTCTAACCCTCCAGCGTGTTTACCTCAGTATCATCAAACCTTTAAGGCTTCGTCCTGGAAAGAAGCAGGAACAGAAGCTTCGTGCATCCATTTACAGATTTAAATTTAACAACATCTACAAGTAACGCTGTGACAAGGCAATCACCTTGCAGAAGAAGAATTCCTTTTCTTGTTTAGCAGGCTTTGAAAGTGGATTAAGCTGTTTTGGTTAATGGCACTTTTTTTTTCAAGAAGAAAGCTCTGTCCACTTGAAACTGGGGATAAATTTTCCAGAATATCTAACAAATCCTTATACCTGGCCTTCAACCAGTGCTCGCTGAGCTAGTACTGTGCCCAGTGCTGGCACAGCAGTCACCTCTCAAGGATCCCTGCTGTCAGAATCAAGGAACTAGATGCCAAATATCATTCTCAGGGGATGACTGCACACAAGAGAGATGCAGGATGAAACTATATGCTGCAAAACTCTGAGATTTTATCATTTTTGAGTGTTAATATCACCAATATAATCTGTGATTAAAAAAAATAAACAAATCAACACCCAGAAGAAAGAAAACCAAAAGCTACACAACAGAGACGTTAAACCTGAACAAAATAAAATGTATCTTCTCTTGTTTGGATGTAGTTATAGCTTCAGGACAGCATACTCAAAGTGCAAAATCACTCTGCATTATTTGCAACTCCTCCATAAAACTGAAGCCCTCTTGTGGGCTCTGTTGCTCCACAAGGGTAGACTGTGACATAAAACACAAACTCTTTGTGCCACTCCTTTGAACTATCATGATCTCCACCACCACCAAAGGCCATAACACACATTAATTCTGGCCACCTTACATAAAATGGATTAAAATATACAGATCATTCTATTTCAGTTATAGAAACTGCAAATGCTATCTGCAGTGATGACTTGAACACTTCCAACCTGCTCTTGGTCCTGCTTTTTCCTCCAAGTGATATTAATTGAAACACAAAGCCCACCTCTCTGGTCACTAAAGCAGGCTAGAATCTTATTTCTAGTCCAAACATGGGATCTCCTCAGGCTGCAGTGATGGACCTTAGCCTTGAGCTGACTGACACACAACCAGAGCAGGGTGTTTGGACACATAAGGGTTCTGGCATAGTACAAACTGCACAAATGAGCAAGGAAAACTTTAATGTAAGAAAGCATGTCTCTCTATTCATTAAGTCTAAAGACAAAAGAATATGTTACTATAATTTCTAAGTTTCACTCTGACTGATACACTGCATAATTTCAACTGAGCTCCATTCCCCATGCATACTCTTCTGATCTTTTATATTGAGATGGGAGCCTTTTGGGTTTCTTTTCTGTTTAGCCACTTCTGCTAGGAGCAGTGATATTCTAAGTGGATACTAACTCCATTTAGTCTTTTCTATACTGTATATTTTATTGGATTCAGATTCATGCCATGCCCATCACAATAAGAGAATTTATGAACATATAAAACATCAAAAAGAATTGCAACACCACCACAATGCTTGAGAGAGTGTTCAGGAAGTTCTTGCATTTACTCTAGCTTCAGTGTAATAAGAGAACAAATGTATAAACTACAAGAAGTAAAAAGAAACACCAAACTCTTCAGTTTTGAGCAGTTTACCTCTGTAACGTTATATCCAGCATCACAACAGGACTGCAGAAGATAAGAGGCAAAGATAACTGTCACATTTGCCCTAGGAACACCATTTGTCCTCTCACAATCTGTATAAAACGAGGCCTTACCCAGAGGTCTTGTCTGTCTGTTCCCTATAATCATCCATTGTTTTTGTAAAAGTAACCTTTTATTCCTGCTGAACTTTAGCAGTCCCCAAACTGAGTTCTTGCAGAATACTGCCTTCAATCTCCTTTTGTTGGAGATGCAACTCCCCATGGATGGCCTGGCAGCTGGAGGTGTCTTCTTGTGCCATGCTCTGGCACACATGCCACAGCCTCTCCACTGAATTTGGCTTTTGCCCTTCTCTGCTCTTTTCTTCACTTATTCTTTTCCCTTATCTGTTCCCTACAGCATTTTTTCCTCTTTCAAAATTAGTTTTCCTTACATTTTCTCTCCATTTGGCTTTGTACTTTTCAGTTACCTATTCCTCTTTTCCTATTTCAAATGACAACACAAGGCTCAAGAGACAGGTCTACAGCCAGCTTTTCAGAGCCTATTTGAGCCATTTCCAGAGACAAGCTCTGTGCTGAAGGCAGAGAAATCAAACTGGAACAGTTCTCAAACTGGAACCATCTCCCTTCTCTGCAAACCCACCACTCTCGAGACCAGGTGCTCTGGGCCTCAATGTGGCAGCAAGGACTAACAGTGGGTAGCTCTAAAGGTCACTTCCATGAGGCCAGCATTAAATAAAACTACAGAACCCAGACTACTTCTCTGCTGTTATCTCACTGGCATTCCGAGACATGATTTCCTTTCCTCTTTTCCACATGTTATTCCTGTAAGTATCAATTATCAAAAGATTCTCACTAAAACTGTGAAACATTTGTCACTCCCAGATACAGCTTTCTACTCCCAGAAATCCCAGCTCAGTCTCCCAACATCCTCCAATAATTAGGCAAGCCAGAGTTGCTCAAATTTGTACACAGCCCTTGATACTGGTGAGCCTTCTTTCCTCTGTCTCCAAGGCATCCAGAGGCTCCTGAACTCTGCTTTAAAGCTACAGGCTGTCTGCTACAGTCTGGAGATTTTCCAGACCATTTAAACTGAAAAACGGGGGGCTGTAATGAAATAAATATTCAAGTTAAGATTATGTTTATTATTTCTTGACATAAAAGGAAGATTCTGGTGCATGATTTTTCTGCAAAGACTAGATTTTAGGGACACTTAAACTAAAGAACACATGGAGCTCAGTATCAGTGTCAAGAGAAGGACTGAAGTCCTAATTTATGAAAAAATCACAAACTAGTGCCCATTTTACACATGAATGCCTTCATTACACAGACAGCAACACAGAATATTTTGTAAATAGTACATGTACATCCATACTTTACTAGTTGCCCGATATCTAAATTACTTGAAGCACAGGCTATCCTGCAGAGTAGGCACCACACTCTCAAAGATCAAAGAACAATAATAACGAGTCAATCTGGGAAATTGAACCAACTATGAATATTTTTTAACAATGAGTAGGTAAATCTAAACCAGTCTACATATCCAACACATTTTAAAAATGTGTGCATACAAGCACCACCAGAGCAGTGGAATGTGCAGCATCCTCCCTGGATGACAACAGTAGCACAGTTTCCGTCAACGAGAAGGACAGAATACATTTTGGAAGACAACACTCAGATAAACTACTACTTTTAAAAGGTGTGCCACAGAAATGCCAGGAGTTCTGCTGTTTGGCACATACATATTTCTAAACTTCATATAAATATCAGTAAAAGAGCAGCCATTTATACTGACCTTGACAGAGCTGACTAGAGTGTAAGTAAGCATGGAAAATGAGCCATTATATTTCATACGAATAAAAAAGGTATCTATTATTCATTTGATCATTATTCAATTATTCATCTGACATAGAATTCCACTTCCAATTTTAAAAGAAGGGGCAACAAATGTAAAATATGCATAGTTGCTTTTCTGCCTCGTCTGGGGGCAACATGGCGAAGTAAACTTTTGTCGTTCTCTTTCATTTTTACTGTGGCATTTTGCTATTTCTCCCAGAAAGCAGCATACCCACTCAGCATGTGTTACATGCTTGGTAACATTTCCCCCTGATCCCAGGCCCTCGACTAAATAAAGTTCCAAGGATAGCACTTAAAATTCCTAAGAGCAAAGACAACCCCAGTGCAAAAATACATCTTCATTTTTTTCCCAATTCAATATTTTTGGAAAAATCTGCACTTCTTTTTATAATTGGATAGCCTAGTCACCATCAAGGTAAGCACTCCACAACATATTAAAAAATAAAGAAGTATTCAACTGGTAACTTCTTTTCTGTTATAATGACTTGTAGTCATTGCTGCTATCTTTGCCTTTCTGGCAATGAAAGTCATCTTAGAGCTAACTTAATCCAGTGTTGGGTCCCTAAATTTATATTCTGGCACCCAACAAGAAACCTTATTTTCAGAATTAATGGACAACTACGATCAGTTTAGTTAGCAGTGTAAAAATGAACTGACATTTGGTGGGTTTTACATGTTTTTCTCATCACCAATCTGGTTGACAACCATAGCTGTGATTTTATTTTTTTTAAGATCTAGTAAAAGCAGCATCTTTAAGATTAACTCCAGGATTTGGGAACATGTGAGTTCCTATTATTATACCTGCCATTGAAAATCCCTAGAAAATCTGGGGGAGAGTATATAAAAGACACTGGAAAGAAGTGCTAATAAAAGCAGAGCGAGCTAAAGAAGTTGGGTGGGTGGCTTTGGAAGCCTTTCATGTATCCATAGCTCCTGCAGCTGATGAACTTACTGTAATTTGTAAAAAAAGTCATGTGAAATATAGCAGAACTGTTAGTGAAAAGCAATAAGAACATGTCAATTTTTCCAATTTTTTCTACTAGAAGAAATACTGCCTTCCTCAGTATTCTGCTGTATCTGTATAATGTGTGCTTGGAAAGAGACAAGATTTGGGGGTTAATTATTTAATTTTTAATCCATGTTCCAGACAAAAACTTACCAACACATTCAGATTTGATGCAGGAACAAGAAATGTCAGCCTAAAAAAGTGGTGTGGTATAAGAATGTATACAAGTCTCTCACAATTCACAGCATAATTTTGTAGCACTATAATCTTCTGCCAGGAGAAAAATAAATAGACAAACCTAAACCCTCAAATTTTAAGCTGTTTAAACAATATATTTGCTAAAATGGGATAAGGGAATTTGCATGATTTATGATTATTGAAATGTCATTTGCATATTTGTATAATGCATGTTCTGTTAAACAGAAAAAGGGATTTCCTTCTACACCTTTCCTTTCCAAATTCCATAGCACAGCTTACAAGGATGGAACATGGAAGGAACAGTAACAGTTTCTTTAGAGCCTCTTATGCTGACGGATGGCTACCAGGGCCAGCCAGCCTTACAGAATCACACACTGCTTTGGGAAGGACAACTGGAGGTCATACAGCCTGACTTCCCCCCAAGAGCAGGCTGCTGAGGACCTTGTCCAGTTGAGTTTTTTACCATCTCCAAGAGATTCCAGAGCTTCTCTCAGTACCTTCAGGTTACACTTACGGCGAAAAAAAATTTTTCTCCGTATCTAATTACAATTTTCTTATGTCCTAACTTGTGTTCACTGTGTTGCACCCCACTGCCTATTCCCCTCTCTGATAAAGCTACCAGCTCTGTAGACAAGGGGAGGGCAGTGAATGTCATGCCTGGACCAAGTGCAGCACTACCAGTCGCTATACTTTATTATAGTGACTTTTTACCTCAAAGAAGTGCAAAGTTTTGCACCTGTAAAGGAAGAGTCCCTTGAAATTATGTCAGCTGAGAACTGGCTGGCTGAGGAGCAGCTCTGCTGGAACACACCTGGGGGCTATGGCACACAGCCAGCCAAGCATAAGCCAGCAGCGTGCTCTGGTGTTCCTGCTGGGCTGCATTCAGAAAGGGAGGTGGCTGTCCCCCATTTGAAAGGCTCCTTTCAGAATCCCACATGCAGTTTTGAGCCCCCAGTAAACAGCACTGATAAGCCAGAGTGAGTTCAGTGCAGGACTGTCAAGAGAGCTGGAGGCTGGATCACATATTCTGTGAAGAGCTGAAAGAACTGGGTTTGCTCAGGCTGGAGAAATGGAGGTTTGGCGGGAGTTAATAGCAGCTTTCCTTTTATAGAATGGAAATTTATGAGGAGGTTATCAAGGAGAAGGGGCCAGGTTCTTACAGTGGTCCACAGTGTGAGGATAAGCCAATGAGCTTAAGTTGAAAAAGGAGAGGTTCAGACTGGAAATAAGGAAAAAAATCATTACAAGAATAGCTAGCACTGAAACAGGTTGTGCTGAGAGGCTGTGCATCTCCATCCTTGGAGACTTTCTAGAACAGCCTGAATAATGCTCTAAGCAACCTGGTCTGATCTTCTAGACAAACCTGATTTGAGCAGAAAGCTGATTTAGAGAGCTCCTGGAGTCCCTTCCAACCTGAATTATCCTGTGATCCTATCCCCGTGCATCTCCAAGAAGTGTCTGTCTCCACTTTTTCAATGCATTCTTATTTTACACATTTAGACAGGAATTAGATTTCCCCTCAGCCTTTTCTTCTTAAAATGGCCCGCTCTTCTAAATAAAGCCATTTGTAGGACTTGGGCATAAAACAGGGAAATACCCATATTCATCAGAGAAATCACCCAAATACAGATGTGGAAAGAGTAGAGAACAACCTAAATATAAACACTGTGAATACAGTCCAGTAAAAGGCCTGAGCAGTGAGAATAGTGAATTGGGGAAAGAAATTTGGGACTGAGAACAGAGAAACTCCTTCTATAATCCAAGCTTCCTGTGTTCAGGGAAAATGGAGTTTGACTACTCTGTCATTTATTCAAACACATCAAAGAAACTACTACATATAGCCCTTTTTTCCAGCTACCTGGGACAATAATAATCTGAGCCTTTGGACAACTGACTAGGTCAAAAGAAGTAAGAGGCATTCTGGAGTCTTTGACCCTGATAGGAGCCAAGATGTCCCTATGTATTCCCCTCACTTTCATGTGCAACAGTCAAAAGCAAATGGTCACTAATCAGGAAAGCTATCTGGAGGAAACCAGAGGGCCACTGACACTATTCAAAAAAATCAAAGTTTGTATCATAAACCCTTCTTTAATGTTTTTTCTAGGAGACAGAATGTTTTAGCTAGTACTTTTCCAAATGAGTCACTAACACCCTTGTCTTAATTCTGCAGCTGCTGCTAATTTGAAGTGCCAGTCTTCTCCCCTCTTTCCCCAGAATGAAATAAAATATCAATGTTGCACTGTGCTGAAAATGGAAAGTTAGATGTAACACTACGCTACAAGGCCTCTGGAAGTTTCATTTACATTTGATTCTCTCTTTCCTCCCAGGGCTATACCTAACTTAAGCCCTCTCAGCAAATTATGTCACACTTACCTCCACAATCACTGGTCCTAAGAACGAAAAACAGACTCAAAAGGTTTTTTAACACTTAGTGCACCAACATCTAACACAATTTAAAACAATAAAAAAGAAGATAAAGTAATAGAAAAATTATGTTAACAGTTATCTGCATTTATGTGTAATCAGCAGCCCCAGAAAACCTTTTATCCAGAAAATGTCCACAGCGCCACTGCGTGAGACAAAAGTGAGACCCAAGGGGGTGGACTTCTTTTGGAGACAACTTCAACCATAGCCATGCAAATCCCAAACTTCTTAATTATCTCCTTAGTTGCTCCACTGTAAAAAGGTACTGCATCTGGGGGGTTTGGGCTTAGTTTTCAGCCAGACTGGTTTCTTGATTCAGCTCATTGACCAACCATACAAATGCTAGGGCCAGCACAGGGGGAGGAATGGGTTGTGGGGAGCAATGAGGGAAGACAAGATTGCCCTTTTTGGCTGCTGTGCATAGTTATGTAAAATTAAAGTGATTATGTAGCTATGGCCCAAGGGATAGAAGAGGTCACAGATACTACCACAGCCTATAAACTGCTGTGGAAGTAGTGTCAGTGTGTGTTGCCAAGACACAAGCACAGGAATTCATTTCTTAACCTGTTGTAAAATCCACAAAGTGAAGGCTGTTCACTCTACCTCTCTAGAAAACCTCAATACTTCCCTCTCAATGCACAAGAGTCACACCAAACATTTTGCATTCCATTTTGTATCAGTAAGCTCTGTTTATCTACCTGGAATGATTCTGAAGCATTTCTCACAGGCCTTACATGCATGCTGAGATTTCAGAAATTTAGCTTAAATATATTTTGAATTGTTTTCATCAAGTCAGAGCAACTGAGACTAAACTTTTTTAAAATCATTGTTAATTGCTCTTGATTATGGAAGACTGAAACTGAAATACATAACTGTACCAAGATATACTTTCCCATTTATTACTACACCTTTGTTCAAACTTCTTTACTACTATCACAATCACATTTCTTTCATTAGGAGCACTGTGTCAGCAGCAGCAATTACCTTTCTGAGTGATGCATCTACTATCAACATTGATAACTCAAACTTTGCTACTTGGGCTTCAAAGCAGATGAAAAATTGTGTCCAAGGTGTTTTTTGTTGTACATTCTAAAAAGATGTATTTCTAAAAGGTTTTATAGAAAAATAGATTTAGAAAACAATGCTTTACTACATTGTATTATTCTTCATTGGAAAACATTAATAATTTTGCCTACCTTTTCTTTGTTCTCTCAACACTGAGTGGAAGCTCAGAAATTTACTAAGGAAATTTCATCCTTGAGACTGAGACCTAGAGACTTATGCTCTTACTAGAAGCAAAGCATTTAAAAGTATATAGCACGTTCAATTCTGGTTTAAAAGTAATGGGAAAAAAGACTACTATCATTATGAAGAGCACCAGCTGCATTTTGAAAAAAACATACTTTAAAGAACTGTTTTATTCAAAGAAAATTAGCTTTTCCCCACACAAACTTATTGCACACCTTTCATGACTGCCTTGGGATCCTGTGCTGAGGGTAAAGCTAGAAAATACACTAGCACAAATCAGATATTGTGTAATTCTGGCTTCTTACAGCTGTTGCCTACCTACTGGATATAAACTTCACGTTCACAAACCCGGTGCCTGGAGGGAGTTAATCAAAATACAGAAGGAAAACAGCACTGAATGTATGTCTCAAGACTATTTCAAGTCATGTATGGATTTATCACTTTTCTGTTCAGGTCAATCTCATAAGACCATCAGGACCTGCTCATATGTCTGCAGTAAAGATACTACAGAATCACAAAGAGGGACCAAGATTTTGTTGACATTTGTTAAATGATTCAATTCATGCAGTATCAAATTAAGTCCCAAGCATGAGGTACTCTATGGATGAGTTTAGTCTCAAACTTCTAGAAGCTACAAAGCTAATAAGAACCTGTAATTTCCACCATTGATCCAGTGGAGAAGTATTTTTTACTTTGTCATTTGCAAATTCAGTCTGTAGCATGAGTATATTTATCCCTCTCTATACTTATTTATCCCTCTCTATGAGGAGGTTGGATTCACGGAGGAAAGCTGTGGCTTTTTAAAATCTCTTTTTAACAGAGTCCCTAGGAGAAAAATTCAGAATTAACACACCTTATGGATGCCATTGTGTGATTGAGGCTGGAATCAAGGAAAAGCAGCAATCTCTGAAGTTGCACTCCCTAACTTTTGCTCCTCTGAAGTGAAGATTATGACCATCATAGCATTGCAAATCACCTCCAAATTAAGCATGATCAGCATAACCGAACCATAAATCAAGTTTCTAGTAAATGCTGCTTATTTGAAATGAAAGGCAAAACTCATGTTGACTTCAATGAAGCCAGTCTTCAAGATGATGATGGTGTGAAATGTTTCTACAGTTCATGTTCCATTATCAGAATTATTCAGAGTTACAACGATGTACACTAAAATACACAATATGAACACTTGCAGAGCTTTGTATGAACTTTGCTCAACCCATTTTCAGAGAGGCTTTTGCATATATAAGCATTATTCTAGCAAGAGTTTCTAGAAATACTTCACGAAGGGCATATTTCTAGTTCATCACAGGCTACCTGAACCAAACCTTAGAAGTTCAAAGTAGCTATAACTGGGATAGAGACGCCCCTCACAAAACAAGCTGGCTGGAACAATCACGTAGAGCAATCATTGTGACTGATGACGAAAAGTTACCGGTCTGATGCATGGATGTAAACAGACGTTCTCAGTTTTGGACCGGGATGTTTGGAAGAAGAGAAAACGCTCTTTCTAGATAATACTCTTAGTTTCTCTCTTTTTTCCATCCTCTGAAATAATTCTATAGAGTCAGATAGATTCTCTTACCACCAAAATGCTCAAGTTTTTCTTAAAATTGGTAGATTTTTACAATTCTTTCCCTTCCACAGTACAGAATATGTCTGGAAGGAATTCTCTGCATAGTTGCACAATAAACCTCCAGCCTGTATGGAATGAGAGAGAACACATTCAAGAAGCTGAGGAGGATAATGGGATCAGGTAACTGTGCGGAGACAAAAAGTTTGCCTGCAACTAACCTGTGCTTTTCTTTTATTTCAGTGAATTTCTAAGCTCAGTCAAGCACCACAGAGCTCACAACTAGGGACAATGGATGCAACTTCCCAGAACATAAAACATGCAAATTACTTCTGTCCAACCTTATAAACATGCGTACTCTGCTTTACTGTAAACTTGTCTTTTACTATGTACAGATTTTGCAGTCTTAGTGCATACAGACTAAACCTAACCAAACTGATTAGAATTAGTAATCATTGATACTGACGAAAATCAGCTCATAAGCTACTGAAACTTTTTAAAGGGTGACAGACCTTGGTGAAGAATGTAGTGCCAAGGCACACATTAGCAGTGAACAATTAGCAGGTCCTACTTCTTCTGCTTTAGAAGCTGAAGGTTCTACATCGGTCTATTAATTTCATATACTGACACTAAATTGCAGCTTATCCAGTGTCTGCCAATATGACAATTTCATGTCTACTTGGTTTAATACTGTTAACTGATTTCCTTCTTACTCTGCCATCAACAAGCTTGGATAAAAATTAAATGTTCCCCTTTTAAAGTTTGTTGTCAACAACCTGAAAACAAGGTTTTGACATGGCAGAAACTGCTTGCTCACTACAGTTTATATCAATCTACAGTCCTGCCTACAAACCCACACAACTTCTAGAAATATTGGTTCTTCTCAGAGCTGCCAAAGCACCAGTTTCGCAGCTACCAAATGACAAAGTTCAAAGCCCACTTAAAGATAATTCAGCAAGATTCACAAGACTTCATTAGTTCTAGGTTTTGTTACCTAATACCACACAAAATAACTAGAATTCAAGTATCACATAGCTATTATCTACGACTACTAAATGCTTACACTTTAGATATGCCATGCTATCTATAGGAAATGTTGCCATCTTCCACAAACTCTCTCTTACCCAAAGAGCTTTACTTTATGACACACAAGCCTACTAGTGGAATTACTCATATTGCTTCATTACTCTCCAAGGGAATACCAGTAATACAGGTAGTTATCACAATTTAGTTGTAAACTGTTGTGTGCATTTTGACCCTGAATTCCATTTGATATGGGAAAACAAAACATAGACTCACTTTTATTTCTTACTTGACCAAAGCAAACAGATTGTGGCCTAAACATGTCTCTATGTAAACACTGTTTATGTGTACTCTGTCTTGTTAAATATTACAATACTCTGCCTGGCACAGCCAGGTTTAACTCCTGGGCAGACAGGCCTTTAAGCACAGGTAGAACATATGTATCTTAATGAAAATAATTTTCCAAAACATTGAAATAAAAAAACTCTCAATTATTAAGTAAAGTATACTTCAAGTATGGAAATTAGATACAATTGAGTTGAAATTTGAAAAGCAATGTTACAGAAATATGGTTAAAGAAAGCACCTAAACAGTTAGAAACATCCACTGAACTTGGAAAATATTTTTTATGCTCTCTGATTAGCCATACAATGCTGCAATACAGGAGCTGTCCTAAAACATACACTCATTACAAGACAAAATTTAGCAGATATGTCAAATATATCATTCCAGAGTAAAAACTGTCCTAAAAATGAAGGTCTTACAAGCTTCAACTTAAAGCCATTTCAAACTGTTTTCACTGTCATAATGATATTTCATTTTAGAAGGCTTCTTCCAATGTTAATTTTGTTCTTTTCATTTAAGTCTATGGTTTCACTAAACTGTTTTGATGCTGAGCTCCCTAAGACTAAAGGGAGGGAGGTGCTGAATCACAGCAAATGTTTATATTTCCTCACAGAATATATCACTGAACCAGCTTAAATACTTCATGAATAAGACTGTGAAGATCATAAAAGTCAAATACAAAATCTGTTTTTTAAAATCTGTAACATATTAATATCTATTAAAATAGTTGACCACATCAACATTTTAACCTAAAGAGCCATTAGGAATGTATGCAATTTATCCAATGAGTGTTTTTGAGCGCTACGCAGAAAAATCCGTCTTCAAGCAATTCCTGTAATCTCCTAGTTATTGATTTGCAGATTATTAGTCAGCAGATTTTCCATCATTATTTAAATAAGGAGAAGATGAGAAGCAGAACTTCTGGTTTAGGAGATTTTCCTACCTCCCCCAGTATAATCATGTACTATTACCCATTGTTCATTCAGCAAAGGCAATTCACTTCTATTATCATTTGTGTTTAATAAAACCAAAGATTTCTCCAGAATTACTGAAAGAGTGGACAGTGAGCTGTTTTAGGGCCCAAAGAACAGAGCAGTTAAAAACTACAAATTAAATTAATATTTCCACCTGTTCAGAGGGGATCCATAGTGGACAGATTGCTTATATTACTGGATTCTACATACTTGAGTATCAAAACCTACAGCCACTGGTCCCTCTATCTATACCAAGGACACACCTATTTTTCTTTTATTTCTTTTATAAAATCAAGATCTCTGAAAACAGGAAATTTTCACTGGATTTCAGATATCTCATTTCATGTGTGTAGGTCAAATGGCTCTGTGTTCTCTCTGCTGAAACAGCAATGTAATTTCAGGCTGTATAATTTTATAGCAAAGACTGCAAGACAGTTTGAAGATGTCATTGACTGTAATACAAATCAATATTAAATTATCTGTACAGGAAACATTTTCAAAAGACAGCCCATCATGTTTTCTCATAGGATCATGGATTTCTAGGATCATTCTTTACTAACTACTATAAGCTATCAGAGTTTATCTCCCTGTTCAATTATTTACAGGTCAAAACAGCCAAGTGATACTGCTTTATATATATTCCACATTATGTACTTAGTTTGTAACTTACTATTGCCACACAAAACCATGAAGGCAAAAGTTTCTGAAAAAAGGCATTTGTTTCATTTGAGAATGTACATTTAGTCATACAGCTAAGTGATGCAAAAAGCTGTCCTTTAGGTATTCCACCTTTCTTTAAAATAATGCATTAAATATATATATGTAAACAATACTGCAGTGATTACTCTGCAGCTTAATCTTTAAATGGCTATAGTCTGTGCATCTTTAGCCTTAATGTCAATTACACATTTAACAGATTAGTAATTTCAAATCACCTAAAGACCTTCATCATATTTCTATCAATTTCTGTATATATGAAAGCACATTTCAAAGCCTCCTCATTGCTGCCTTGTAAAATGTCTCATGACTGTCAAATGGAATTTATTTTTCAGCCAAGCAGTCTAAAATACATTTCACAATACAGTAACACAAACACAATAAAAAGAAGAGCCTATCAAGTGTGCAGATAAAGGGAAGGGAATTCTTTCCTATCACTGCCAAAGAGGCAAGGCAGTTCATTAGCGAAAAAAAAAAAAAAAAAGAAAAATCACAACCAAACCCACACCACGGTAATAACCTCTAAAAAAAGTTCACACATGGAAGCCTCATATGGGTCTGTTTTGATTTGTGATGAGTGTCACTGGTGGTTGGAAAGGCTTATGCTAAATGTTCCAGACAGCTGATGCAACCACCTCTGCATCTGCCGGTTTGCAGCATGATGCTTCTAGAGCAGTGGGGCTGGCTGCCCTTAAAGACTTGACGGAGAAAGGGAAAAAGGTGGAGATCCTCCACCGCAGGAACTACTAACATCAATATCCCCGCAAACAGCAGCTACCCGTGTACAACATTAATCATCACGAGCTGGACCCTAAATGCGTTTTTTAATCCAGTTTGAAAACTGCGAGGTGGCAGCTCACAAAGGTCCAACTCCACAGACAATGAGTATCCACCCGAATCCAACAGCTTCCCCAATGCCCGTATTTAACTGGAATTACGGCCATCCCCATCGCAGCAGCAAGCACGCCCTGCCGCCCCTCGGGATGTCACAGCACCCCCGCCGTGGCTGAGGCACGGCCATGGCAGCCCCAGCCTGCCGAACTTCGGGTCCTCTCCCCGCCTTCCAGGGGCTGCCATGGGCGAAGGCAGCGGGAGCGCGGCCCTCAGCGCTCCGCTCCGCGGCGAGGTGGCCGAGGACGTGGTTGGGAAGGAGGAGACACGCCGAGAGCCCTGGGGAAGAGGAGGGACCGACAGCGGGAGGGGAAAGGCGAGAGGGGAGTCGGGTCGGAGGCTGCACGGTCGGGAGCGAGAAGAAGGGGTGGAAGCCCGGCGGGGGCTCCCGGGGTGGCGGCGGGCGGCAGGAAGGGGCTGCGGGCTCTTTCCTGTCTCCGTCCCCCGGTGCCGCCTGACCGCCTCCCCCGGGCCGTGCCCCGGCCGCGGAGCTCCCGCCCCGGCTCGGCCCTGTCCGGCCGCCCGGAGCGGGGCCAGCCCCAGACCCGCCGCGCCGCCCGGCGTGCCGGACCCTACCTTCGCCTGCAGATACTGGGGGTAGTAGTAGGTGGTGTACTGGGGGTACATCTGCTGTTTCCACACTTTGCCCATGAAGCTGGANAGCGGAGCGGAGGCTTTCCACGTTCTGGAGGAGAGGAGGAGGAGGAGGGAGGCTGCAGTGGCCGTATCGCGCCCGGCTCGGCTCTGACCTAATTAGCCCGGCTGTGCTTTGTTATCGCCTTCCCTCTTTTGTGCATCCCGCTGCTGAGCAGTGGTGCAGGGCACAAGCTGGAGGGGAAAACTGGGTACAATTTTGGAAAACCAAATTTGGCTTCAATTCCGCCTGACGGTACAGGGTCCATTTATCTGCCGGAGCAGAAGAGACTGCAGTGCTAAAATCAGTTTACAGAGCAGCAGCCACAAAGCCAGACCAAATTCTCTAGCACGTTCTTAAATTTGTACTTTAGCCAGTGGTGCTGAGTTCTCCATCAGGAAACGCTCCTGTTCTAGACAATAATAGCTATATTTTTTCACTTGAATATTTTCTCTGTGAAAGCTAATTTCCTGAACATTAGAAGTAGGGACCGGCAGCATACTATGCTCTTCTGTTATGTGTAAAAAAATCAGTCCAGTGGGTTTACTTCTGACAAATCCATCTCTTTTCAACCCAAAGATAAGACGATCCTCAGAGCATTAAGCAGATGCCATTTCTTTGTCACATTAATCACAATCATTTTTGTATTGCAGCACCGTCTGATTAATAAAACATGTGTATAAGGCCCGCCAAAACTGCTGGTTTTATTAACNCCTCTCCTGCCTCTTCCTCTCAGGCGGCGGCGGCTGCTGCTCCTGGGCCGAGCTCAGACCTTCCTCCACCCAAAAGCCACAGCGGAGCGGAGCGGGGGCAGGCACTCTCGCTCTCTGCCCGNGTCTAGCACGTTCTTAAATTTGTACTTTAGCCAGTGGTGCTGAGTTCTCCATCAGGAAACGCTCCTGTTCTAGACAACAATAGCTATATTTTTTCACTTGAATATTTTCTCTGTGAAAGCTAATTTCCTGAACATTAGAAGTAGGGACCGGCAGCATACTATGCTCTTCTGTTATGTGTGAAAAAATCAGTCCAGTGGGTTTACTTCTGACAAATCCATCTCTTTTCAACCCAAAGATAAGACGATCCTCAGAGCATTAAGCAGATGCCATTTCTTTGTCACATTAATCACAATCATTTTTGTATTGCAGCACCGTCTGATTAATAAAACATGTGTATAAGGCCCGCCAAAACTGCTGGTTTTATTAACATCAGCCAAACTAAATGTGATAATAGCAGAAAGAAATATTAAAAACCTGAAGGATGTACAGGCATCCCAGGGTGATAGCAAAGGCAGCTTTTGTGCAGCCATGAGTCCCTGGCTGAGCAATGAGAGGTAACTGCAGATAGTCTTCCAAACTCCAGCTGAGCAGAGGACAATTACACAAATGACATTGCAGCTCTCCTTGCTAGCTATTAAGATCACGTTAAAAGTTGGGGTTTTTTTTCCCCAGGGAAGAGAATTGTACACACTTTGTGCTCCACACAGATTAAAGGACTAGTTGCACTTTTAGGAGAGGGCGTTTTCTCCAGAAAAGGCATGGGAGCTTTTGAGTTTTGGTTAGGTTTGGGGGGTTTGTTTGCATTGTGTTGGAGTGGTTTTTTGTTTGTTAGCACATGGCTAGAATAACTATGAAAACAAGGAGAAACACAGAAAACATAGGAGTTGGTAATGTCTTCTGTGAGAGGGACAAAGATCAAAGCTAGGAAAAAGCTGAGCAGAACAGAAATATCAGGTATTTGAGGGGGTTAAGAATGTGCATCTGGAGAAGCTGAAATGGCTGTGGCTAAAATCAGCTGTCTTCTGTTTACTGGCATTTATGCAGTGGAAAAAGCATACAGGCAGCAATTATCTCCAAAGAATGCCAGGTAATATGGCTCCAGGGTAGTGCATGGTCAGAGGAGAGCAGAATTGAAGTTTCAGAGCTTCATGGGGAAATGTGTTACTACAGCCCAGATACGTGAGGATACTGTTGTAGAGTGCTTTGAGAACTGCCAAATCGTGGTCTCAAATTCTTGGTTGAACTACAAAGAATGTGGTGCTGGCCTCTCATAAGCTGACAGGTTACGGGTGCTAGTACACTTAGTTTCCTTCTAAGAAAAACAAAGCAAAGAAGAAATAAAGACTGATGGATGCACTTTGTGGGGATTTTCCTGAGGAGCAGGAAAGAATGATATCTGAAAGAAAACATTATACTTAAGACATCTGGAAATAAGGAGTGTTTTCCTAGAATCCATTTTCATGTAAACAGCAACTGTGGTTGTCACAAGTACATTGTGCAATCCTGAATAAGGAGAGAAGCATCCAGAAGGGAAAAAAAAAAAAACAAAACAAAACCTAGAGGAAATGAGGAGAGGAGAAATGCAGCCTATATCATTCCAGTATTTACAACTGTAACAGTCTCCAGCTTAACTGTGTCAAGTTATAGGTAATGGCTGATGGCTGCCAGCGAGAGGAGCACAACGCACTCTGCCACAACGGCTCCTGGAAGTGAGCAAGACTGAAAGAGCAAATCTGGCTAAGAGAGTATTTGATTTCAACCATAACAGCTAAAGCTGATCTCCAAGTTCCTTCCCAGTCTCTCCTTGCAAAGACTTAGAACTTTCTCAAACAAAGTCTTTTGCTCTAGAGATTAATCTCATCCCCAAACATGTGTCACTGTTAATGTAATGATGAAACCAATTTGGTTCAATTTTCAACCAGAATATTTTCTAATTAAAGATCTTCTTCCACTGGAATATCTGTGAAGCTGACATTAAGTTCAAAATTCATAGTTTAATATTTACCATTGAATTTTAAAAATAAGCTTGCAACTTAATACTGCAAACTTTTACAGTGCAGTGATCCCAGTGATGATCATTGAGAGTTTGAAAATAATACTCAGTTTTTATTAAAAAAAGGTTAGAAGATATAATTATTTGTTGGAATCATTTACATGAGTGTCAGTTAGAGTAATTTTTAAATTTTTTAAAATTATAGTTAAGGTGTTTACTGAATTAATCAATTGAGAATTCTTGGGTCAAAAAAAATCGAATTTAGCCTCACACAAGGCAATATCTGCTTCTGTCTTTTTAATATGTTGATTATTCAGCCAACTTAGTAATATGAATGCAAGTTGTGCAATACAGACAGGATGTCATTGCAAATGAAACTTTAAACCAAATTACTAATTTCTTAACTTTTCATACTAATGGAAATGTTTGGATTTAATTACTTATTTTATGTTAGTTGCAAGGGCACATAAAAACTTTTAAATTGAAACAGTTTATGCCATCTGGTGGTACCAACTCCTGTCATCGTGACTAAATACAAGGTTTAGAATGCTTTCCCCATTTAAGCACCACACAAGGTATAGGATTAAGAAGGAAGATAAACACCAAGGTGTGTTCTGGAAGCAAAACAAAAGAGTAAAAAGCTAACCTCCTACAAAATGTTAAGGAAAACAGTACTCCATAATTTTGTGCATGGCCAGAGTTCACTGAGTATTAATGAAACAATATTAAATTCTACAGTTTTTTCCCTTTACATTACTTCTTTATCATGGATATTCTCTAACTGCTCAGGAGTGATTAAAATATGATGAAAACACAGTCAGGTTCCTGCTGCAAATGCCTGAGAAGCGCTGTATGTGCTGCCATTCAGAGGAGTTTTAGGGCAACTCAGTTGAACCCAATCACTGGTTATGCACTGACTCTAATAGTGTTGTAAGAGAAATCCCATTCATGCTGTACAGATTAACTTAAACATCAGCAGTTCTACCCTAAGGCAGAAAAAGTCAAATGCAATGCAGAATAGGAGGGAAATGTATTTAAACCATCTCACTTCAGGAAACAAGGGAACTGCTGTACTCTGCGCCATTTGTGGTCTTTGCTTTGGTTGAGCTGAAAGAGACAGACATGTTTATGCTGGAACCGTTATCGCTACGACACAGTCAGGGATCTTTGAACAAGACTTTTCTACTTAAGATACTAGCTTGAGTTTTGGGAGATCTTTCTTCAAAACCAGACGTACCACAGCATGTGGGTGAGAGGGTGAGCGTGTCGCTAAATTACCCTGTGCCTTACTTCTGTTTGCAAACTGTGTCAAACATTCACCCCATTCTTTGCCTGCGCAGGGCAACACAATCATTCGCTAAGAATCTGCCGAGTTCGATTCACATAAAAGGACTAAAACAAATGGAAGCAGCGGCAGTGCATCAGTTGTGAATGCAGAGAGGCCAGGTACTGCGTCCTAATTCACATACAAAGGTTAAAGCCGAGAATCTATTTTACATCCTCAGCACAGACAGAAATGCAGTGAGGTTTAAGCTGCCCACCAGAACTTCTTGCCTTCAACACACACTGTTCCAATTACTTGCAAAACCTCCTTGTTGTAATGCCACCCTCAGCCCCATCACAGGGCCTTGACTGCTTTGCAACACAAATGAAAGACTCTTCAATTTAGGTCGCACTAGGCCACACTCAAGCACAAAGGCTAAATAAACGGCCATTGTTCATGGGCCACCAAGATGAAAAGCACTTGATTGTTGTCATCAATTAAATCAGCTCTCTAGCTTTAGTGGCTATTAACCCTTTCAGCAAATTCTTAAATATTTATTTCAACAGAGTGACTACAGTTCTGTATTTTTACAGTAGCTGTCCTGGTGTAACAGCATTTCCGTGGAACACTGCTGAACGTAGCGTGCCCTTGTTTATCCTTACAGCTGAGCCATGCACTGCACTGGCTCAGCTGCTCCTGACAGCTGCAGGCACTGTAATTCACTTCTGAAAATCTGCAGGGCTATACAGTATTCTAAGATTGTGCAAGTGAAGTATTTAACTGGCACTAACATACAGGCATTTAACATGCTTCTGCATTTAAACCTCCCCTTTCATGGTTTCACGTGCACCAGGCAATGCTCCCACTATTGGCAATCGATGCACACAAAAGATGCTGCCAGACTGCTCATGAAAACAGGTTGTGTTTGCAGCCAAACATATCACCATGAATTTGGGTGATAACCTTTTCCTCATGTTTAGATAGGTCTGAGAGTATCCTTTCACACATAAGTGCTCCATTTTCTATATTTTCTATATTCTGGTTTACCCCAAGATGCCTAGCTAACAGAGATGATTGCATACTAAAAGCAATTTGGTTTTTTCCAGCATTCTTCATAAAACCTTGTGAGGCACCTCTTGTTGGTCCAGCTCTATAGATCTATTTAATACGTGTTTTATGTAAATAGTCTTCTCACTGATGGCAAAAGTGAGTTGTATTACATGACTATGCTCACTCTAGGGTGGAAGTAGTTAAGAATCCCACTTCTATTCATATATTATTTATCAGAAACTTCCATCCCACGCAGTTCCTAACTATCCTGGAGTCTCTCTGGCAATAGTTTCTCTTCACTGTGCGAGCAGATGAACAAGGAACAGAATAATTGTACCTTTATAAAATATTGACCAGCTACAATTCTTTCATTAAGACATTCCCTTTCAGTTTTCTCATCTCAGTTTCAGGGCAGTATTTGCCATTCCTTCCCTTTCTCCTTAAACACCAAGGCCAGCCTGCTTTGGCTGCAGTGTAATAGAAATAACTGTGGGTATCTTTTTACCAGCTTGACCAGCCATGGCTGGTAATGATGGAATTCAAACCATTGATTTTAAACATTTATAGATAATTTGGAACAAATGTGGGTTTTTTCCTGCCATGCAAAGAAAAATTGAAAGTTTAATTAACACAGAAAACAGCCATTTGTTTCTAAAGACTTTAAGGACATACTGCACTGTCTTTAGGCACATCTTAAGCAAGTGAAGAATACATCCTCCAGGCTTCATTCCAATACGACCCTAAATGCCCCTAAATTTTCCTGGTTTTGGAATAAAACATGAAATGTCCACCATCCAATCTATACACAGTTGTATTTTAGAAAAATTCTACAGCTTATAAACCATCTAGCAAATCTTTCCAGTGTCTCGAACTCCTCCTGCTGCTTCCATCACACACAGCAACTCCTTGAGCTGCCCCATACCCTTATGTGGTCGTGCATAAGGGTGAGCTGGTTTAATTCAAGTGCCAGATGGCCCAGGCTGAACCCCACCTCAAGCAGCACACCAGCTTCCTTCCCCATCTACTGACTTTCAAGGTCAGGGTCATCCTAGCTGTGACCTCTGCTCTACCATCACCTCTCACTGAAATCTCCCGAGGGCTTCAAAAATCGTGATGGCATAAGGGATGACGAAGGTGGATAGGGAAAATGATTGCATGAGCTCTCTTTCCTTAAGAAAGCACATGAATAATTCAAAAAGCATAGGCATTTTACCCATAATCATTATGTTCTACATTTTCGATGTCTTAAATTTGTAATTTAATGAAACTAGAGAATAAGTAATTTTACTGAATTTTTGAACCCCCTTTTTCACATGAACCAAACACATTATTTATCTCAACAGATACCTATCAGTGCTATTTTTATTTGATTTTTTTTACACACAGAAAACATCTTTCTCACAAAAGGACCAGGCCACATTGCCATTTTGAATTAGTCCACATAGTTGAGCTTCATTCACAATTTCTAATGTTTATCACAAACTATTTGCAAATGCTGGACACTCTGCCTGTGTACATGCACATTAACATTTACAGTGCAATACACTGTCAGAACTAATAGGTGATGTGTCTCTACTGCATAATGCAGAAAAACATTAAAGTATCAGCACCCTTGATCTCCTGTAAAAATGGAAGCTTCCTCCTTGGCTTTGAATCCATCTATGTGGTCTAGATGAAATGCAGCTCTTCAGTCAAGCTGGGGTGATTCATTCCAGCTGATGACCCTGCTGTGGAAGCCCCAGCACTCCCTGCTGAAATAGTCCTCAAGTCATGCAACACTGACAAAGCGAAGCTGAGCAACTTCATTTATTTTCCTCTGTCTGGTGGACAGTAATGCCAATGCTGGTGGGAATTTGTGGAACTAAGAGCAAACGTCCAGGTAAATGTCCCACTTATGGTGTATTTCTCAGGTGATTGAAAAGTTTTCTTAATTCTGAAAATTGATAGAGAAAGAGTGTCAATCTGACAAATTGAGATTATTCTGGGTCCATTTCGTGATGTTTCAGGACATGCCAAATTACTGACTGAGAAGACAAACACTTTTGCAGTTAATAATAAACATTTACGATATTTATGAGCCATCCTTTTACTGTGATAATGTCACAGAATTGTTTGGATTTGTCTTCTCAATACCTTTCTGGAACTTTTTGATTTTTTGAGTGCATTCACAGACATGAAACTGAGATGAAAAAGGTCTGTGTGACTGTTACAAGATTGTAAAGGACATAAATTTTGTTGCAAATGATAGAAATAACAATATATATTAGGAAAAAAAAATACCATAATTTTGGATTTTCTGATTCCATGGCTAGTTCTCCAGTTTTGGACCAGCTTAATGAGTTTGTTGTTTCTAACATAAATAAGTGAATACACGAAAAAAACCTTTGAATTCTCATCTGTAGGATTAACTGTTTTGTATCTTTCTTGTTTCCTGAATTATGAGCCTTATCTTAATACAGTTCTTCCCTTCCTTAGATTTCACGTCTGTCGGAAACATTGTTGCACCAAAAAAGTGTTTCAGATAGACAGCAAAATGTTCATAGCATTTAAAAACCTTTCCAGTTCTTGTGTTTCACGGCAACTCTTTATAAGCCAGTGTGTATTTGCTTTGGTGGAAAGCTACCCAAACAAAAATATTGCACTTGCAGTTCTGGTCTCTGGGGCTTTAATCCACTGAGAAACTTATGAAAGTACTCACTGATTGTGGGATAATATTTCTGCCAGATGCTAGCAGTATTTATTGCATCATTTTATGAATTTTGACTCTTTTAAAAAATAGTTTGATGTATATAAAGTACTTTTGCTTCCATTTTCACTAGGAGAGACATAAAGACATAAAATCTCCAAACATATATTCCAAGGGGACCTAAAAACTGTAAACAAACAAGGCAAAGTCTGAGCTGTAATCAACACATCTCTAGCAATGAAGAACATTAATAACTTTTTCTCAGAGGACTTACAGACCAGCAAGTATTTGATAAACCTTGCAGTCATCTTTAGAATTTATAGTTTCAGATTTTCATACTTTAATACTGTCTGATCAAATAGATTAGGAATTCACAAAGGTTTTACAGTTTTAGTTTATTGTAATTTCTAGTTCCTTTACAACCTTAGACTCCCTACAAAACCTAAGGAACGCCAGCATCTGTGACAACAGCTGTAGGGCAGAATTTTCAGAATATCACACACAGTTCTGTGTGTGGGACAGCCCTGCCAGGCAGGAGCAGCAGTGTCTTGGACAGAATAACATGTGGGCAATCTGGATACTCAGAGCTCATCACAGCCTACACCTTCTTCCCAAGGGACAGAGGAGGGGCAGGCACTGATCTCTTCTCTGTGGTGACAGTGACAGGACCCGAGGGAAAGGCAAGAAGCTGCGTAAGGGCAGGTTTAGGTCGGATGTTAGAAAAAGCACTGGAACAGGCTCCCTGAAGGGAAGTGGTCACAACTCCAGCCTGACAGAGCTCAGGCAGCGTTCGGACAATGCTCTCGGGCACCCGGTGCGACTCCTGGCAATGGTGCTGGGCAGCGCACGGAGCCCATGATCCTCGTGGGTCCCTTCCAACTCAGCAGATTCTGTGATTCTGTGAAGCAGCAGTTGCTGACGTGCAGGCGGTGCCCCTGGCGGGTGTGCCGGTGCCGGCAGGGCAGGGCAGGGCAGGGCAGGGCAAGGCAGCAGCGGGCGGTGCAGGCCTCTCCAGCCGGGCTCTGGCCGGGCCGCGGGGCGCTCCGGGCCCAGGCCGGAGCGGGCACAGCGCCCCCTAGCGCCAGGCCGCGGGCCGGGATCCCGAGCCGAGCGGCGGCGGGCGGGAAGCGCGGGGAGCTCGGTACCGGCAAAAGCCCGAGGGACGCGCTCGGCCCGGCACCCGCGGAAACACCGTCTCGGCCTGTGCATTCCAGTTCCGGCCTCTGAAACGTCCCATGCTGCCCGGTGCTCCTCGCTCCGGGGTGCCACGGGGGAGATCATCTCCCACGGGAGGTACGGAGCAGCCCGCAGACCCCGCGGCACCGCTCCCTGCCCGGCTCTGCATCGGCTCCATTAGTTTTCTATATGTTTTCTGTTTCTAGAAGTCTTTCGGATTTTGGCCTTTTGGCTCCATTAGTTTTCTATATGTTTTCTGTTTCTATAAGCTTTCCGGATTTTGGCCTTTCCACCATGGTGGCAGAATCACAGAATGGTTTGGGCTGGAAGGGACCTTAAATATCTATTTCCAACTCTCCTGTCATGGGCAAGGACACTACAACATCATTCTGAACGCTAAATAAAATAAAATAAAATAATAAAATAAAATAAAATAAAATAAAATAAAGTAAAATAAAATAAAATAAAATAAAATAAAATAATAA